>CM076854.1:10153015-10684865 GCA_039519185.1 Astragalus membranaceus | reverse complement strand
ATTCTCATTTGCTTGTATCTCTTGCATACTCTCTTGTTTTAATCTTCATGCCTTTTCATATATTCATATCTCTTGCATATTCATTCGCACTCTCACTTGTTAGTACCTCATGCATCCTTACTTGTTTATACTTCTTGCATTCTCACATGTCCATTCATAATTAAATAACCATGCATCCTCACATGTCCATGCATTCATTAATCAAATGCTCATGCATTCTTGTACGCTCATGCATCTTTGTATATACTCATTCTTGCATTCATCCTCACATGTCCATGCATTCATTAATCAAATGCTCATGCATTCTTGTATGCTCATGCATCTTTGTATATACTCATTCTTGCATTCATTCTCAAATGCTCATGCATTTACATGCATTCATGCTTATCTAATCTAGCACATCATGATCACATGCTCATCCATTTAACTTAGACTATTTTATGCCTATGATCAATTGTATTCTTTTGTTGTTGATGCCACTTAAATGTCTTGACTTGATTGTGTGCCCTCCTCTCCACTTGTATGACCTCCTAATGGAGACGTAAGTCTACATGCATGATGTAGCATAGAGCCATTAGGGTAAATACAATCCTTCTCACACACGCACAATTATTTTGAGAACTTTACTTTGCATCCTCAATAACTGTATCTCTTGATTGTATTGGCATGTTTAATCTCAGTTAGTGATCAACACGTTCATAATTGCTTGATTAGTGAATGTGTTTGTATTTCATTCATTCATGTCGCATCTTTTGGTTATGGACTCAGAGTTGGTTGAAATGTTCTACTTATTTTTCCAAAATCCTTTTCCAAATCATCTTTTTCTTAGAACTAGTTTTCAAATTAAATCAAATGCTTTTTCAATAAAAAAACCTAAGGCATTTTTCTTAAATAAATCATTAGTCATCACTCGAAGCCTTTGCTTGTTTGATCGCTAATGAGGAGTTATTAGTGGTGGTCACTCGAAGCCTTTGCTTGTTTGGCTATCATGAAAGCTCCCACACCTTAACTAAAAAATAAATAAATTCCAATTTCAAAAACAACGTAATTATCACCAATGCTCACCTTTTTCAAAAATGATTTCAAAAAAGATAATAAAACGTTGTTACTTGTAATCGCTCGAAGCCTTTGCTTGCTTGATTACCGGTTCCAACTCTTTTCTTTCGAGTTAGTAATGAACGCCACTCGAAGCCATTGCTTGTTTGGCATTCATGAACACTCGAGTCTTATTTCCAAAAACTCAAAAGCACTTTCAAAACCAAAAACCTAGAACTACGTAGCTTTGATCCCTCTTCCAGAGAGGGTACGTAGGAGCGGGTCGTAACCCGTCAAGCACTCTTTCAAAAAAATCTTTGTTTCGTTCCGCTTTTCAAAGATACCAAAAATATTTTTCTTCTCAATAAAACCGTTTCTCAAACGAAATAAAAAGAAAGGAAGTAGAACAGAAATCGTTTCAAATCAACTTTTTTTAAGCCACACATCAAAGTTAATGGTTCCCTTTCGGTAGAAAGGAGGTGCGGGGTGCTAATACCTTCCCCGTACCTAACCGACCCCCGAACCTACATCTCAACGTTTTCGAAAGACCATCCGCCTTTTTCAAAAGACTTTTTCCAATGTTTTAGTCTTTAAAAATAAATATTGGTGGCGGCTTCAAAATTTTTCACGTTGTCAAACTGAGGAATCCTTAACCGGATTTTTCGGGGCGCAACAATATTGTACTCTTTTTCCTTCACTAGGATTTTTTTCTCATTGGGTTTTTTCCTAGTAAGGTTTTAATGAGGCATATCCTCAATGGACATCCGAGGGGGAGTGTTATGAATATTTGGTGGATGTCCATCTCCCTCAGTCCTTTCATATACCATATGATGCTCTATAACTCCCATGTCATTACTCATTGTTATTGATCTTAACTTAGGATGTTTATGAGATATTATGCTAGACCATCCATATGCTTGTAATGTCCTATAAATAGGACTCATGTAACATTGTAAATTACCTTCAAGAGTAGAATGCAAAAGCTCTATTCTTCTCTCATTCTCTTCTTCTATTTCTTCTTCTATCTTACTCTTGTTTGGTCAATTTCATAACAAAACAAATATTATTATTATTATTATTATTATTATTATTATTTCTTTCTAAAACAATAAAACGAGACCTTTTTGATAAAAAAAGAAAATGAAACCAAAGCTGGAAGAGTGGCGTAGGTGAGATTTGAGCCCAGGCAATGAGGCCACAGTACAAGCAAGCAAAATGCATTGACCATCGCACCAACTATGAGTTTATTCATGTTTCTGCAAAAACAAAACATATATACCTTCTTTCATAATTTTTTGTGTCCCAAAAAATTTGGATTGGGCTCGGGCCCTGTGCTACAGCACAACCCTATACAGCCCAAGGACCGACCCTGATATTTACAGACTACTTATTTTTATGTATTTTAGGACCTAAATAGGAGAGATCGTGCAAATTTAGAGACTAATTTGACGATTTAATCTTAAGTAAGGATATTTGAAAAAAAAATAAACACTCATATGATCCAACATTTTTTATAATTTTTTTAACCCCTGGCTCAGGGTCCTGATCCGTCATTGCATACCCGAGTTACTACGTTCATCTACATCATGAAATACCCCTCTCAACGTTGTGATAGAGATATTTTCAAAAAAAATATTGTGATAGAGATGGGAGGTGTATTAGAATTACCTGGTTGTGGCTTGAATAAATATGAGAAATGCAAATTATATTTTTTTGGCTAAAGTGCTCTCGGGGTCCCTTATCTTTATTTAAAGTAACGATTTGGTCCTTTATCTTTTTTTTGTCCCAAATCAGTCCTTTATGTTTTAAATTTTTGACACATAAATCCTTTTCTGTCCCAAATCAGTCCTTTATGTTTCAAATTTTTAACACATAAATTCTTTTTTTTTGATACACAAATCAACATTGTTAACGGAAAATGATTTATGTGTCAAAAATTTGAAAGATAAAGGACTTATTTGGGACAAAAAAAACATAAAGGACTAATTCGTTACTTTAAATAAAGATATGGGGACCCCGGGAGCAGTTTAGCCTATTTTTTTGACAAATACACTGACCCACCTTTTTTACTAAGATAGTTATTTGCGTTTTGATTTTTATACCTCTACACTTGGTCCACTTAACCCCATATTTTTCTAAACTTCTCATTTTTCACCTGAACTTTATTAATAATTCCGGAATGTTTTTTACAAAATCAATTCCGGATTTATTCTTTTTTACATAAATTGTTTTAAAAAATATATTTCAGATTTATCTTTATTGCATAAATCTTGAATCAAATTTTAATTTTAGTTATACTTTTAATAACGTTTGTTTGAGTAAGCATCATTAAAGAGTAGATTCTGGATTTATACATACTCCCGAAGAGGGGTGTTCAAAACCGAACCAAACCAATAGAAAACCGTAAATGGCAAAAAACCGCTTTGGTTTGGGTGTGTTCAGGTCACTTTTCCAATCAATCGACCGGTACGATTCAGATGATGGTTTGTTTTTCGAAAACCGAACTAAACCAAACCAAACTGCAGATATTATTATATATTATAAAAATTTAAAAATGTATACTTAATCTAGTCACACAATGTAACACCCCAGTATTTTTATTTAGTAAAAATACCCAAGTGTACCATCCCTAGAACATCAGAGATATTATTTCCTGCTCAGACACTGAATACCACTATGAATTTTTCGCTGAATAAAAACAAAACCGTCTTATTTACAAACAAGACCATACGGTACTCAGACCATAAACTGTCAGCAACTATAGTATTCAGCATCATACAAGAAAGCGAAAGAAGGACATAACACTAAAGTCATAGTGTCGTAGTACATAGACAACAAAAGGAAATATAAACTTAAGCATAAAGCTAAGTCATCAACAACCATCTGAGCCCAACCTACTCGTGTCTCTGTGGTCTTTTCTTTCCCTGTTTCTCTGTAAAACAACAACATATAAACAATGAGATACAATCTCAGTGAGTTCTACTGAGACCCCTACTAACACTCTCAGTATAATTATAAATCCTGTTTAAATTAACATGACACCGGCTGCAATCCACTGCTAATCCCGGTGAACTGTATTATAGGACTTTCTTTTATTCGTGGTTTAATTCATAACCACACACATTTTAATTCGACACGACACCGACTGCAATCCACTGCTAATCCCAGTGATCCGTGTTATGACTCAGTACGACACCGACTGCAATCCACTGCTAATCCCGGTGTATCGTACGACAAAATTTTCAACATAACACCAAGGTGCAATCCACTGCTAATCCCGGTGAACCCCCCTTACCAATAGCATTTTTCCTAATGGCACGGAGTCTAGGGTAAGGGATCATGACTGCCCCGCCTAGTATGTTAACATCATGGGTCGTCACCCAAACTCGATATAATATACACATATATCCACTATCATATGAACCCGTAGTTCATTTGCATTATACCTTACCACGTAGGACTCATAGTCTGCTTTGTTATTAATAAAACATATCCGCACATGTGTACTATCATTCGGTTTTTCGAAACGATTTCAACTTCAAAAGTATTTTATAAAACCCTTTTGAAACATACCCAAAATCATGGCATTATAATTTATAAGCCTAATATCATTATAGAAGGGTTAGGAAAGGATTAAAAGAGGATTGGAATCGAAACGGAGTCATTTCGGGCACTTTGTAAAATTTTGACAGAACCATGCGCACAGGTCGTGCCCCCATACGCACGGGTCGTGCGTCTTTGACAGCAGTGCAAAAATGGCCTTTTTCATGAAAATTCGCTTTCCGATTAATCCGAAACTCGCTCCGATTGATTCCTAACTCGAAAACAGACAATACCAAGAAATATTCCAGTCTAAACAACATTAATTCATTCCTCAGTCAATCAAACATATCAATCCATAACAATCAAAAACTCAATCTAACGAATTTTGTCAAAACGCGATATATTTCAAAATAACGTTTTCGACTCAAAATATTTCGAAACCAAATCACTTAAAATTCATTTCTAAACGGAATAAACTTAAACGTGAGTAAAACTCACCCTTGACGCGAGAGCCGTTACCGAGCCGAAATCACCGAGACTCCAAAAATCCCCAAACGAAACATTATAATCACCAATCCGCTCCCAACTTCGAATCGAGCTTCAATCCGCTTTCAATCTTCCTTGGGCTTGCTTCTAATCACCTTTCAACCACCAAAATCATCATCAAAATCGAAATCATCCCACTCTAACTCTCAAAATCGAAAGTCAAAAAGGGAGGGGAAAATGAATAGTAACCTACCTAGCTCAAGGAAACAAAGATGGAAGGAAGATGATGATGATGATCAAGAGCTTAGGGTTGATGGGTGTGATGTTCCTTCTTCTTCTTCTTCTTCTTCTTCTTCTTCTTCTTCTTCTTCTTCTTCTTCTTCTTCTTCTTCTTCTTCTTCTTCTTCTTCTTCTTCTTCTTCTTCTTCTTCTTCTTCTTCTTCTTCTTCTTCTTCTTCTTCTTCTTCTTCTTCTTCTTCTTCTTCTTCTTCTTCTTCTTCTTCTTCTTCTTCTTCTTCTTCTTCTTCTTCTTCTTCTTCTTCTTCTTCTTCTTCTTCTTCTTCTTCTTCTTCTTCTTCTTCTTCTTCTTCTTCTTCTTCTTCTTCTTCTTCTTCTTCTTCTTCTTCTTCTTCTTCTTCTTCTTCTTCTTCTTCTTCTTCTTCTTCTTCTTCTTCTTCTTCTGTGATAATTTGGTCAAATGACCATATTGCCCTTAATCTCTTATTTATTCCCCAAATCATCCTTTATTCCGCTTTATCGGTTTACCGTTCCTGAGACAACCAAATAATTAACTTTAGCACTCGATAAATACACTAATCAAGTACTAAAAATAATTCATTCGGGTCTTCCTCCAAATAATTCGATTAATTATTTTGAGGATGTTACATTCTCCCCAACTTGAAAGATTTTTGTCCTCAAAATTTAATACAACGCACCTCATGAAAACAAATACGGATAGCGAGTCCGCATATCATCCTCTAACTCCCAAGTAGCTTCCTCGGCGGAAAAACCATCCCAAACCACTTTGACAATGGGAATTGTCTTCGTCCGCAGTGTCCTTTCGCCACGTTCCATGATGTATTTTGGATGAGGTTGGAAGGACAAGTCCGGTCGGAGATCAATCGTTTCAAAATCTAACGGTTGACTTGGATCGGGAATGTACTTCCGTAATTGAGACACATGGAATACGTCTAGGAGATTTGACAAGGGTGGAGGCAAAGATGCTAGAGGACCAACTTGCTCGATAATTTGGAATGGTCCAATATACTGAGGATTGAGTTTCTTCACCCGTAATGCCCTACCTGTACCAATTTTCGGTGATAATCTCAAAAACACATGATCGCCCGACTCAAATTCCAACGGCCTTCTTCTTTTGTCGGCATAACTCTTTTGCCTACTTTGAGCAGCTTTCATTCTTTCCCTGATCTGGCGGATCTTCTCAGTAGTTTCATGAATCATCTCAGGTCCTAACAATCGGTTCTCGCCGACTTCCCACCAACACAATGGAGTTCTACATTTCCTCCCATACAACGCTTCAAATGGTGCCATTCCTATGCTGGAATGATAGCTGTTGTTGTAAGCGAATTCCACCAATGGAAGGCGATCCTCCCACTTCTTTCCATTATCGAGCACAGAAGCCCGAAGCATATCTTCTAGAGTTTGGATAGTTCTCTCTGTCTGACCATCCGTCTGTGGGTGATAAGCGGTACTAGTAAACACCTTAGTCCCTAATGCTTCATTCAAAGCTTTCCAAAATCGAGAAGTGAATTTCGGATCTCGATCCGACACAATACTGGTAGGAACCCCATGTAACCTCACTATGCTCCTCAGATATTCCTCGGCCAACTTAGATGCTTTACTGGTCGAACGAACATGAATAAAATGAGCTGATTTAGTTAACCGATCCACAACTACCCAAATGGAGTCGTTACCGGCTTGAGACCTTGGCAATGCCATAACAAAATCCATGGAAATGTCTTCCCATTTCCACACTGGTACGTCTAGTGGCCGCAACAGACCAGCAGGCTTCTGATGCTCTATCTTAACTCTTTGACAAGTTAAGCATTGAGACACAAATTCGGAAATTTCTAACTTCATTCCCGACCACCAGTACATTTGCTTTAAATCTCTATACATCTTGGTGGACCCAGGATGTACAGAAAATAAACTTCGGTGTGCTTCCTCTAGCACTTGCTTTCTAATATCTTCATTGTCGGGCACACTGATCCTACCGTTGAAACAAATAACTCCATCACTATCTTCGGTAAAATCTGGCAACACTTTTTGTGATTGTAGCCTCACATAAGCTCCTTGTGCTATGCGAATAGACTCTCTTAAGGAACTAAAGATCCTCATATGGCTCAATACTAACCGGTTCCTTCTTGGTTTTGTATTCAGATTTAAGTCTCTAAAAGACTCCAACAATTCCATTTCATGCATCATTAACCCTGCTATGTGAATGGATTTCCTACTTAGTGCATCGGCTACAACATTAGCCTTTCCCGGATGATACTTCAATTCGAAGTCATAATCCTTCAGAAACTCCACCCATCTTCTCCGCCTGTTATTAAACTCCTCCTGATCAAATAGATATTTCAAACTTTTATGATCACTAAAGACTTCGAAACGAGACCCATACAGGTAATGTCTCCAAATCTTCAGTGCATACACAATCGCCGCCAACTCCAAATCATGAGTCGGATAATTCTCTTCATGAGTCTTCAATTGCCTGGATGCATAAGCTACCACTTGTTGGTTCTGCATGAGAACACACCCTAAACCCTTTCCAGAAGCATCGCTGTAAATTTGGAATTCCAAAGACGGATCCGGAAGGATCGGGATTGGAGCAGAAGTCAGCCTAATTTTCAATTCTTGAAAACATTTTTCACAATCAGCATTCCATGTAAACGGTTGACCCTTACGAGTTAGCCGAGTAAGTGGAAGAACCTATTATGAGAATCCCTGGATGAACCTCCTGTAACGCCCAAATAATTTAATTATTTAGGTATTTTATTAGCATAGTTATATTTAATAATTAATAAAATGGTGTTTTATTCAAATTAGGGAGTGGTGCCTAGTAATTAGCTGATTAGTGGACGGGGGCCCGTGATCCACGAGCCCAAGGCTTAGGTGCATGAAGGGGAGTGTTGACTAGGGTTTAGTCATTCGCATTTTTTGGAGAAAGAGAGAAAGAAAGTTGCGAAGAGGAGAAGAGAGAAAGGAAGGGGACGACGCACAAGGAGAAAGGAGAGGAGCTTGTTGCGGTGGTTCTTCGGAGTTTCGTGCAAAGAGATATCGTGTTCGGCAAAATCCAAGGTAAGGGTGGGTTCTATCCTTATAATAGGGTATATGATGGGGATTATGTGGGAGATAGGACCTATGTTGTTCTTTTGACCTTGTTGATGCTGTGTTAGTGATGTTTGAATATATATTGATGGTTTCGATTTGATGTTTGGGTGAATGATCATGGAAAAAAATTGGTGTTTGGTGTTTGGTGAAAATGTGGGTGTTGTCTTAGTTGCTGAGAAAGGCGCCCTGTTGCTGGGCGCCATGTCCTGTGCGTGTCTGTGCTGTGTCTGTTTCCTGCTGGAGGCGCCAAGCCAGTGTTGCTGCTGTTGCTGATTTTGGCGCCCTGGGCGCCCAGTCATGATGTCTTGTGGTTGTTGTTGCTGGAAGTGGCGCACTAGGCGCCCAGTGATGCTGTCTTGGTTGCTGGAGTTGGCGCCCTAGGCGCCCAGTGCTGTGTTGCGTATTTCTGTGTTGTTGAATGTGGCGCCCTAGGCGCCCAGTGGTGTCCTGGGTTGTTTCTGGATGTTGCTGAGTTGTGCCAGAATTTTCTTGTGTCACTGGGAGAGGCGCCCTAGGCGCCCAGTAGTGTTTCAGTGTTGTTCCTATTGCTGAAAACTGGTGCCCTAGGCGCCCAGTGCTGTTGCTGTCTCAGACGCCCTGTTGCTGGGCGCCAAGTCTGATGTTGCCGTTCTTGTCTTAGGTGCCCTGCTGCTGGGCGCCAAGTCTGTTCCTGATGTTGTGGTGCTAGGCGCCCTGCTCCTGGGCGCCATTTTCTGTGCTGCTGCTAGGCGCCCTGTTGCTGGGCGCCAAGTCTAACTCTGTTGCCATGGTGTTAGGCGCCCTGCTGCTGGGCGCCAATTCTGTTGTTGCCACTGTTGTCCAAGGCGCCCTGTTCCTGGGCGCCAGTTTCGGTTTTGTTGTTGCTGTCTAAGGCGCCCTGTTGCTGGGCGACAGATCCTGTGTTGTTGGTGTTGTCTGTGGCGCCCTGTTGCTGGGCGCCAGATTCTGTGTCGCTGTTGCCCGTTGTTGGCGCCCTATTGCTGGGCGCCAGACTCTGTGTTGCTGTTGTCGCCTGTGGCGCCCTGTTGCTGGGCGCCAGTTTCTGCTGGATGTTGTTGCCTCTTGGCGCCCTGGTGCTGGGCGCCAGCTCCTGCTGTGTTGCTTCCTGTCTTGGCGCTCTGTTGCTGGGCGCCAGTTTCTGTCTTGTTGCTGTTGCTGTTTTTCCAAAAACAATGTTGCTGTCACTGTGACCAAATGTTGCTGTTTTTCCAAAAACAATGTTGCTGTCACAGTGACCAAATGTTGCTGTCCTTCCAAAAATGGTGTTGCTGTCACTGTAAAATAAAAGTGTTGTTGCTGTAAAAGTGGTGCTGCTGTCACTGTAAAATAAAAGTGCTGTTGCTGTAAAAATGGTGTTGCTGCCACTGTAAATAAGCGTTGCTGTTTGTTGTAAATCTATTGGTGTTGTGGTGTCGGTGATTGTTGGTGTTATCGGTGATGATGTAACAGGTGATGTGCTTATTTCATGGGCTAAGGTGATGGGTCTATGACCACTTGGTGATATTGGTGATGTTGTGTTAATTAAATGTCGATTATTGTTGATTGTCTCTGGTGCATTGTCATGGTGTCGCATATATATTGCATATGCATTATTTTGGTGATGATGGCTTCGGCCTTGGAGCTATAGGTGATGATGGTGATGCTCATATAGGTGATGTTGCCCGTATTGGCAAATTTATTGGTGATGATTGGTACCACATGCATATACCCGTTGGTGTGGGTTGCATCTCATATACTTACTCATGATGTTGGTGTTAGTTTTGGTGATTTGTAATTTGATGTTGTTGTGAAGCGGTTGATATAGTGTTGTAACTCTAGCATATTGCCTATCATATATGCTATTATAATGTTAGATATCTCACCCCTTCTGTTTGGATGTTACCCCTATGTTGGTAACGTGCAGGTGATTGCGAGTGAAGGCATGTCTACCTTCGCTAGTTGAGTCAGGTGTTGTCGCTCTGATACGTAGCACTCGGGGGGATGAACGCTAGTTTTATTAGATGTCTTTGATATTTAAATTCTGAAGTTTTATGGTGATGTTATAAATTATTTAATTGAACTTTGATTTTTATTCCGCTGCTTGGTGATGTTATGACGTGCTAGGTGTCACACTGTTTTAATGGTGAAACTTTATTATTTGGCATGTGATGTTAACGGTGAAAATGTAGCATCCCTTGTGGGTGTAATGATTAATGTTTTGAAACTCTGATTTTTGTCGAAAAATTTTTCGGGTAGAAAAAGGGTGTTACACCTCCTGTAGTAACCGGCTAGACCCAAGAAACTTCTGATTTCAGTGACTGATGTTGGCCGTTCCCAGTTCAACACCGCTTCCACCTTACTGGGATCTACCGCAACTCCCGTTTGGGAAATCACATGTCCCAAAAACTTTACCTCTGGCATCCAGAAATCACACTTCGAAGGTTTCGCGTACAACTTCTTTTCTCGGAGTACATTCAGAACAATGCGGAGATGTTGAACATGGTCCTCAATGGTCTTAGAGTACACCAAGATATCATCAATAAAAACTACTACAAACTGATCCAAGTATGTGTGAAAAACTCGGTTCATGTAATCCATGAATACCACCGGAGCATTAGTCAAACCGAAGGGCATCACTACGAATTCGTAATGTCCATACCTAGTACGGAAAGCTGTCTTCGGAATATCTAAGGCTCTTACCATTATTTGATGATAGCCCGACCTCAGATCAATTTTTGAAAATACTACGGCACCTCGAAGTTGGTCAAGCAAATCGTCTATCCTTGGCAATTACTTATTCTTGATCGTCACTTTATTGAGTTGTCGATAATCAATACACAACCTCATGCTACCGTCCTTCTTTTTGACTAGCAACACCGGAGCACCCCACGGAGAAGCACTCGGTCGAATAAACTTCTTAGATATCAACTCTTCAAGTTGGGATTTTAATTCTTTTAATTCTAGAGGAGACACTCTATAAGGAGCAATAGATATTGATTGTCGTGACCGTGATCCCGACGTAGACGGCTAAAAAATCGATTATTTTAGGAGTCGCCACCCAATTTATTTAATAGGAAAAATTGAGAAAAACCTATCTTAACAATTATTTGGTCTGTGTAAACTAGGTTGGATTCGGGAGTCGGTTATGTATAGGGAAGGGCAAAAACTTAATTCCACAGCACCCCTAAAACATCTGTCCGAAGACAGTTACCCTAAATTTGATTGTGCAACATATCAATAAGTTTTGAAAATTTGATTACTCCAAAAAATAAATAAAATTCGATTTACGAAAAAATGGAGAAGGGACTAAATTAGAAAATTTAATTTTTTTGACTTGACGGGGAAGCCCCGCTCCTAAGTATCCTCAGGTGCAATGAGGAACTCAAGAGTCACGTAGTTCTTTCTTGGAAAATTTTGTTGGTTGGTTGATTTTATTTTTTGAAGGGGTTTAAGATCACCAAGTTGTACAACTCAGACGTCTTAAACCAGGTTTGCGAGATTGACAAGATGTACATCTCAATCAAGCTCATTTTTAGTTTTTTTTTGAAAATAGGTGTTAAAGAAAAAAAATGATTATTTATTGGAAAAAATTAAATTAGCTTGACGGGGGAGCCCCGCTCCTACTTATCTCTGAAGCGGAGAATCAGAGGCTACGTAGTTCTGGAAAAATATTTGTATTTTTTATTATTTGAATATTTTTGAAATTGAAGATGGCCATAATAAACAAATAGACAAAATCTAAAGTGGTCTCTAGCTTGTTTGACTATTGAAGTTGCTTGTCATAATCAAATAGGTTCAACCCAAAGTAATCATTATTAAGAACATGTTTTTAAATCTGAATGTGATTTTTTTATGAAAATATTGGACTTGAAATGTTGTTTTGAAGATTAAAATTGAGTGAAATAAATTAGGCTAGTTGACTAACGAAAGTGATAGATGGACCTAAATCCAAAATTACAATGATTTTAATAAATGGAGATTATATTAATGGAATAAACCTTTTGAAAGAAATGGAATAAATTAAAAACTAAATATTATTGGAATGGAATAAACTATGAAGGGGAGTGCAAAAAGTAGTATACGGGTCACACACATGTAAATTTAAACAAATGGGCTTAAGCCAAAACCTATCATAAAATGAAATAAAATAAAGGCTTAAATATGTTTTAGGCCCCAGCAAATATAGAGTGTTTTGGTTTATTCTTCTTCTTCTTCTTCTTCTTCAGCAAATATAGAGTGTTTTGGTTTATTCTTCTTCTTCTTCTTCTTCTTCTTCTTCTTCTTCTTCTCCTCCTCCTCCTCCTCCTCCTCCTCCTCCTCCTCCTCCTCCTCCTCCTCCTCCTCCTCCTCCTCCTCCTCCTCCTCCTCCTCCTCCTCCTCCTTCTTCTTCTTCTTCTTCTCCTCCTTCTCTTCTCTTCTTCTTCTTCTTCTTCTTCTTCTTCTTCTTCTTCTTCTTCTTCTTCTTCTTCTTCTTCTTCTTCTTCTTCTTCTTCTTCTTCTTCTTCTTCTTCTTCTTCTTCTTCTTCTTCTTCTTCTTCTTCTTCTTCTTCTTCTTCTTCTTTCCTCTTCTTTTCTTCTTTTCTCTCCTCTGTTTCTCTTCTTCTTCGATTCCTTTCTTTCTTCTCTTTCTTTCTTTATTCAATTAAGTGGTAATATGGTCAAATGACCATATTGCCCTTAATCACTTATTTATTCCCCAAATCACCCTTTATTCCGCTTTATCGGTTTAGCGTTCCTGAGACAACCAAATAATTAACTTTAGCACTCAATAAATATACTAATCAAGTACTAAAAATAATTCATTCGGGTCTTCCTCCAAATAATTCGATTAATTATTTTTTGAGGATGTTACACACAAACACATGCACGTGTGTTTTTACCTTGTGGTTCAAATGACTTTTTTGATCAAAACGGAACCAAACTGCACCGCGAATGCATAGTCTTTAATAGCGCTTATTCAAATAAGCTCTATTATAAGTATAACTAAAATTAAAATTTGATTCCAAATTTATGTATTAAAACATAATTTTTTTACCTTCCCGATTTATATAGGTTTTAAAACATAAATCCAAAATTAAAAAATTAGGCTTCGAATTTATGTCAAAACATAAATTCAGATTTTTTTTGGAAAAACCGTTCCAAATTTACCTTTTAACACAAATCCTAAATAAAAAAATTCTGGACTAAAATTTGATTATTTAATTGAGGATAAAATTGTAATAAATGAAAATGTGAAGAAATACTCCTTCACAATGTGAGGTATACATCCTACCAACATGATGTTGCACAAGTGATAGATACTTGGGCCCCTTAACCATTTTGGTTCTGGGTTCGATCCTTGGTCGGTGCGTATGGAAAAACATTTGTTGGAACCCCTTAAATAGATCTCAGATACCTCGAAGGATTAGTCTTCACAGTCACCGTAGGGATACCTTGGTTTACCAAAAAAATGTCAGTACATCCTCATATTGTTCCAAATTGGCGGACCCCTAGTTATCTATCGAAGATAACAAGAAGCCTCCCGACGACTCCAACATCAAAGCGGTTCAATACGAATCCGTCGGTCATCTCTTTACCCTCTTTCTTGGCAAGAAATTAATACTTAGGGTTTTTGAATTTCGGTGCAGGTTACCACCGGTGACACTCCTTACACCTCAGCAAATACGTTTGAAGACCTTTCCTTCACGCAGGAGCTCGTGAAAGGTCTCTACGTAGAGATGAAGTTCCAGAAGCCTAGCAAAATTCAAGCAATGAGCATGCCCATGATTTTGAACCCTCCACATAAGGATTTGACCGCGCAAACACATATAATAAAGTGTAAGGGTAATTCTGTCCAAGTGTTATTAGTGAGGGGCAGTTTAGTCATTTACCCTAATGTGATTAGTTACACAGTTAATACACTATTTGTAATTCAGTTCAGTGTTAATACAAGTTAGTTAGCTTTTGTTTTAATCTTCTTCTTCCTTGTGCTCTCTCTCACTCTGATTCTGGTGAGTGTGTGAATCCAAGCTTTCTTGCTTGTGATTATGGCTTATTGTAGCCTCTAGCTCCAACAAGTGGTATCTAGAGCTTCATCGAGCTTGGGATCAGGGAAACACGAGTGAATTTGTGAGGCGTTAATCTTCAATTTTGGGAAACACGAGTGTGAGCGAGTGTTTGATCAAATCTGTGAAATCAAACACGAATTGAGTGATCATGAAGGCGAGCACAAATGGAGGAAGTCTAGCTGCGCAATTGCCAGTCCTTGATGGCAAAAATTGGGAGAGATGGAGCATTCAGATGAAAGCATTGCTCGATTATCAAGATTGCAGTGAAGTAGTGAGGAACGGAGTTCCACCGGAACCGGCGGCGAACGCGAGTGAAGCGACGAAGACGGCGTACAAAGATGCGAAGAAGAAAGACTCAAAGGCGATCTTCTACTTGCATCAAAGTGTTGATGATGCGAATTTCAACCTGATTTCGAAGGCGACGAATGCGAAACAGGCTTGGGATAAACTTGACAAATGCTACGCCGGTGGTGATCAGATCAAGAAAGTGAAATTGCAAGTTCTACAGAGGCAATTTGACATGATGATGATGGAAGAGAATGAGAAGATCTCTGATTTCTTCGCACGAGTGAAGGTAATCACGAATCAAATGGCCACACAAGGTGAGACTCTATCTGATGGTAAAGTCTGTGAAAAAATTACACGTTCCTTACTAGAAAAATATGATTACATTGTCTGTGCAATTGAGGAGTCTAAAGATGTAACTAATATGAGTATTGAGGAATTACAGAGTTCACTAGAAGCTAGGGAATTGAGATTGCTTGAAAGACTCAAACAGAAAAATACTGAGCAAGTTCTTTTTGCTCAAACAAACACTAAATATGGTGGTGAAAGTAGTAGGGGAAAAGGAAATAGAGGTAGAGGACGTGGTAGAAATAACAGAGGCAGAGGTGGCTATGTATCCAATGGTGGAAGAGGTCAAAATGACACTAGGTCTGATCAACCACAAAGAGGTAGAGGCAGGGGAAATTTTAGAGGTAACAATGGTAGAGGGAGAGGTGGAAGGAAGAAGTTTGATAAGCAGAACATTCAGTGTTATAACTGTGAGAAATGGGGCCATTTTGCAGATGAGTGCTATGGTAAGAAAGAATCACAAGGTGATGAGGCAAACCTAGCCAAAGGTGATGATGATGAGAATGAATTAATGATGCTGATGGTGACCACTACTGATGAGAAGTGCACAGTAGAAGTGTGGTACCTTGACACAGGTTGTTCCACTCATATGACAGGCCATAAAGAATGGCTTGTTAATTTTGATTCCTCCAGAAAGAATAACATCAAGTCTGCAGATGGTAGGAAAATGAAGTGTGAAGGGAGTGGTGATGTGATGATCAGAAATGAAGATGGAACAATGTCCTGTATTACTGATGTTCTGTATGTGCCTGGTCTAGAAAGTAACCTGCTGAGTTTGGGGCAATTTGTGGAGAAAGGCTACTCAGTGAGTATGGAAGAGATGAGATTGAAGCTGTTTGACTGCAAGGACAAAGAAAAAGTGATTTTCAATGTTCCAATGGCCAGCAACAGAACCTTCAAAGCAAGTCTGGAAGCACTAGAGCAGCAGTGCTTGTCTGCAACTGTAGATAAGGATGAATGGGTGTGGCATCACAGGTATGGCCACTTGAATTTTAGAGACTTGCATGATTTGAATAGCCTTAATATGGTTAGTGGACTGCCTCAAATTAAAATTCCAAAAGAGTTATGCAAAAACTGTGTTGAGTCTAAGCAACATAGAGGTGCCTTCAAGAAATTTGTGGAAACAAGGGCCAATGAGAAACTTGAAATAGTTTACTCAGATGTTTGTGGTCCTATGCAGTGTGAGTCTCCTAGTGAAGGGAAATACTTTGTGTCATTTATAGATGACTACACTAGGAAAATGTGGGTGTATATTCTGAAAAAGAAGAGTGAAGTGACTGATGTGTTTATGAAATTTAAAAGAATGGTGGAGAGACAAACTGGACTCTTATTGCAAACAATTGTAACTGATGGAGGAGGAGAGTATGTTAACAATGAGTTCAGAGATTTCTGTGAATTGGAAGGCATAGTTCATACAGTGACACCTCCATATACTCCACAGCACAATGGTGCTGCAGAGAGAAGAAATAGAACAGTGTTAAATATGGTGAGGTGTATGCTCAATGGAAAGAATTTACCAAAATTCCTTTGGGCAGAGGCAGTATCTACAGCTGTGTATGTACTTAACAGAAGCCCAACTAAGAGACTCTCTAAGACCACACCAGAAGAAGCCTGGTCAGGAAAGAAACCTGCAGTGAATCATTTGAGAATTTTTGGATCAATTTGCTATAAACACATTCCTGACCAATTGAGAAAGAAGTTAGACAGCAAGAGTGAAGTGATGATATTACTGGGCTATCATTCAACTGGTGGGTACAGGATGTACAATCCTGTGACAAAAACAATGGTGGTGAGCAGAGATGTTATTGTGGATGAAAGCAAGTGTTGGAATTGGGATCAGAATTATGAAGAAGAGCCTGCAAGATTTTTTGTTGATACAGACAATGAAAAGGAGAATGAGACAGAACCTGCAACAACAAATAATGTGGATAATCATGAAGAAGACAATGATGGCAGACCACAGAGAGTTAGACAAGTGTCTACTAGATTGCAGGATTATGAGCTTATTCCTGACTCAGCAATAGGGGCAGATGGTGAGCTACTGCAATTAGCTCTATTTGCTGAGTCTGAGCCTGTGAGTTTAGATGAAGCTATGAAGGATAGTAGATGGACAAGTGCCATGAAAGAAGAGCTGAGATCAATAGAAAAGAACAAAACATGGCAGCTAGTGTCACTGCCAGAGAAGAAGAAGCCTATAGCTGTGAAGTGGGTTTACAAAGTAAAAGTAAATCCAAATGGTGAGGTCTCAAAGTTCAAAGCAAGATTAGTAGCAAAGGGGTTTTTGCAGAAGGCAGGAGTGGATTTTAATGAAGTGTTTGCTCCAGTGGCACGTATGGAGACAGTGAGAATAGTTACTGCAGTGGCAACTGTGAATGGATGGTCAATGCATCATATGGATGTAAAATCTTGCTATGTTTCTTGGTGATAAGTGTGATAGAAAGAGTACAGCAGGCTATATGTTTTACTATGGAAATGCACCTGTTTCTTGGTGCTCTAAGAAGGAGCAAGTAGTGGCTCTGTCCTCATGTGAGGCAGAGTATATTGCTGCAGCTATGGCAGCATGTCAAGCACAGTGGCTTGACAGTATTCTAAGTGAATTGAAGGTGAAGAAATGTGGAGCCATTACTCTAATGGTGGATAATAAATCAGCAATTAATCTTGCAAAACACCCAATTGCTCATGGGAGGAGCAAACATATTGAGACACGCTTCCACTTCATTAGGGAACAAGTGACAAAGGGCAAGCTATGTGTGGAATATTGTCCTACGGCTATGCAGATAGCAGACATGTTTCTCAGTTCCTTGAACTGCTCACTCTTCAAGGACTTTGTAAAAATGTCTGCTATCTGCATAGCCGTAGGACAATATTCCACACATAGCTTGCCCTTTGTCACTTGTTCCCTAATGAAGTGGAAGCGTGTCTCAATATGTTTGCTCCTCCCATGAGCAATTGGGTGTTTTGCAAGATTAATTGCTGATTTATTATCCACCATTAGAGTAATGGCTCCACATTTCTTCACCTTCAATTCACTTAGAATACTGTCAAGCCACTGTGCTTGACATGCTGCCATAGCTGCAGCAATATACTCTGCCTCACATGAGGACAGAGCCACTACTTGCTCCTTCTTAGAGCACCAAGAAACAGGTGCATTTCCATAGTAAAACATATAGCCTGCTGTACTCTTTCTATCACACTTATCACCACACCAGTCTGAGTCACTATAACCCAGTACACTGCACTTCTCTACATCACAGATTTTTGGAAATAGTATCCCATAATCAAGTGTTCCTTTAACATACCTCATTATCCTTTTTACAGCTAGGAAATGAGATAGTCTTGGACTTTCCATAAACCTACTAATTAGTCCAACAGAGTAAGATAAATCAGGTCTAGTACAGCAGAGATACCTCAAGGAGCCCACCATTTGTCTGTAGAGTGTTGCATCAACTTCTTCTTCATTTGGATCTTTCACAAGCATTATTCCAGTAGCTGTTGGTGTGTCTGCAGGATTGCAGTCAACCATTCTGAATCTTCTCAGTATGTCTCTTGCATATTTCTCTTGGTGCATAATCATTCCATCACTTGTTCTCTTGAATTCAATCCCTAGGAAATAGGAAATGAATCCCAAATCTGTCATCTCAAATTCTCTCATCATTTCTTTCTTAAACAGAGTAATCTCACCTTCACTGTTTCCTGTCACCAAGAGGTCATCTACGTACAGACAAACAATGATCACACCAGCAGTTTTGTTGTTCTTGATGTACACACCATGTTCATTTGTACACTTAAGAAACCCAAGCTTCAAGAGGAACCCATCAATCCTCTTGTTCCAAGCTCTTGGAGCTTGTTTCAAGCCATACAAGGCTTTATTCAGTCTGTATACCTTCTCTTCACTCCCCTTCACTTCAAACCCTGGTGGTTGACACACATACACCTCCTCTTCTAAGGGCCCATTGAGAAAGGCAGATTTTACATCCATATGATGCATTGACCATCCATTCACAGTTGCCACTGCAGTAACTATTCTCACTGTCTCCATACGTGCCACTGGAGCAAACACTTCATTAAAATCCACTCCTGTCTCCATGCTTGGAGTAGTCAAGGTGCAGTGAAAGGCATGTGAGAAGACAGTGATACTGTGATGTGTGATGCTGTGCATCAAGTGCTGTGAAGAAGGTGCTGTAAGCACCAACAGTTACTTCTGTACTGTTTGTATGTGTTGATTGAGTCTGTAATATTTTTTGTGACTGTCTTACAGAATTAAAGGGGAGTAATAAAGTGTAAGGGTAATTCTGTCCAAGTGTTATTAGTGAGGGGCAGTTTAGTCATTTACCCTAATGTGATTAGTTACACAGTTAATACACTATTTGTAATTCAGTTCAGTGTTAATACAAGTTAGTTAGCTTTTGTTTTAATCTTCTTCTTCCTTGTGCTCTCTCTCACTCTGATTCTGGTGAGTGTGTGAATCCAAGCTTTCTTGCTTGTGATTATGGCTTATTGTAGCCTCTAGCTCCAACAACATAACTGTTCTGGCAAAAAAACCTCTTGTTTCCTTTTAGGGATGTTTAGTCGCGTTGATCCGTCGTTGCATGCTCCGCAAGCTTTATGCATTTGCCCCACCAGAGAGTTAGCTATTCAGGTGAGTTGTTGTGCTTTTATTTTATAAGATTATATATATTAATTTTTCTTGCTAGTGTTGAAGAATGTGGTTTTATTGTTCATCGATGTGTTTGTGTTTGTGCTAGAACGTTGAGGTTTCTCAGGAAAATGGGAAAGTACACAGGGATTACTTCAGAATGTGCAGTTCCAATGATGGATGCAATTCACATATCAAACCGGCCAGAAATTATGGCTCAGGTGGTCATTGGTACTTCTGGCACGATTGAGAAGTGGATGATTGATTATAACAAACTAGGGGTGACCAGATTAAAGATTCTTGTTTTTGATGCTTTGCCGAGGTAATTCTATCGTGCTGATTACACATACAACATTGGCATTCTTCATGTATTTGTTACTATTATTGGAGTGATACCCCACTTCGATAATTAAAAAGCACGTATTTGTATATTTAGCCGCTGTTTAGCAAGTCAGATTGACTAGCGGATAGCGGATGAAAAAAATTAGACCTGTTTGGCAAGCAGTGGCGGTTAGCGTTTTGGGGTAGCTTATAGCATTTTTTGAAACGCTACTTCAAGTAGCGTTTGAGATTATAGCTTATAGCGTCTCATCTTTTTAGACCTTTTTACCCTTATTATTTTTATAATATTCCTTTACTCTCCTCATTAAAATACGATAAATTTTTCTATCTTATATATAATAGCAAGAGTGTATCCATCGCATATTTAGATACGAATTGGCATACAGTTTGCTACTTACTTTTATTCTACGTTATGCTCAACATGTTGACTTGAATTTTATTTACCGTTTCAATACAAAATGTGGTCTGGTATAAAAAGGGACAAGCCCAACATGTTGACTTGAATTTTGTTTACTTTTCAAAAGCCGAATAGTGAATGCAATATCATACAAATTTAAATTAAAATAATGATGCAAGAATGATGCAAATATTGTTGGAATTTTTCATACACACCACACACACACTGAGAGAGAGGGAAGAAGATGTAACTGAAAATTGGTTAAGAGTAAACTGAAATCAGTGTTATTATTGCATCACTGTAAATCCTGCTTATATACTCAGTCCATGTAAGCATGCTGAGTCAGCAAACAATAGTAAACATACAACTGAATAAAAGTGTAATTTCGACTCCCTCACTTCGATAGATCACTTCGACAGATCAGTTCTGTGAGTCGATCTAGCAGGTGTCGAACTAGCAGGTGTCGAATTAGGAAGTGTCGAACTAGCTAGTGTCGAACTTTATTTAACACACCCCCTTAAGCTAGTTTCTATCACAAACAAACAACAACAAAATACAGCAAAATCTATCTAAGTAAACTTATTACAATCAACCACATTCAGCAAGCTCCTTAGCCTTTTGAATGTCTCTGCCTTCACTGCCTTGGTGAACAAATCTGCTGCCTGCATATCTGATCTGTAGTAGCTCAGCTTCAGCCTTCCTTTCGTGACTTGATCTCTTAAGAAATGATAGCGTGTCTCTATATGCTTCGACCTTCCATGTGCCACTGGATGTTTGGCCAAGCTAATTGCAGATTTGTTATCCACATATAGCCCCCACAACACCTTCCTTCTTGATCATCAGTTCTTGCATCAAATTGTCTAGCCAGATTGCTTGACAGGCTCCCATTGAAGCTGCAATATACTCAGCTTCGCATGAGGACAATGCCACAACTGATTCCTTCTTTGAACTCCATTAGATGGGACCTGTGCCAAGCAGAAACACAGAGCCAGCAGTGCTCTTTCGATCAGATTTGTCACCTCCCCAATCTGCATCAGTGAAGCCATAGAGACATTTCTCATTGTTTCTGCATTTACTGGGCAACAGAATTCCATATGCCATAGTGCCTTTGACATATCTTAGGATTCATTTTGCAGCAGCTAGGTGTGATGTTCTAGGCCTGCCCATAACTCTGCTAATCAGACCTACACTTAAACTGAGGTCAGGTCTGGTGTTGCAGAGATATCTCAGTGCCCCAACCACCTGCCTGAACTCTGTAGCATCCACCTCTGGTTCATCAGCATCTTTGTCGAGCCATAGCCCTGCCCCTGCTGGTGTTTCGACACTGTTGCAGTGTAGCATATTGAACATGTGCAGTATATCAGAAGCATACTTCTTCTGTGACAGCAGCACACCATCATCAGTACTTTGAAATTCAATTCCTAGGAAATAAGAGATCTCTCCTAGGTCTGTCATTTCAAAAGTATTCATCATTCTCTTCTTGAACTCAGCCACCTTAGCTTCATTGTTTCCAGTAACCAATAAATCATCAACATAGAGGCATATGATTATCACATCTCCACCATCTGACTTCACACACACCCCGTGCTCAGAAATACATCTCACATACCCCATGTTGATCAAGCTCTTATCTATCTTCTTGTTCCAAGCTCGTGGAGCTTGTTTTAGGCCATACAATGCCTTTCTCAATTTCAAGACTTTGTTCTCACTTCCTTGTTTCATAAAACCTGTTGGTTGTTCGACATACACCTCCTTTTTCAATTCTCCATTTAAGAAGGCGGATTTTACATCAAGTTGATGTATCTTCCACCCTTGCATACTTGCATGAGCTACCACAACTCTCACAGTTTCAAGTCTTGCAACGGGTGCAAAGACCTCTTCATAGTCGACACCATATCTTTGTAGGAAACCTCTAGCCACCAATCTTGCTTTGTGCTTCACCACTTCACCTTTAGGATTTACTTTCACTTTGTATATCCATTTTTCACCTATTGCTTTCTTTCCTTTGGGCAATTCGACCAATTCCCAAGTCATGTTCTTCTCTATAGATCCGATCTCCTCTTGCATAGCTTCCAGCCACTTAGAATTTTTCATTGCTTCCTGCCAAGTTACTGGTTCTGTCTCAGCAAGAAGTGCAAAGTGCACTATATCACCTTCATCATTGACTGCACTATCAGTCATTACCTCACAATCACTTAGCCTTGCAGGAACCTGCCTTTGTCTCAGTGATCTTCTTAGTATCTCTGGACTACCTTCTTCACCATCATTCTCTTCGACAGACTCAGTTTCACCTTCCAGTTCTAACTCTGTTTCACCAGCAGGCACCTCAAACAGATTCTGTTCGACAGCAGTGGAACTCTCTCCCTTGTCACTCCACTTCAATGACTTCCCCTCATCAAACACCATATCTCTACTTATCACAATTTTATTATTCACAGGATTCACTAACTTGTAACCTCCAGTCGAATGATAGCCTACCATAACCATCACTTCTCCTTTATCATCTAACTTTGTTCTCTGCTGGTCAGACACGTGTCTGTAGCAAACAGACCCAAATATTCTGAAGTGTGATACATTTGCCTTGGCACCTGTCCAAGCCTCCTCAGGGGTGATATTCTCCTTTCTCTTTGTTGGACTTCTATTAATGATATATGCAGCAGTATTAACAGCCTCTCCCACCATCTCTTAGGCATATTCTTACTTTTTAACATGCTTCTCACTATATTAAGCAATGTCCTGTTTTTTCTCTCAGCCACTCCATTATGTTGAGGAGTGTATGGAGGTGTGATCTCATGTGTTATTCCTTCAGCTTCACAGAATTCATTAAACTCAGTATTTACATACTCCCCACCCCCATCAGTTCTTAGCACTTCTATGTTCTGTCCACACTGTTTTTCGACTAGGACTTTGAATTTTTTGAATACTCCTAACACATCATTCTTCCTCCTAATCAAATAAATCCAAAGCTTCCTAGTGAATTCATCAATGAATGTAACAAAATACTTGTTACCTGCAGGAGTTTCATGCTGTATTGGATCACACACATCTGAAAAAATCACTTGCAGCTTTCTCTTTGATCTACTTGGCACACTTGGATTGAAGGAACCTCTAGGCATTTTGCTCTCCACACACTCTGCACATACATTCTTTGGAACATGGATATGAGGCAGACCTTTCACAACTGTCTTGCTCTGCATCCTGTTCAGATCACCAAAATTCAAGTGTCCATATCTGAAATGCCACAGCCACTCTTCCTTGTCCACTGCTGTGGCTAAGCACTGTTGCATCAGCACACCCAATTCGACCTTAAATGTCCTGTTCTTGGAGAGAGTTGCATTTATCAACAATCTCTGTTTAGTGTCATACACCTTCATAGCATTGTCTTCCAGCACCATCCTATATCCCTTCTCCAATAGCTGTCCAATACTTAGCAAATTGCTCTTCATCCCTGCCACATACAGTACACTAGAGATGAAGCACAGTGAACCATCCTTCTTTCTTATCATCACCTTCCCCACACATTCCACCTTCACGGTTCTATCATCAGCAAACCTTACTCTACTCTTGATTGAGAAATCAAGTTCGATAAACCAGTCTCTCCTCCCTGTCATGTGTGTCGACCAGTGCTCACCACTCTCACCTTCCTCCTTAGTTGTCACCATTTGCACTATTTCATCACTGCTCTCTGTCTCCTCAATCACCATGAACAGAGATTCCTCATTCTCTTCCTCTTCTTCAGCCATTTTAGCATCATTGCCATCAACATTGCTGTAGCACTCATCAGCAAAATGTCCATATTTCTCACAGTTATAACACTGTATATGGCTCTTATCAAATCTTCTCCCTCTTCCTCTAAAACCTCTACCACCTCTACCTCCTCTTCCTCTATAGCTATCACTACTACTACTTCCTTGCTCATTACTATTACTGTTATCACTATTGTTTGATTTAGCAGAGCTTGAGTTAAAAGAATTACCTCTTCCTCTTCCTCTTCCTCCTCTGTAATTGTTTCTGCCTCTACCACGTCCTCTTTGATTTCCACCAGTTTTGTTGCCTGTTTGTACTCCTAAAGCTTGCTCAGTGTCAGGCTTCACCATCTTCTTCTCATTCATTCTCGGCTCATGCGCTTCAAGAGATCCTTGAAGTTCTTCTATCATCATTGTTGACAGATCTTTCGCCTGTTCAATCGCCACCGTGATGTGACCGAAACGCGAAGACACAGATCGCAAAATCTTCTCCACAATTGATTCATCAGACAACATTTCACCACAATACAACATCTGATTCGTCATAGTTTTGACTCTAGTGAAATATGCAGTAATCGATTCACTCTCCTCCATTCCTAGCAGTTCATATTGTCTTCTTAGGGATTGAAGTCGCACCTTCTTCAATTTCTGATCTCCGGCGTAGGAATTCGCGAGAATGTCCCACGCTGCTTTGCTCGTCTCAGATCTAGCAATCTTCTCAAAAATTGCAGGACTCACACACTGATGGAGGATACACAGACCTTTCCAATCGTTCTTCTTCGATTCTCTGTAAGTTGTTTGTTGTGCAACGGTTGCGTTCGCCGGTAACGGAGCTAGTCCGTTCTGCACCAAATCCCACACTTCCTGATAACCAAGGATCGCCTTCATCTTCATACTCCACTGATCGTACGTAGTTTCTTCCGTCAAGGATCGGAAAGTTTGCCGGAAAATGGTCGTTCGTCGTCATCGCAGTTTACTCTCACCATTGAGACTTCACTCGTCTTCTCACACTGGATTCACTCTCGAAAAACTTCAACAATCACGCTCTGAATACCATTTGTTGGAATTTTTTATACACACCACACACACACACTGAGAGAGAGGGAAAAAGATGTAACTGAAAATTGGTTAAGAGTAAACTGAAATCAGTGTTATTATTGCATCACTGTGAATGCTGCTTATATACTCAGTCCATGTAAGCATGCTGAGTCAGCAAACAATAGTAAACATACAACTGAATAAAAGTGTAATTTCGACTCCCTCACTTCGACAGATCACTTCGACAGATCAGTTCTGTGAGTCGATCTAGCAGGTGTCGAACTAGCAGGTGTCGAACTAGCAAGTGTCGAACTAGCTAGTGTCGAACTGGCTTACTTATTTAACAAATATGACATAATATTCATAATATAATATTTCTTGACAAAAAAAATCCATCCACCAAAGTCAATATCATGACAACAGAATGATGCATATATGACCTAATATCTATAATGTAATATTTCTGAACAAAAAAAATCCATAATGTAATATAATTCACTTCTATAAATAGAGGGAGAAGACCATGAAGACTCCTCTCATTTTTCATGCTCACATGCTCTCCACCTCATTTGTTTCCTGGATGTTCTCAACAGCATTAGCAGTTGCACCTCCTGCAAGGACAACCTCTTCTAGCTCCTTCACAGTTTGGGTGAGCTTTTCAACCTCTGCCACCTTCGGTCTATGCATTTTGTCCAAAATTTTGTTTTCTTCCTGGGAGAGGTGATGGTGTGCCGAGTGTAAGAAGTTAATCATCATGGTTACGACGTATTTTGAAAGAGAAATGTCATACAAGATTGCAAATACCTGGCAAATCTCAGTCTGTTTAATTAGCTCTTGATTTTTATTTTGGAGATCATCCACCATGGAGGTCTTATCCAAGGCAAGCTGAACAGTTCTCTCAGCTTCAAGAAGTGTTGCTTCTTTAGATTTTGTAAGACGGTCTAGAGCTTTGTTATCATCTTGAAGTTTAGCAATCTGCAAGAAAGGAATCAAATGAAACAATTACATAAATCACCTATCATAATCCATCCTCAATCCCCTTCCCTTTTATCAGTATTTTATCTCAGGAATTACCATTGAGCATAGAAAAACAAGGCCATACCTCTTGCCGAGAAAGCTTGAGTGCAGCCTCTAGAGGGGCAAGAATGGCTTCTATAGGAGCCATGTCATCATCCTTCTGAGTAGCATGGACCCTTCGAAGAGTAGCTTCAGCTGCAAATTGAGTCACCATTGATGCTTTCTTTTCATCATTGATTTTCTTTATTTCAATATTCTACAAGAAATACCCAGTTCAGTAAACATATCATGACCTGAAAAAATCATTGATCCTTAAGGTTGATGGTGGCTCCGAGCAATACTTTGCTTTCTAGAAGAGATTGCATTAACTTTAGCTTCCCATCAACCTTTGACAATTCTTCAGTAAGCTGCAGTGCAAGCAAACAATTAGAAAATAAAGTTAAATTTTGAGTTGACACAGAGTATTAAGGGATGCATTAACAAGCAACAGTAACATAACCGTCTATAAACTATTCAAAGAATGAATCAGCACCAATATTATTTCTTCTATTATTGTATTACGAAAAAACATATAATTTTGTCTTTTAGTTATTGAGGTATTAAAGTGTATCATATATGAGTGACAATCACGTGCTTAGTTGGTAAGAGGTATCGAAAAAGTATCTGAGAAGTATCCTTAGTTGGTAAGAAGTATGGAATAAGCACCTTATGCATCTGCAGAGTTACAAATACAGTAGTTAAGCAGTTAATTATTGTCAGAGTTCCACAATTATGTTATAATTCATAACTATCTTCACATTTTGATAAGTTCCTGGACCCAGTTAAATTGGAATGGGTCCAATAAGCCTCCAATGCTCTGGTTATGTGAGCCAATTCCCACTTTAGGAGAGAAATCAACATGTACACAACTTATATAACATGAAGTTCTTTGTGACATTGCAAGAGAGAAACACAAACCTTTGGCAAACTCCGATTTGTTCCATATATCAATGCAGGCATAAACTCCGATTCACTCATGCAGGCTGTAAGGGATCTAAGAAAAACAAAAACATAGATTAAATTACAGAATTAGACAAACACTACAGATTGATTTTTGAAAAAGAAGAACAACTTCTAAAATATTTAACATCAACAAAAATATTATAGGTCTGTGCAAAGTTGGTGAGTGAAGTACCGAAAGCATGTATGTACAAAACCCCTCACAGATCTGAGAGTGATGAAGTGAGACGATGAATGCATAGAGACAGAGAGGGAAACATAGATAGACAGAGACAGAGAGAGGGAATGAGAAGCGGTGAAGAGAGTATGAAGAAGCTTACCACATTGCATGTACACATCAAGGTTTTTTGCGAGCAGATCTGTCGATGATGAATCAGAGAGAGATGAAGGAAGCAGTGGTGTAACATCCCTGAATTTTAAGATTCGAATTATGAAGTATATAAACGATTTAATTATGGGAGCGAGATAATTATACGTAACCCGAATATGGGATGGTCGAGAGATCAAAGCTTAGCTAAAAACCGTAGGAGCAAAAAGGGTTTTCGGCACCTAAACTATGGTTAAATGAGCCAAGGGCGTTATGGTCATTTCCTTACCATTAAACCCTCAGCCCATAACACCCCGGCTGAACCATTTTTCTCATTCATCACTTCCAGCAACTAGTAAACAAAAGAAAAGCTGGAAAGAAAAAGAGAATAGAGAGGAGAGAGTGGGCGAAGGGAGAAGGAAGGAGAAATGAGGAGAGCCCTCTTGAACCTCCATGCATGTAAGTTCTCTCACCTCCTCTCCACTCCATTTTTCATGCTCTTTCTATTGAGCCTATTTTCTGAACCAAACTCTCCCTCTTTCAACTTGCACCATTTTCGGATTTGGAGCTCCAAGGAGAAACAATGGAGTCTTGACCTCACTTGGAGCATTGCATGTGCATTAGGAGTACGAGATGAAGTAAATCTTAACCTACCTAGTGAATTGGAAGGTGTTTGAGGGGTTGTGTGGCTACTGATATAGAGGTTGGAACTCAATTTCGTGATGACAAGGGATTAAGGGTGATGATCCAAGTCAATCAAGATTTCTGGGTGAAACCCGTATGAACCCTCTTCATTGTTTTCATCGTATCTCACTGTACACAACTCCTATGAAAGTGATTTTTGTTCCTATGGAAACTAGACTCAAAATGCTTCAAAATGAGCACAAGAACCGTCGGATTACATTGGGAAATATGGGTGATATCGTGTCCTAAAGTTTTGATTGAGAATCAGATACTGTTCTGGACCAGTCACCTTGTTTCGGTGATATCTCCTAAACTACTGGTTGCATGCATGTGAATCTTTCTTCATCATAAAGTAGACAAAATTATCTTCATTTTGGGCACTGATTTGAGTAGTTTTGGTCACAGATTGACCAAGTTACACCTGTTGCAAAATTGTACCTTGATACTGGAAATCGGAAATAAATCTGGAATTTATCGGTTCGTCAAATCGAGGGTTTGAGGCGACAAGATCGCGAGAGACACCATTTCCATATACCGTAAAGGAGGTCAGTAGCAAGAGGAACGTTGGTTGCTGAGTTCAGTCACGGAGGCATTCGGAGCGTGTTCGTGATTACAGGGATTGTTCGAGTGGTTAACGGTTCGGTTGTTCGAGCGAGGACGCGACTTCTCTGGGACTCGTCAAACCGGTGAGTTTTACTCACGATTAGGATTTCATTTTATAACCTTGAATGATTTGAAAATTCAGTTTCTGAAGCTAACTCAATTCGAAAGAATTATCGAGTCAAAAACCGTTTTCGGGAAAATAGCGTTTTTACGGTTTTTCGGTGAATATATATGTTTTTTATCAATTTGTTGATTTTAATGCTTTCGCTGGAATATGGACTGAATTGCTGGCTATAATGTCTATTTTTAAGTCTCGTTGGTCAAGAAATGTCTCGGGGTCGAATAGAAAGCGAAACGGTACAAAACGGGTGTTCGAAATGCTGTTTTCAGCCATTTCTGCCTCCCATCGCGACACGGCCCGTGGCCATCGCGTCGCGATCTCCCTTATTTTTGCAACGCAAAACTTTCTGTCCCAGTTCGCGTCGCGACGGAACCAGTTCGCGTCGCGACGCTTTGCAGTTTTTCAACAAAACACATTGATTTTGTTTTCGCAATAACTTTTGATCCGGGAACCCGATTGAGGTGTTCTAAAATACGTTGGAAAGCTTATTCAAAGACCTAACTATATATGTATAACTTGAATTGGAAAACACACTGTTTTTGAAAATCAAAGCTGTTTTCGAATCTGAATTGTAGACCACGTGTGAGCATATGTTTTTGAATAACAAAACGAATAATTCGTCCAACTTGGTACCGTACTATAATGCCGGATGTCTAACTTTGAACTCATCAAAACGGGTTATAGGTCAACATTAGATATAGAATATCTAGAATTTATGTGACGGCCCAATGCGGGTGCGATATATAGATTATATCGAGTTGGGTGACGACCCGACGAATTGGCATACTAGGAACGGAAGTCATGAGCCCTCACCCTAGGCCCGGAAAACGTTATGGTATGGTCTAACGTGGGTTATCGGGATTGTGGGCTTTGCACAGCCGATTTATGCTAAGTTAAGTTCTCGACTCATCGGGATTGTGGGCTTTGCACAGTCGATGTTTCGTTTGGAAAAGCTTGTAATTATAAATTAAAGGACAAGGCTTAAAAATATATAATAGCACTTCATTTACCGGGATTGTGGGCTTTACACAGTCGGTAATGGGCTAGGTATATATTGACGCAAATAGCTTATAAATATAACTATGTTGCAACGGTTTATAAATTGAACCGAGTGTTAGTGATGGGGCACGGTGGAGCTCACTGAGACAAGTTGTCTCACCCTATCATAAGTTGTTGTTTTTACAGAGAACAGGAAATAAGGATAGCAGGCAGCATGATCAGTTGTCGTGTTCGAGGAGAAGTTTGGAGATTTGATCTTCCATTCAAGTTTTAGATTTCCTATGTAATCTCTATATTCGGTCTTATGACTCGAAATTGTACTATTTTATTTCATAGGTTCCGCTGTTTCTTGTAAAGATGTATATCTAAACAGGAATTTTTATACTCTGATGTAAACCAAATTGTATGTTTAGGTATTTCTTTGTTAAAGAAATACCCGGGTGTTACATTTGGTATCAGAGCGGTTCGGCCTTGTCGGACGTAGTGACCTTCGGGTCAAGAACATAGGATCGAATCAGCTAGGGACTTAGACAATGACATGTCAGATCTTTTTAGTATATTATGTGACGTATTGAGTCAGGATCCACTCAATGTTTCATGTAAATTACTGAAAATTATGACAGTTAGTTGCCTCAGCCCCGAAAATGTCCGAAACCCTAAGCCATAGGATTCTTAGCCTTCTCGTTTCATCAGAGTGCACGGCTGCAGCAGAGGGCTACAGGTGACATTTGGGAACAATGATGGGCATCCGCGATGGTTCGAGGAAACTGTGGGCGGTTGTTCAACAAATGAATCGAATATGGCTAGTGAGTTGTAGTATAAGACGTCGTAGTTCTTATCGAGAGTACAAGTTAAGCGAAGCCTTTGGGCAGTAGTAACGTCAGTGTCCTAAAATCTGTCAGATTAGTTAACACCCAAAACCCTGACCATTGATTAGTCAGCCTATCAGTTATCTAAATACTGTTTCACAGTAAATCTTACCTTCTGGTATAAGTCAATCCCAGTTTTGATAGCAGTTAAGGAAGCCCTTATCGGTTAATTCCAAGCATAGATCCTAATTCTTCTTCTTCCGAGTCACTATGTGAGAGATGATAAAGGCAACTGAATTAAGGTACTTCGTCGCCAGTATCGACTAGCAGAGTCATAATGTGCCGATCAGGTTAAGTCCCGATCAGGAATTAAGAATCACATCCTTTAAAGCAGATTAGTATGTGGAATCAGTAGAAGTGACCTTATTTCAATCCGCTGGCTAGAAGCATCCCGATCGCGGTCTGTGAGAAATTCTCCTTAGTCTTCCGACTCATTTTGTTCGTAAATTCTGCTCCGGAACCCCAATTTTTATGTTCCAAGAGGCGTTGGAAAGCTAACGAAAATATCTACACTGATGGATGGGTTGTGAACCATATCTCCTATAGTATTGTGAAGTGTACCCTTGTTCTAAATCTCCAATGGAATGCGAACCTCACTGTTATTCGGGAAATTGGAAAGAGGATTTCCAATCAATCAGTTAGATTCTTAGACACCAGTTCAGAATGATGCTACTGTAAGTTTTTCCAAGAAACCTATTTCCGGAGGTTGTCATTAGTAACGATGGCCATTCAACCATTAGAAGTGATTCCGAAATCTTAATCTCTAAGACCTCAACTAACTGGTGGGAGGAACGAGGAGCTTAAAGTCATCTGTGTGGCGAACGTAATGTTGTCATGGAGTAGAACTCGTTCCGAAACTTGATTGATTAACGTGAAGGAAACAATTAAGTTTGGATAGTTACAGAAGTTCGGAAAGAAACTGGGCCAAGGAAAATTCTAAATGATAAATACTCGTTTTATGAACCAATACTAAGACACTTAAGGTGCGCTCGTTTGATTCCCTAAACAACATTTTGTTTTCAAAATTTCCTTGGTGCCACCGCGATTTCCAATTTCGTAACTAATCCGAGAATAATTGCTACGTTGAAGTTTATCGAGAAACCAAGGATTGCATAGGATGACACTAAATAGTAACTTCTAAAGAAAACCTGATGTCGTTCTAGTAAGATTCCTAATATCGAAATTCTCGTCTCCTTAGGGCCTGAGTGATCAAGATCTAAAAGGATAAGTATCAAAGTTCAAGTCTGGTTGATCTAGAAAGACAACTGAAATTGGATAAGTCGTTGACTTAGACAATCCTGAAAGAGCCATAACCTGTGAAAGGGCACCTGACTGTAGGTTTTAGTTCCGAGGACCGTGTCATAATGGTCGAAAGACGCACCCTAATCATTATTTTGGGTTAGTTAAAACATCGGTGGTACCGGTGACTACCTGAAATGCTAAAAATGTTCCTAAGATAACCGAAGATGTAGGTTACTCAAACGTTTATTCAGAAGTAAAGGAAGGCTGGATAACACGTAAATATAATTGCTAGTTGGAGAGGTATCAAGCCATGTTAGGACAATCATCTTTCGGCAGTAATGCTGTTCAAGCTTCCGCTTCTGAGATAAAACTCCAAGCCATGTTGGTCCCTGCTTGTGCGCGCGAGGGAGTCCCTTCTAGTTGCTTGTTTACTAGCTCTCATTAAGCTTTAGTATATGAAGACTTTGGTGAATCCAAAGCCAAGCAATGTGGGACTTCTCACTTTTGAAATATCTTTTTATTTTCAATAAAATACAACAATCCCCCACATATTTCAAAAGTTAAAAATTAAGTTTATAAAAGAAGTTTTCTGGGTTGACATCGTAGATGTAAAGTTTTGGAGCTGTATAGCAAGCTATGGAACCAGTCCTAGATAGATAAAACATAACATACTGTGAATTGGTATAGCAAGCTATGGAACCCAAGACGCATATTATATGTTAGAGGTTTTATTATCACAGTACACCCCCCATAATTCTTGCTGTTTTCGCGGTGTTGCGCTACTAGGCCCTGCGCGTGCTCGGTATTCATGAGTGCTCTAGAGACCTCGCCAGGATCTCATGCAAGCGGCCTCACTTGACACTCATATAGGTGATTTCATCAAGTGTATGCTGCAAGTCATACACCACCCATAAGGGCTATGAAAATCATTAAAAGCTTTAAGCTTATCCTTTTAACCCTGCAGTCTAGCACCATCACAATAACACCATAGGAAGGGACAATAATGAAATTAATTACTTGAATTGATTTCCAGTGCTAGCACTATCAAGAAGTAACTTGTTTTTACCACATTGAACCTTATTCATGGGATCTCCAATCACAAAGGTTGGGTTACCATCACTTCTTAATATCAGTTGGCTTTTAGTCCCATTCCCCTCGATGTTTCACATATCATTTTCTTCCCTAAGGGTTTTGTCAGAGGATCGGCCAAATTCACTTCTGACTTCACATAATCGATCGATATTGCTCCATACTTTTGCAATTGTTTGACAACATTATGTCTTAATTGCACATGTCTATTTTTGCCATTATAGGTCTTATTGTTTGCAACGGCTATTGCCGATTGACTATCACAATGTATTGATACTGATGGTGTCAGTTTTATTCCCAAAGGAATACCAGCTAAAAGGTTCTTCAACCATTCAGCTTCAGTACCAGCCAATTCTAGAGCTACAAATTCCGACTCCATAGTCGATCTAGCAATAATGGATTGTTTGGCTGACCTCCAAGTTACCGCACCACCACCAAGTGTGAAAATGTAACCACTAGTGGATTTTGTCTCATCTGAATCAGATATCCAGTTAGCATCGCAGTATCCCTCTAATACTGCGGGAAATCCACTATAAGTAATACCATAAGTTGTGGTACCTCTCAAATATCTCATAAGGTGAGCAATTGCCTTCCAATGATCCTGACCAGGATTGTGAGTATACCTACTTAGACGACCGACTGCGAATGCAATGTCTGGTTGAGAGAAGTTCATTAAATGCAGTAGGCTCCCAATTACTTGGGCATACTGAGGTTGGTCAACAGGATCACCTCTATTTTTCTTTAAGCGTGAGTTAGGTTCATATGGGGTACTCAAGTGGGTTGAGTCATAGTGTCCAAACTTCCTAAGAAGTTTTTCCACATAATGATCTTGTGATAGTGTGATACTATCACCTTCCCTGATGATTCTAACTCCTAATATTACATTAGCCTCACCCATATCTTTCATGTCGAAACTAGATGAAAGAAAGGATTTTGTTTTAATAACAATATCCAGAAAAGTACCAAATATGAGCATGTCATCTACATATAAACATATAATCACATGTTCTCCATACAAAGTTTTAGTATAGACACATTTATCAACTTCAGTTGTGGTGAAGCCATCTTCGACTAAAGTTCTGTCGAATTTTTCATGCCATTGTTTTGGTGCTTGTTTTAAACCATATAACGACTTAAGGAGTTTGCATACTTTGTTTTCTTGACCTGAAACTATACATCCTTCGGGTTGATTCATGTAAATTTCTTCTTCTAAGTCACCGTTCAAAAAGGCGGTTTTAACATCCATTTGATGAATAACTAGTTTATGGATAGAAGCCAAAGCTATTAAAACTCTAATAGAAGAAATTCTTGTTACTGGAGCAAAGGTATCAAAGTAATCAATGTTTTGTTTTTGAGAAAAACCTTTTGCTACTAATCTAGCTTTGTATTTATCAATAGACCCATCAGGGTTATATTTTCTTTTGAAAATCCACTTGCATCCTATTGATTTTGCCCCAGGTGGTAAATCAACTAAGGTCCAAGTGTTACATTTGGAAATTGAGTCTATTTCAGTTTTAATGGCTTCTTTCCAAAATTTCGACTCAGAAGAAGAAGTTGCTTCAAAAAAGGTTTCTGGATCTTTTTTGACAAGATAAGTGTAAAAATCATTTCTGAAGGATGTTTCTTTTCTTGGTCTTTTACTTCTCCTTAGTTCTTGATACTGTTCCTCATGAGTTTCATCATTAGTACTTGCTAATGGTTGTCTAGATATACTATCATGTTTCAAAGGAAAAACGTTTTCAAAAAACTCAGCATTTTTAGTTTCTACGATAGTATTATTATCTAGAACATCACTTTTCACAACAAGGAATCTATAAGCAGCGCTGTGTTCTGCATATCCTATAAAAACACAATCAGAGGTTTTGCAACCAATTTTTCTTTTCTTAGGATCAGGCAACATAACTTTAGCCAAGCACCCCCACACTTTTAAATATTTTAAGTTAGGTTGATAACCTTTCCATAGTTCATAGGGGGTCTTTCCAGTTTTCCTATGAGGAGTTCTATTTTGTATAAAACATGCAGTTAGTATAGCCTCACCCCACAAGTTAGTTGGAGCATTAGAACTTATTAACATAGCGTTCATCATCTCTTTCAATGTCCTATTTTTCCTTTCGGCTATGCCATTAGATTCAGGTGAATAGGGGGGGAGTTGTTTCATGTATTATACCTTCCTTTTCACAAAAGTCATTAAAAGATATGTATTCTCCTCCACGGTCGGATCTAACTCTTTTAATCTTTCTATCTAATTGATTTTCGACTTCAGCTTTATATGAAAGAAAAGCTTCAAATGCTTCATCTTTTTGTCTTAATAGAAACACCTAAGTGTATCGCGAAAAGTCATCTATAAACGTTACATAATAATTTTTTCCGCCCCTAGTTGGAGTTTGTTTTAAATCTCCTAGGTCCGTATGAATTAAACTAAGCAGTTCAGTTTCACGATGTACTGGGGGACACGATTTCTTTGTTAACTTGGTTTCGACACATACATCGCATTTACTATGTTGATTATCACTAGTCGAAATCATGCCAAGACGTTGCAATTTAATAACATACTGAAAGTTAATATGACCTAGTCTAGCATGCCACATATTATAAGAGTCAATCAAGTAAGCAGAAGTCGAAACATTGTTATTGAAATCAAAAGTGTTGAGTACAAAAAGTCCATGATCATAATATCCCTTTCCAACAAAATTGTTGTTCTTGGTAAGAACAATCTTATCAGATTCAAATGTCACTTTGATACCATGCTTCAGCAGAACCCCAACAGAGATCAGGTTTGCCCTTATGTTAGGCACATGAAGCACATTTGTGAGAGCCAGAGTTTTTCCCGATGTGAGCTTGAGAAGAACTTTTCCTTTCCCCACAACTGGGGCTGGATGTGAGTCACCCAGATAGATATTTTCTTCTCCTTCCCCTACAGCAGTGTAGGAGGTAAAAACTTCTCTATTAGCACAGATGTGCTTGGTGGCTCCAGAATCCACCACCCACTTGTTCACATCAGTTGCCATGTTGACCAGAGAAACGAGAGCAGCAATGACATCGTCATCCTCATTATCATCTCCACCAGCATCAGCCAAGTTGGCGTTAGCCTTAGGAGGATTGTCATTTCTCGCCCTATGCCTGCATTTAGGTGCATAGTGTCCTGGCTTTCCACAAACAAAGCAGTATCCTCTTTTCTTGAATTCAGTGCTATGAGTACCAGGATAATGATCATTGTTCCTTTTGTGATACTTTTGATTAGATGATTTCTTGGGATCGTACCTTCTGTTTGGAGAGACTGGTTTGCCTTTGTCGAACCTTGAATCCTTGTTCATCACCATGTTTGCCCGTGAAGCCATTGATTTCGCCTTTGTCTTGTTACTCTCTTTTCGGTTGGTATCTTCGATGATGATATGAGTCAGCAGCTCGTTCAGTGACAGTTGCTTGTGTTTGTGCTTCAGTTGTTGCTTGTAGTCCTTCCATGATTCTGGCAGCTTCTCAATCAGAATACCTGCAATGAACTCGTCAGGGAGAACTATGTTTTCAGCCTTCATTTCCTCTAGTAATTTGTGATACTGGTTGATTTGTGTTTTGATTTTGCCAGTTTCACTCATGACCCAATTGTAGTAGTTGCTAATGACAAATTTCTGCTTGCTTGCATCTTCAGCGGTGTATTTGAGAATCATTGATTCCCAGATCTGATTAGCTTCCTTGTAGGTGCAGTAGATGTCGAACAATTCGTTGGAGAGGGTGCTGAGAATTGTGTGACGACACACTTTGTTGGCATGGGTCCAAACTTCGACCTGTTTGGGAGTAGCAGGTTCGACAGGTTTGGAGTCAGTAAGAGCAGCTGCAACTCCGTGCATGTCAAGAAGGGAACTCACGCGTTCCAGCCACCTGCGAAAATTTTGGCCTGCGAAGACCTCAATTTTAGAGATGTCAGGGAAAGGTTTCGCATAAGTTACCGGGACAGCAGAAGGGATGATAACAGTGCTGTTGTTGTTGATGGGAGCACCGTTATCATCGTTGTTGATTGCGTCAGTCATGATAAATTCTTCAGATTGTTGTCGAAATTGCTGATATGGCTGTAGTCGAATGATGCTGACTGCAGTCGAAATTCTATAGTCGAATTTCAGAAGTAAAATTTCGACTGATGCTGTTGAGTGGCAAGGACTGCTGCGAACCAAATGTGCAGAAACAGAAACTGTCGAAGTCGAAGTAGCTGCTGTCGAATTGTACTGATGCTGTCGAAATTAAACCTGCAAACACAGAGATGTTAGATAAACGACCGGAGGCGTCTTGCGACTGCCCTGAAGAATTTATCCGCCTCTACAGCGCAAATTCCCCGAGGTACAACCGGGTCTTCTCAATCGCAGTAGTGAAAGAGGTATCAGAACTAGCAAGAAGAACTGGATGTTAACAGGAGAGCAACCCAGAGCTCTTTTTCAAGAAAGGTGGAAAACAAATTTTCTGAGATATGTTTCAAGTACAACTCGAAATTGTTTATATAGGCCTTAAAAAAATAGCTGTTAGAGACATAGGCTCCAGCAATAAATGGGTTTAAAAGAAAAGAAGCCGTTGGAAGAAACTGACAGTTACAAAATAAAGGGAATTAAGTTTCAGTTTTCGACCAAATCTTTTCACCAGTCAGTTCGACCAACTTTCAGTTTTCGACCAGATTGTTTTGCCAATCAGTTCGACCAACTTTCAGTTTTTGACCAGAGATTTCCGTTACAAATTATTTCATAAAACATTTCGACCCATGATTGGGCGTATACGGATAGGCTGATAAAAGTAATAAAATTAGTTCAAAGCCAGTCGAGCGCGCAGGGGGGGGGGGGGGAATCGAAAGATTCGCACTGAACCAAGCCATGTTGGTCCCTGCTTGTGCGCGCGAGGGAGTCCCTTCTAGTTGCTTGTTTACTAGCTCTCATTAAGCTTTAGTATATGAAGACTTTGGTGAATCCAAAGCCAAGCAATGTGGGACTTCTCACTTTTGAAATATCTTTTTATTTTCAATAAAATACAACAATTTGTGCTACTGGATTGCTACTAGATTGCTATAATTGAATTTGAATTTGAATTTGTGTACTAAGGAACTATAACAGTTCCCAAGTTACACTTATTTGTGCAGCAGAGGCATTACATCCGCACTAGAATACACTCTTTACCTGGATTAACTGCTATGTATGCAATTCAAATGTTTGTGTCTGCTCTTATATGATATAGTTGATTTTTTCAGTTTTGTTTCTTATCTCAAAATTTTGACCGCCTTCTATCTCCAGGTTCTCCTGTTTTCTGCTACATTTGATGACACTGTCAAGAATTTTGTTTCAAAGACGAGGTTGATTTAGGTTACTAAACTAATATTTAATAATTCTTACTAATAGGGCAAAAGAGACATTTCCAGGGAATAGAAAATAGAAAGGAACCATTTATTTTGGTATTCAAACCAAAAATCATGGAACCGTTTCACTACTGAAAATACGACTTCCAAACGAAACGGCGAAGAAACACAAAAACTCATCTCTCTTGTTCGGATTCCTTTTCAGCGGCGTGCCCTTTGTTGGTGCGTGCGTGTGTCCTTCTCTGCTCCTCTATTTGAAGTTCCATCTCTCTCTCTCTCGTTCGAATTCCTTCTCTCTGCTCTCTTCCCATTCTTCAGACCACCTCCACCACCACTAGACTTGACTACCATCTCACCGCTCTTGAGGTATGTTGGTGATTGATACGCCGCAAGTATACGGTATATCGCGTCATAGAAAGTATCGATCCACAAGGAGTTATGTGTGATTACCAATCTAATTTTTAGTGGTGATTAGCTTAAAGGGAATGATTTAGTAAAAAAAAGTATGTTTGGCTAAAATTCAGAATTATAAAAGCGCCCTGGGATTATGGTTAAATCCCAATGACGGAGCTAAAACAACCCATTAACTATTCTCTATCTTATAATTAAATTTGTGTTTTAAGGACAGGGTATTCTTTGGTGTAATTCAAGTTTCCTTTCGGAATACGAGAACGTGTCTCGAAACAACGATCAAGCCTATTCTCATGGTTGATCATTGCAGAGACCCATTGAGCACAACCTTATTGTCCCAAGGCCATCAAAGCTATTCTCATGCTTTGATTGACCTTGTCTAAATTCATTTGTTCAAATGTCAAGCTTCACCTCTCGGTACTTCACTTGACATTTGTTTTATAAAGTTTGTACGATGAACTTAGATTAAAACAAAGCAAATTCTAATAGGATAGAGTTTAGCCTTGGAATTGTCTTAGGGACCCATCATTGGATTGTTTCCCACAATCCCAAAACTAAAGAAGTCTACTCACACATGATCATAGTAGACAAATGAGTAGAAGAGAAGGACATAATTTAAATAGCAGAATATAAATAACAAGAAAATAAAAGTACTAGAAAATAAATGACAGAAAGTAAAGTTGCAAGAATTGAAAGAACTAAATAACAATAGAACAAAACCTTAAGAGAAAATGCAAGAACCTTAGATTAAACTTTGGAGTGAAACTACAATGGTAAGAGATGATCCTGAAGCTTACATTGAGGTCCTTTTTATAGTGTAGGATCAGTAGACAAAGCACTAAATGCAAATTACAATCCATAAAGAAAAGAATGGGAAGAGTTTGTAACATCTTTGGAATTCAGATGGGACACACGGATCGTGCTCAGTGTAATCCTGTTGGAATTCGAAACAGCACAGGGGGCACGGTTCGTGCTAAGGATGCGCACGGATCGTGCGCTGTGAGACTTTTGGTCTTCTGAATTACGAACGGTCCGCACGGTTCGTGCTCACTGGGCGCACGGATCGTGCGCTTCCTTTTCTTCATTTTCCTTCCTTCTTGCGAACCAGGCGCACGAACCGTGCTAGGCCACGCACGGATCGTGCGTCTACTTCTGATTTTTCACTTTATATTGCTTGAGTCTTCTCCCCATCCTATTGTCTCTTGATCCTTGCTCTTTAAACATCAAAATTCCTCATTTGCTCCATAATTAACTCTGAGAATAAAAGCTAACAATAGGTAGTAAAAATGGCTCAATAATAGAATTAAAACAACAAATAAATTACTAAAAAAAATGCTAAGAACACACTAAATTAGGACTTATCAAACTCCCTCATGCTTGAACCTTTGCTTGTCCTCAAGGAAATCCATGAAACTCATTGGGCCAATTTTTGGAAAAATTTTTCTAAATTTTTATACAAAATTTTAAGTGGACTGGAGGTAAATTTCAGTACTTCTTCTTTGGTTTGAGACTTACCATTTGGGCTTTTGTGATTTATGAGACAAGTTTTTAGGTATCAGTACATTAGGAAGGATATCAATGTCAGCATAGAACTAGTTCCCTAGCATTCTTAAGCTTGGGTCCTCCATTCACTAGACCGGGTCTCAAAGGAGGGTCTTTATACGCTGGGCATTCAAGCATTTTTTTTCTTTTTCTTTGATTTCACATGTAGGCCAACCACTTTAAATTTTTAAATTTTTTCTTTCAATCTGAACTAAAGTGGTCGCCCCTTTTTACTTGATGTACTCATTTGCTTTTCTTTTCTTTTTCTCTTTTTGTTCTTGATACCCCAACTTAGACATTTTTCTCCATTAACCTCGCATCCGGTGAATGTCACCAAGAGGACTAGTTTACTAGTTTCTTTTCAATCCTCATAATAGCACTAATAACCCAAAAAAAAATCTCAAGAGTGTGTGTGTGAAAGACCCAAAAAGTAGTAACAAACAAACATTTATTTTTACCAGTCAGTCCACCTAGATGAATACTATGAATTTCCAAAAATTTAATCCAAAAGAGGCCTTAACCAGACAAAAAAATGCTTTCGAAACTCACAAAGACTTGAAACAAGGGGAGATGGTATTTATTCAAAATAAACTAGATTTAATAAAAACGAGAAAACAGTAAAAAGGGCAAGATACCCCCCCCCCCCATGCTTGGATTAATCATTGACCTCAATGATTTTGCAATAAAGACAACATGAAGGGGTAAGAGAAAGCTCACATGGTTTACTACTGATCAGGCGAAGGAGCCTGATGAATGTTGAAGTGCTGCATCATAGAGCGAAGCATATCTGATATGTTCTCCATTTGTTGACTATGATGCAGTTGGTCCTCCCTTATTAGTTGCAGCTCTGCTCCCTGCCTCTGCTGCTCACTTTCGATTCTGCCACACCATGCTTCCAGATTAAAGTTTTGGGCATTTTGATCATCTTGCCCAGCCATCTCTTCCTCTATCTCTTAGACTGGTACCTCTTGGGGTATATCACCTGCATCATTAAGATACAACCACTTCTCTGGGTTTCTAGTGTCTGTCCTTACCGGGTTTGGTAGTAGGATGGACTTTTGCTTGTCAACCAGCAGATGAAACATTGTTCTTGCTTTATTTGTAGCCGTGACTAGGAACATGCTCTCGCATATATCCATGTCAATGCTCATATTGCCGTCCAGGACATCATGATAATTTAACCTGTCAGCCAGCCCCAATTTTTGAATAATATAGGTTATCATCCCCCTATCACAATATCACCTTTGGGAAGTTCAGCAATATGAATCAAATTTCTGGTGATATAGTGAAGGGTGTTAACCTGCACCTGATGGTTCATTGCCCATAGCAGAAAAAGTTCTGTTATCCTAATCCCACCCATCTCACCTCGACAAAAAGCAGTGCAAGCCATTATCCTACAAATGTACCGGAATACCGGGTTATGAATTGAGCTTGCTTTGGCAGTCCTTGCCTCATATTGCCCCCTTCCAGTAATCTGGGTCCAAAAGGTAGGAGGGTGATACCCTTCTGGCCTGACAGCGAGGTTTCTTGAATCATGAATCAACCCCACATTAGGAAATCCCAATTTTTCACCAAAATGCATCCAATGACATTTCAAAATCTTCATTAAACAGTCTAAAGGACAACCTATCATCACTTTGGCATAGTGAACTTAAAAATTCACGAGTAAGCCCTTCATAAGTGGCCCTTTGTGTCCTCAAAAAATTTATCCAGCCCAGATTATTCAATAGCATTATGACATTGTCTTCTATCCCTAGGGTGTTAAGAGTAAGAATAAAATGGGGATACCTCGTGGGGACCAATTTCCTGTTGTCAAGCAATTCATACCTCTCCCGTTGAGTTCTATCCTTGAAAATGATTCCGTACGGGTTGCTTGAACTTGTGCCACTCCTCTTTCGTCCTTTACCAGTAGATGTACCAGCAACATCACTGACTTTTGCCTTTTTAAAAGCCATTTTCGATTTCCTCAAAATTGGGGTTTTGGGTTTTGGAAAGAATTTGGGGTTTTTGGGTTTTGGAAGGAAAATGAAGTGTTTTTGGTGGTGGGTTTTGTGTATGGGGTGGTATTTTGATGATTGCGTGGTGTTTTGAGGGTGTTTATGGAGGTTTTGGGTTATGGGTATGGTGGTGTGCGAAGTTTGGGGATTTTGTGGAGAGTGGTTGTATGGTGATTTTGATGGTTGGGTTTTGTAGAGGGGGTTGTGGGTAGTTGATTTGGGTAGTTTTTATGGAGGTTTGGGTGTTGTTTGGTTTTTTTTTTGAGGTTGGGAAGATATGGGTATGGAGGTTTTTGAGTAGGATAAGAGGTTACTGAGTAGGAGAAGAGGTGAGGAAGATGAAGATGGGTTGAAAATCGTGACTTACTTACCGTTTGAGGTACGGTTTCAGACTTCACGTCTCGCACGGATCGGGCGCTATCCACGCACGGGTCGTGCTCAACATTCGCAAGGGTAAAATTCTTCCTTTTACTTCACGCACGGATCGTGCTGCACCTACGCACGGATCGTGCTTGAGCTACGGTGAATGGTTATTTCCAAATCCTTCCAGTACGCACGGATCGTGCCATGTTGCGCACGGATCGTGCGTCTCTTTCTCACAAGGACCACAAAAAGTATTCTTGGCTACGCACGGATCGTGCCATGATGCGCACGGATCGTGCGCTTCCTTCAGCATTAAAAACTCATTTTTCTTGTATTAAACACCCGGATGAGACACCCTTTTTACATGAATTTCCTAGAAAACAAAAAAAACAAAAGCATTAACCGTGGGTTGCCTCCCACGCAGCGCTCTTTTAACGTCGCTAGCTTGACCCAGACCTTTTTCTTTAATTGGGATTTTGTAGAACCAAAGTGGTTCCTTTTTCAATCTCATCACCAATCAAATAAGTTTTCAACCTTTGTCCGTTTACTTTGAATGAACCGGTCTTTTCACTCCATATATCAACAGCTCCGAAAGGGTATACCTTACGATCTTGAAATGGACCGGGCCATTTTGACCTTAATTTCCCTGAAAAAAGTTTCAGCCTTTAGCGTCGGTTACAACCGACGGTAAAAATGAAAGTTGACCGACGTTATTTCTTCTTTAGCGTCAGTGACAACCGACGGTAAATATGAAAGTCGACTAACGTTATTTCAATTTTTGCGTGTGATCCAACCGACGGTAAATCCGAAAGTTGATAGTCGTTTTTCTTTTACTTTAGTGGCGATTTGAACCACCAAGAAGCATTGTTTTTTAGTAATTATTTTAGCGGTGGGTTTCAACCGCCGCCATGCTATTTTGGTTTTGACAGCTGCTATTTTTTAATAAAAAAACCTGTTTTCAAGACAATAACTCAAAGTAGTCCTAACAATAACTCAAAGTAGCTCTTGAATATTAACAGCATAACAATGTCATTGGTACCATATGAGTATAAGTAGAAGTTTTACAATATCAAAGTAGTCCTAACAAAATAATAACAATAGCTCTATAAAGTAGCTCTTGCTATAACAAGATAAAAATTTATCAAATAGCTTTCTAGAGTAGCTCTTGTTAACAAGATAACAATTGCACAAGTAGCTCTCACATATTACATATCAAAATAAGTATGTATTACATTGCAAAATAAGCATTAAGCATAAAAGTCACTTCAAGGCTGGCTATTGTTGTTGGTTGATTATGAGGAGTGACCATCAACACTTTGTTGTTGCTACAATAGAAACAAAAGAATAATTTGTCATGTAAAATAATTTATTAAAGAATAATTTATAAAAGAATTAAATGAAATCATGTAAAAGTGAGAGCATATTACAATAAAATTAAGAAGTGGAACAGGTACGGGCTCTGATGACTTTGTGAGGAGTCCAGCAAGTACTGATGCCATCATCTTCATGGTTTCATTTTTTATCTTTGATTCACTTTTCAACTCAACAATTTCATTTTTAAGTTGTTGCACTTCATTTTTAAGTTGTTGCACTTCACCTGTATTAAGGAAATATAGAAATATCAATACCACATGCATTTTTCCAGCACATTAAAAGTCAGAGTACAGAAAGCTTTCCATCTATACGAGAAGCTGAAAATAAAGGTGCTATTCATGAGGTTGTGGCAATTACAAAATCCTAATCAGCAGAATTTAGAGGTATTCCTCTTCTGGTACTGTTTTCCCAGAAAAATGCGTCCATATCATGGAAACACAAGATCAAAAGTTTTCTAATGCACTGCCTAGCTCTATTATATTTGATAATTTTGTGAAGGAATCTCAAAATTTTCCTTCAACATTCTGTTTTAAATGATTATATTTAACTTTTTGCATTCCAATAAGAAAAATTAAAAATATAATATTTATGCAGGGGTCATGTTCCTTATCGAGATAGCAAGCTTACACGAATTTTGCAACCTGCATTAGGAGGAAATGCCAACACAGCTATAATTTGTAATATCACACTTGCTCAGGTAAGATATCCATGCATTTTGTTTTATGCTTCACTTACACTATCGTATCAGATATGTACAAGTTTAATTCTCTTTCTGTCCATTGTAAACTATTTCTTTTCTAGATTATTTAATATAGTGCACTAGTTGATGTCATGTTTCTCTACCATGAGATTTTATTTCATTATGTTAACTACAATATAAATTTATTTCCGTCCTCCATGAATGACAAGAATTTGATATAGTCCCAATTTTTTCCCTCTCCCAAACAAACAGCCATTAGGAAGGTGTCTGTAACGGAGTTTGCTATGTGTTTTATGGTTTCTTTAACCTTTAGTTGAATAGAGTGCAATTTCCAACCATTTTCAGTAGTGATTGTTCCTAATCTGTACAGTTCGGTTGAAAAAGTAGGCGGATTCACTCACTAGCTTGCAGTTACATCATTGCCAATTGTTTTGTATATCAATTGATATCCATCAGTTATCGATGCTTCCTAGCTATCAATGGTCTGTTATGGTCCCCGGTTTGGGACCGTGTTGTCACGGTTATAGACGCGATAGAACCTTTCTTTCTACCTATGGTGAAAACAGAAGCGGGATTGTCCTTGACAGAGCTTCTTAAATTCACAAGTTTGATAATAATAATTTTTGATGCCTTATTCCTAATCTGATTGTCTTTAAATAGGCTACAGCAGAAGAAGAATTTAAGTGTTATCTGAATTATTTGCTCCAAATCTATTCAGTGTTATCTGAATTATTTGCTCACCTATACGAGAAGTGCCAGAAAAACATAAATGCAGAATATACTAAAGTAAAAACCATTGCTCACCTATATCAGTAGAAGGGCCAGAAAATTGCAGGTTACTTAATCCAAACACTTGAGAAGGGAAAAGTCCATCTCCCACACATCGTACTCGGCCTGAATGCTCTTTTCCTAATACTTGACCAAGAGAGTCATTAGGTGTGTTTGCCACAGAAGCAGTTCCTTGGCTCTCAATTTCAGCAATTTTCTCCTACAATATTTAAGTTATATGATGTTACTAAAAAATTAAGAAGAACAACATGATACCAAAAGGCATACAAATATCGATATAACTTACACAAACAACTCTCGCCTCTTCACTAATATATGTCCCATCAACTTTCTTATGAGTATCGATATACAAAACACCTCTGCTCACTTCTTTCCCAGTTTCATTCATCTATTCATGAAAATCACAAATTCAAATGTTAACTATAAGATAAAAACAATACACTAAAGCTAAAATGTTCGTAAATACTCACAATCTCCACCTTCCTTCGTTTGAGCTTTTTAGCTCCCCCTGTGTGATTAATTTTAAGCTTGGATCTATTTTTAGCATTCTTTTGACTTATTTCCTACAAACATAAATAAAATATTATTAACGTGATTTTTTGATGAAAAATTGCTTATATGATGTTCGTAAACCAATTTAAATATAAAAAGTAAAATACCTTAGTTTTTGGTCTCAATCTATAGTCCAAAAATGTTGCCCAGTCAATTAGAGTAATTGACAATGGAGGATTCTTCGTATTTTCATCACGACTCTTTGTCGGGTCATAATAGGTATTGAACAAATCTAACCTGTGTTCTTTCCATTTCCTGCCAATGTCTTTCATGATATATGTTTTTGCATTAGCTTCATGGACCGGTTCCCACCATAACTTAGCCTAAAATAACTTATTGTTGTTAGTTATGACACTACATTACATGGTAATAAAAACAAGGTTTTATGGATAAAAACAAGAAAAACAACACTTAATACCTTAATAACATTATCCCAAGCTTTATCCTTGATGTCACCAATTACCTTTTTCCAACTATCAAATCCAATAGGAAACCATTTATGCTCTCGTGCCAATCGACCTAAAAAGCCTCCTAAAAGCCCATCGACATCTGTGGCACTTGGTGTATTTCCATCAAAAGGAACGAAAACTCTCACTCCACGTGGAAGTTGGTAAACATCTCTAACTTGCATAGCACGTTCTTCTTCTTCTCCTTTATCATCTATAAAAAGAAAGCATTAACCGACCATTTTATATCAGATATGTTAATTTATGCATGAACAAATATATCAATAAAATGCATGAACATTAAATGACTTACTTCTTACTCGAACCATCCAACAAGTTCTTTTGGGTTTTTTAGCAACACGAAGTTCTGTATCAATTGGGGGCTCATGTAGGATGTCCTCAGGCTCATCACGTAGAAAAGACTCATCTTCAGATGTCTGGTGTTGCTCCATATGAGACAATTGTTTACCTTATCCTGGAACACTTTTAGCAAACATGTTTAAAACTAATTACTGATGATTCTTAAAACTAAATAACATGTTAAGTCCTTAGGTTGTTGGGGAACTGATCAATGCATCAAAGTAAAGTGAAGCTTTGAAAGTGAATTGAATGAAGCATTGTCAACGTGAATAAGCTACATAACATTTCCAATAATCATTCAAACTGATGAAAATAATAAAAGCTAGGAACAGAAATGACAATGAGTAAAATCTAACTTGAATTAAAGACCAAGGAACAAGGAGGTGAGTTTATTTTTAACATCCTTGCCAATTCTAAACATGCATGCCAGTTCTAAACTTAATCAAATTCTACATGTACTCCAGGCCTTGACAATTGAGCTTCCGAGTCGTCATCTGACAAAAGCGACGTCAATTGTTTTCGATAGGGCTCACATTCATAAGTTATTTCCGTATTATCATCACCCATATCAAACAAGTCTCTTGGTTTTAGATGAACCGGGGTATACCATCCTTTGTCCATCTTATCCTCCACGAAATACACCAATTGAGCTTCAGAAGCTTGAATATATGGTTCGTCATCTTCACGGGCACCCGTGTGGATTAAATGAGAAAAATTTATTGACATGAAACCCAATGCATCCTTTTTGATATATCTAAAATTTGTAGTGTTTGCCCATTGACATTTAAACAAAGTCACCATAAATTGGCCATAAAAGTTTAGTTCAATAATGTCAACTAACTTCCCATAATATGGCACTAAACCTTCTGATGGCCTGTTGTCACTTGTACTTGCATAGCTTTTAGTTCCGAAGTTACAAAACACACCACTATTTTGCGTTTTCATCCCTTGCTCACGTTGTAAAGTTCGAAATTTATATCCATTCACATTATATGCAGTAAACCTTCTCGCTTGCTGAAGAGGGCCTTGCGCAAGGGCACAAGTATCTTGAGAGGGTGCATCACTATTATCATTCATAATCTATTTCAAAGAAAAAATCGGCTTTAGTAATAATGCATAATAACACATTGAAATTCAGAGATATCTCTTCCACTTACACGACGCCTAAACCATTCCACAATGCCCCGATGAACTTCCTTCTCTATCTCATTTGACAACCTCATCCGACTCCTTAACTTCCTCTTTGTATAAGTTCTAAATTCCCTATAAGATATGGTCATGTAAGTAAGTCTCTAGAAAATAGATAAATAACATATCTCAATGGGACTTACTCAATGAAGGGCCGTGCTTCTGGACAGTTAATCAACACGTGTCGATGTGCTTGGAGCAATTCTGTAGGCGTTAAAGTAAAATATGATGATCCACCAATAGGTTTTCCTACATTGGGAAATAGGGACGATGCAGAGTCAAAGGGATCATCATCAACACGACCCACTCGATTGAATCTCGTCTCAATCTCATTGTCGAAGTACCTTGAACAAAAAGTTAGTATCTCTTCAGAAATCCAACCTTCAGCTATCGATCCTTCGGGTTGTGCTTTATTACGCACGAAAGACTTCAACTTCCCCAAGAACCTATGATTTTAGAAAGTAAATAGACTTAAAGAACAAGTCATTACTAATAAATGACTAAATATATGTGTGTGTGTGTGTGTGTGTGTGTGTGTGTGTGTGTGTGTGTGTGTGTGTGTGTCAGAATTCAGAATTGGTTATACCTTTCTATAGGATACATCCATCGATAATGCACCGGTCCGCCAAGTTTGGCTTCATCAACTAGATGCACTATAAGGTGAATCATAACGGTAAAGAATGATGGTGGAAACAACATTTCCAAATGACACAGTGTAAGAATAATTTGTTCCTTAAGCTTGTCTAGATCAGCGTGGGTCAACACTTTGGCACACAATAGCTTGAAAAACGTGCATAAGTCAACCAAAACAGATGCAACTTGGACAAGCAACACGTTTCTAACTGCTAAGGGCAACAATTGCTCCATAAGAATGTGGGAATCATGGCTTTTCAAACCAAAGATCTTCCGTTGAACTGTATCAACACATCTTGAAATGTTGCTTGAGTAACCATCTGGCACAGTAATATTCTTCAGGGTGTTTAGAAAAACATCAATCTCTTCCTTTGCTAGTGTAAACAAAGCAGCAGGGAACTTTTTCCCATCATCGAGAGGCCAAAGATCTCTTCTAATACCCATTGCTTGCGAGTCTTTTCGAGCCTCTACGTGATCTTTTCTTTTGTCTTTGTCATTTATCAATGTGAAAATTACATTGTCGCACACATTCTTCTCAATATGCATCATATCTAGATTGTGTCGCAACAAGTTAAACTCCCAATATGGAAGTTGAAAGAATATACTTTTCTTTTTCCATTGTTGAGTTTGGTTATCATTGGTGTTCTTCCCACGAGTTCTCTTTCGACTATCTAATGATTGTGGCTTTTTTCCAAAAGTGACATTTAAATTCTCTACTTGTCTCAAAATTTCTGAACCAGTCAATTGCTTTGGAGGATTCCTATCCTCAGTTTTTCCATTAAAGCGGGCTCGGCTCAATCGAAACTTGTGCCTTCTAGACAAAAAACGACGGTGACCCATGAAACACCATTTTTTACTAAATGGCAGGCGAAGAGGACTTGCATCAAAGTTACAGGATGGACAAGCTAACCCGGTATTAGTATGTTACCAAGTGGCTTCAGTCTCAAGAGGGGGGTGAATTGAGATTTAAAAACTTTTCAGATCTTTCAAAAACGTTTTTCCCTTTTCAATGACTTAGATCAATTTTCGCGCAGGTTAAGTGGAAGCGAAGGAATTAGAATATAAAGCAGTAAAGCGGTATAACAGTAAAGCAGGAAAGCAGTAAAGCACGCAGAGATTTATCCTGGTTCGGTCACCTCCTAGTGACCTACGTCCAGTCCTCACACCCTTGTGAGATTTTCCACTAACCAAAACAACAAGGCTTACAGGTGCCTTGGAAAACCTTTACAGACTCAGGCACTCTCCTCCTAGGATACCCCACCTATGGAGAGCCCTCAAATCTATTACAACAATAACAAGAGATACCCCACCCCTGTTACAATCAGCTGCCCCAGAAAGATACCCCACTTCCTAGTACAAACAGCTACCCTAGAGAGATACCCCACTCCCTATACAAATCACAACAATTAAACAATAACAAATGTAAAGACAGAAATACCTCTAACGAAGGCAGATATTACAACTTGAAGAATGCAACCCCAACTAACTCTTAGCGAAAGATCAGCTCAGACGGACCAACGGTGCGTGACGAGCAAAAGTAAAAGCGTGAAGAGTTTTTCTCAAAATGTTCTATGATTCGTGAAATGGGTTGTGTTAAAAAATGAACGTAATGAGGTGCCTATTTATAGGCTATCAGAAAATCAAGTTTACGTTGAAAATAATGTAGGAATCAATTCTTTGTTGAAAGCATTTGATCTAGGAATTGATTCATTTAAGTGAGGAATCGATTTTGACTTTGTTTGAAAAATAGGGACAATCGATTCTTGAGAACCACAGAGGGCTAGGAATCGATTCTTTACTAAGTTAAAACTTGTATGAATCGATTCTCAGATTGCCTGAGACATGTAGGAATCGATTCTCAGCTTAGTTTAAAAGTGTGTGAATCGATTCTTTGTTTGAGAATGTTTGGCCTGAAAATCGATTTATGCAATGAAACTACATGACCTGACAATCAATTCTTTCTTTTCTGATTGACCTGAAAATCGATTTTGATGTATGTTTATGCATGAAGAAATCGATTTTTATGTTTTTAAAGATGATAAAAATGTTTACGTAAGTATGCATGCATCTTTGAAAAACTTGTGAGTGTGTGAGACTTTGAGATACGAGCTGACCTTCGAAAGAGCTTACACTTTTTCCTAAGATACACCCAAACCCTAAGGACTACCCTTAAACTTGGATCTTCAATTCTTGAGCTTGTTTGTCTTGGATTGTGACTTTGATGTTTTGTCACTTTTATTAACTTTGGCCATCAACTTTGCCTTTGTCTTTTTCATCATCAAAACTTATCCTGCAATATTAGTTTACCTGCAATACAAGGTATCCACAAAGTATTTCATCCAGAAAGCAATCCAAGTCCAGGAAAGTCACTAATGGTCCATAAAAGACATGCTCGCATCATGAACACTTCATTCTTTGAAGCATCAAATGTTTCAACGCCTTTTTCCCACAGCTCTTGCAACTCTGCTATAAGAGGTTGCATGTATACATCAATATCATTACCAGGCATACGCTTTCCAGGGATCAGGCTTGAGAGAATAAAGTTTGTTGGCTTCATACACGTCCACGGGGGAGTGTTGTATGGAATAAGAATCAATGGCCAAATACTATAATTGGCACTCATCGATCCAAAGGGATTGAAGCCATCACTTGCTAAGGCCAATTGTACATTTCGAGGATCTGAGGCAAAGTTAGGATACTTTAGATCAAAATTCTTCCAAGCCTCAGAGTCTCTTGGATGTCTCATCATTCCATCATTGTTATTCTCCTCAGCATGCCAAACCATGCTCTTAGGTGTCTGTGAAAACATAAACATCCTTTTCAACCTTGGGATCAATGGAAAGTATCGCAAAAATTTTGCAGGCAATTTCTTTCGTGACTTTAGAATAGTTGAACCACGAACACTTGCATTATCCTTACCACTTTCATTCCATCTAGATGTCTGGCATATTTTGCATTCTTCTCTACCTTCATCTTCCCCCCAATATAACATACAATCATTAGGACATGCATGTATCTTAGTGTAATCATGACCAAGCTTGTTTATGAGTTTCCTCGCCTCATAACTAGATGAGGGGATCTTTGCATGTTCAAAGGCATCATGCAGCAATTCAATGATCATTGACATTGCTTTGTTGCTAAATTGACACAAGATCTTAATGTGATATAATTTCACTAAGAAAGACAATTTTGAATACTTGGTACAACCATCATACAACGGTTGCTCACCATCTCTTAGTAAATCATAAAAAATCTTAATGATGATGGAAAAGGCTCTTCGTTAGCACGCATTCTAGAGAATTCAAATGCATCATTTATCATTGTCTGCATTGGATCATCATGTGGTATATTTGACATAAGATCTTCATTTACCAAGTTCTCTTGAATTATAGGAGGGCTAACATCAAATTCCCCAGATTCTTTCTCTCCGTGGAAAAACCAAAACGTGTAACCTTCAGGAAATTTTTTACTTGTCAAGTGGTCCCACACTTCTTTTCGAGTTCTCGGCTTAAAACCACAACTTTTACATGGGCATAGTATTGTACCCGCACTGGAGTGCTGTTGAAAGGCAAAATCTAAAAAGCCACGCACTCCCAATTGATACTCCGGTGTATTGCGTGGCAATTTGATCCAGAACTTATCCATCTCTAACTATAAGCATATGCAATCAATTAGAGAATAACCAATAACAAAGATATAGAATGAGTATCAGTGCCTAATTGAACAGAATGTTTCAAAATATAATTATCATGAGAAATATAATTATGTTTACTACATGCTAGTAAGGTAGTGTATGACTAGAAGTAGGAACACATGGAAATAAATTCAAACCTTGGTAATACTACACTACTATATATATATATATATATATATATATATATATATATATATATATATATATATAGTAACCAGATAATTTTCAACGCAGTGTTAATAATTAATATGCAAGAAGGGTACAAGAGGTCAAAGAGAACTTCAGCTCTGAAGAAGACTATACTTGGCAAACCAAATGAAAGGATTGAGATTGTTCACATTTCTTTATTAAGCTGTATATGTCTATACGTAAGAAATAGAAAAACAAGAAACAACAAAAGTTAAAAATATATACTAATAAATAATGGGATGCAAAAAGATAATATTATTATTCACCTCACTCCTTCGTTCTCTTCTAACTTCTTCAGAAAAAAAAAATCATCCAATGTTCGTTTGTTTATAATACAGAAAGAAAGACAACAGAGCAGGACTATGAATTGATGGGTACAGCTACCTGAATCGTGACACTTTCCAAACACTATGACCAAATTACTTATAGTTGCTGAAACACTGTAAGTAGTACTTCCTCATATTGGTTACTATGAATTTATCCCTTTCAGTCATTCTAATCCAGTTGGGCTTACTGAAGTTAAGGTTGGTGAGGAGTATGAACTTGTCATCACTAATCTAGGAGGTATGTTCCCTTTGAATTATTTCTAGTCTACACAATTTAATTATCTTATAAACTTGGGTAATTTGCAGGTTTATACAGGTATAAGCTAGGAGATATGGTGAAGGTAATGGGATTCCATAACTCAACACCAAAACTCAAGTTTATTAGAAGGAGCAATCTTATACTAACAATTAACATAGACAAAAACACAGAGACTGATTTACATAAAGCTGTTGTAACAGGAGCTAAAGTTTTAGCTAACGAGAAACTAGAAGTTGTTGACTACACTAGTTACATTGATTTATCCAAAGAACCAGGGCACTAAGTTATCTTCTTGGAATTAAGTGGTGAATCAGCTAATGAAGAAGCACTTGGTGAGTGTTGCAATGCAATGGACAAGGCTTTTGCTGATCATGGATATGTTACTTCAAGAAAAGTCAATGCTATTGAAGCTCTTGAGCTTAGAGTTGTTGAAAAAGGAACATTTCAGAAGATTCTTGATTATCGTGTTGGATTAGGAACAGCTGTTAGTCAGTACAAGACACTAAGGTGTGTTGGACCTAATAACACTAAAATGTTGCAGATTTTGTGTGACAATGTTGTTAAGAAGTGTTTCAGTACTACACTACTATATATATATATATATATATATATATATATATATATATATATATATATATATCCTCAAATCTAATAGGAACCAGATATAGTTGCTGCAGAACCAAATCAGTCTCAGAATTCTGTTCTTCTGTTTACAATGATCAGATTCAATTTTAAATAATAGGAAAATGCTAAATGACACCATAGCATATTTCATTCAGGATATATGCACGAAGAGAAAAATGTAAAATGTGGCATGATTTTATTGTTTGTGATATATAGCAAAGCTGTTTTGGCATCTTTTAATTGTAAAAGCATATTTCAAGCTATGAAACTAATCCTTTTTTGTTAACATTTCTTGCATACAGGTAGTGATTAAGAGTGTGACTATGCAAGAAACATAATAGGAACCTTACATTACTATGCTGCCAATTACAGTGAAGTTCTTTGACTCTTCTCAGATTTAAGCTTCTTTTATTCTATTCTATTCACTCACTCTATTATATTCTATTATTTTGTGAGTAATATTATGATTGATGTATATTTAAATCTGTTTTTATATAGGAATATTTCAAGAGAAGTGGACAGATACCTGCGTTTGGAAACTGAGATTTCACGAACGAGTTACCGATAACTCAGTATTTCGAAAGCGCAAGACAAGCCCGTGACAGTTCGTCTTCCGGTGAAACCGATCCTTACGTTCGTGCAAATGGAGATCGTGACCTTTACCCTATTTATCATTTCAACAAACCAGTTCTCAGATTTCCAAAAGATTTTCAAGAACAGAAAATCTAGAAAGAGAAACCAAACAAAGACATGTCTAAAGCCTCTAAGTCAATACTGCATGCATTTTTCTTTATGGTATCATTCAAAATGACATAAAAATAAAATGGACATGTCTAAAGTCTCTAAGTCTTGGTATAAAATTAGAGAAGAGAGACTATCATAATTTATACAAACTGCTACAATAACATCTTATGCAGGATCAATACAAGCCAACACTAATGTGTAATTGATCCCCTCTGCGAACCTCACATGATGAAAGAGGAATTAAAACCATTCAATGTGTAATTAGACTAATTTAATCAATTTTTATGTCATGTGGAACTAGGTTTGCAAAGGATTGGTGAAAGACCCCAATCATGCATTGAAGAATCATGGGATAAAAATGCATGTTTTTGCACTGGTTAGAGTTTTTCACGCTACACTAATTTAATTTTGTAATCTCTCCATCTCTTAATAAACAGCAGTGGATTCAAAAGAAATTAATATTGAATAGGTTGATGACGCAATCGGTGGTTTGGCCGGAGGAAAATCACCATTGAAGGGAAGACTCCCTGGAAAATCACCATTGAGTTGCTTTTTACCAACTAGCACAAATAGTCAAAGAATCATAATGCAATGGTGGTTGATCAACATTCAGAGACAGAGAAAAGAATAGGATATGCATCTTTATTGTCAGGTTGAGTTTCCCCATCACACCAACAGAAGCTATGTTTGAAACTGTTTAAAAATGTCTCCACAAATTTAGAAAGAGTTCCTGAATATTACTACCAAAAATCAGTATTTGTTTTAGAGGAGTACAGTTTTCAGTCTTAATGGGCATGGGTATCATTCCTAGAGCCCTTCAACTTGAAATAGCTTAGAAGCTAAAGTCTTGATACTAAAAATTCATTTTTCTTCAATCATCTAGGACCATTGCAGCACAAACAAAAATCCATTTACTCCTTTGTTTTACCAGCTTGTCTACAACAATAACAACAACCAAAGTTGTGTCCTACTTGGTGGAATTGGCTACATGGATCAAATGATGGCATAATATCTTATCATGCTGAGACCATTTAAATCCAAATCTTTCTTAATGGTTTGATACAGAGAGGGAGAGAGAATTACCTATGGCGAAGAACGGCGGAGAGCAAGAAACCACAACGGAGAGGCACAAGCTGGGAAGAGCGGCGGTGGGCGAGCCGTTTCTGAAACTCGGGGACGAATCAAAGCTGGGAAAGAATCTGAGTTTCTTTTAGGGTTTGAGAGATTTATAAAAGAATGAAATGGAGAGGGGGGAAAGAGATAGAGATACAGAGAGGGGGGGAGAGTTACCGATGGTGAAGAACAATTGAGGAGAGCAAAAAACCACAATGGCGGTGACTGGGAAGAGCGGCGGTGACTGAAACTCGGAGCCGTTTTGGAAGGCAGTTTGCGCGCAGAGTTGAGAGATTTGGGGGAAAGAATCTGAGTGGGGAAGATGGGTTATTTTGGGAGCAGTTTGCGCGAAGAGTTGAGAGATTTGGGGGAAAGAATCTGAGTGGGGAAGATGGGTTATTTTGGGAGCAGTTTGCGCGCAGAGAAGGAAAAATTAGGTTCTTGCGGGAAACTACACGAGACAGGCGCGCAATGGAGAGAGTTAGGATGCCGTCGGTTTCGTGGATTTAGCGGTGGGTATTGACCGACAGTAAATTCCGGTTTTGAAACCCAAAATCCCTACTTTAGCATCAGTCGTAGGCACGTGACACCAACCAAGTGACGTAAAATTCCTTTTTTCTCACACAGAGATTTATCCTGGTTCGGTCACCTCCCAGTGACCTACGTCCAGTCCTCACACCCTTGTGAGATTTTCCACTAACACAACAAGGCTTACGGGTGCCTTGGAAAACCTTTACAGACTTAGGCACTCTTCACCTAGGATACCTCACCTATTGAAGAGCCCTCAAATCTAACCACAATACAACAAGAGATACCCCACCCTTGTTACAACAAGCTGCCCCAGAAAGATACCCCACTTCCTAGTCCAAACAGCTACCCTAGAGAGATACCCCACTCCCTAGTAAAACTCGCAACAAATAAACAATTACAAACTTAAAGACTGAAATACCTCTTACGTAGGTAGATAATACAACTTGAAGATTCCAACCCCGGCTAACCCTTGCGAGAGATCAGCTCTGACAGACCAACAGTGCGTGAAGAGCAGAAATGAAAATGTAAAGGGTTTTTCAAATGATGCGATTTATGGTGAAAATGGGTTGTATGAATTGAGGAGTCTGAAGCCTCTATTTATAGGCTATGAGAAAAATATTGTCGTTGAGTGAAATGAAGAAATGTAGAAATCGATTATGTGCCTGTTTTGCCGTTGAGTGAGAATTGATTTTATGTCTAACTAGATCTAGGATGAGAAATCGATTATGTGTTTGTTTGAAATAAGATGTCAATCGATTTATAGCTTAAGAGCGGGAAGGAAATCAATTTTATTCTTGAGTAAATTAAAGGAAGAATCGATTCTTTGCCTGATTAAAGTGTAGGAGCAAATCGATTATATCTTGTTTGAAAATAAGATGCAAATCGGTTTTATGCTTTATTATACTATAGGGAAAATCGATTATGCACTTTAAATTGAAGTAGGAAATCGATTTTGATGTTTAGATAAAAATGATGTGAATCGATTTTATGGTTTTCTCAAAATGCTTTTTATGTTTACGTGTGCATGTATGCAGTTTGAAAACTAGTGAAGGCGTGAGACTTTGAGAAATGAGCTGGCCCTCGGAAGAGCTTACACTTTTTCTTAAGACAATCCCAAACCCTAAGGACTACCCTTACTTCTTGAGACATGATTCTTTAGTCTTGATTGTCTTGGATTGTGACTTTGATATTTTGTCACTTTCATCAACTTTGGCCATCAACTTTGGCTTTGTCTTTTTCATCATCAAAACCTGACCTGCAATATAAGTTACATGCAGTACAAGATATCCACAGCGTTTACACCCAGCTTATCAAATTTGGCAAATAATGCATCTACTTTAGAAGCTATATGATCAAGGGCAGAGACTTCGTACTTACCTGGCTCTTTCTTTTGTGGAGATGGAGCAGTGATAGTTCTCTCGCTTGTCCATTGGTAGTGATTCTGCGCCATGTCCTCAATCAACGCATAAGCTTCTTCGATATTCTTGTTCATTAGAGCACCACCTGCAGCTACATCAACAGTCGTTTTTGTGGTATACAGCAATCCATTATAAAAAGAGTGGATGATCAACCATTTCTCTAGTCCTTGATGGGGGCAAAGCCTTAGCATTTCCTTGAAACGCTCCCAAGCATCATAAAGAGACTCCCCATCATTCTGAGTGAATCTTGTAATTTGATTCCTCAGTTGAGCAGTTTTGCTTGGGGGACTGGCAAGGAATGTCTGCCTTAATTGATCCCAAGTTGTGACAGATTCATTAGATAGTGAGTGAAACCAAGCCCTGGCTTTATCCCTTAATGAGAAAGGAAAAAGTTTCAGCCTTATGGCTTCAGGAGTCACTCCATTCAGTTTTATAGTGCCACAGTACTCAAGAAAAATAGATAGATGGAGATTAGGATCATCAGTGGCTGATCCAGAAAATTGATCCTATTGGACCATAGAAAGTAAAGATGGCTTAAGTTCAAAATTATTAGCGTCAACATTAGGATGCACAATAACACCATGGGGTTCAGCCGTAGAAGGCGTAGCATACTCTTTGAGAGTACGATTTTGATTTTCCGCCATTTCTTGGTTATTGCGCAATTCCCTTCTTCTTCTATGTAGAAATCTTTCAATCTCAGGAACTGGTTGAACAATTTCTTCGAGACTTCGGACTCTTCGCATTCAAAGAAAGAGAGAAAAAAAAAACAAAAGAAAATAAAAATTTCAGTCTCACCGGTACCAAAAAGTTGATTAATATCACTAACTCCCCGGCAACGGCGCCAAAAACTTGATACGCCGCAAGTATACGGTATATCGCGTAATAGAAAGTATCGATCCACAAGGAGTTATGTGTGATTACCAATCTAATTTTTAGTGGTGATTAGCTGAAAGGGAATGATTTAGTAAAAAAAAGTATGTTTGGTTAAAATTTAGAATTATAAAAGCGCCTTGGGATTATGGTTAAATCCCAATGACGGAGCTAAAACAATCCCTTAACTATTCTCTATCTTATAATTAAATTTGTGTTTTAAGGACAAGGTATTCTTTGGTGTAATTCAAGTTTCCTTTTGGAATACGAGAACGTGTCTCGAAACAACGATCAAGCCTATTCTCATGGTTGATCATTGCAGAGACCCATTGAGCACAACCTTATTGTCCCAAGGCCATCAAAGCTATTCTCATGCTTTGATTGACCTTGTCTAAATTCATTTGTTCAAATGTCAAGCTTCATCTCTCGGTACTTAACTTGACATTTGTTTTATAAAGTTTGTACGATGAACTTAGATTAAAACAAAGCAAATTCTAATAGGATAGAGTTTAGCCTTGGAATTGTCTTAGGGACCCATCATTGGATTGTTTCCCACAATCCCAAGACTAAAGAAGTCTACTCACACATGATCATAGTAGACAAAGGAGTAGAAGAGAAGGACATAATTTAAATAGCAGAATATAAATAACAAGAAAATAAAAGTGCTAGAAAATAAATGACAGAAAGTAAAGTTGCAAGAATTGAAAGAACAAAATAACAATAGAACAAAACCTTAAGAGAAAATGCAAGAACCTTAGATTAAACTTTGGAGTGAAACTACAATGGTAAGAGATGATCCTGAAGCTTACATTGAGGTCCTTTTTATAGTGTAGGAACAGTAGACAAAGCACTAAATCCAAATTACAATCCATAAAGAAAAGAATGGGAAGAGTTTGTAACATCTTTGGAATTCAGATGGGACGCACGGATCGTGCTCAAAGTAATCCTGTTGGAATTCAAAACAGCACAGGGTGCACGGTTTGTGCTAAGGATGCGCACGGATCGTGCGCTGTGAGACTTTTGGTCTTCTGAATTACGAACGGTCCGCACGGTTCGTGCTCACTGGGCGCACGGATCGTGCACTTCCTTTTCTTCATTTTCCTTCCTTCTTGCGAACCAGGCGCACGGACCGTGCTAGACCACGCACGGATCGTGCGTCTACTTCTGATTTTTCACTTTATATTGCTTGATTCTTCTCCTTATCCTATTGTCTCTTCATCCTTGCTCTTTAAACATCAAAATTCCTCATTTGCTCCATAATTAACTCTGAGAATAAAAACTAACAATAGGTAGTAAAAATGGCTCTAGAATAGAATTAAAACAACAAATAAATTACTAAAAATAAATGCTAAGAACACACTAAGGCCACAAATGAATCCAAGCACTCCTATTCCACTCATTCCATTTGATCCCAATGAGTGCCCAATTTTAAAGGTTTGCTTTTATCTCATAAACCACTGTTTTTATTTCTGGTCCCATTGTTTTTAACAATGGTTAGATGTCACTAACCACAAACATGCAGAAATGTGGTTAGATGTAGCTAACCACAGATATGTTTAACTCACTACAAAAAACACCTATTAGCGATGGATTTTAGCGACGGAATCATGGTTTGTTGCTAAAAACATCATTAGCGACGAATTTGGGCACCTTTAGCGACGGAAAAGACTTTGGTTGTTTACGAGGTCTTTAGCGACAGATTTTGGCAACTTTAGCGACAGATTTTACAAGGCGGAAAATTCAAAATTTTTGTTTTGAATTAGCGACGGGTTTTCGTCGCTAACTAGCGACGGATTTCCCTTTTATGGCGGCATTGTTAATGTAGCAGACACTTACTATGGCTGGTCCGATGACCAAATATATGTGACCAGGTTCTTCTCTAACACCAACGCCTTGGATCGAGCAACATGGCCATCGAAGGGGCTTTGCAAGAATTTTAAGAGCTTCTGAATTCTCTTCCTCTTGCTAATGTACTTTTCCGGGCTGCTTACCTTGTTGCTACAGTCATGTACCTTTGTTGGTTGCATCCTTAATGGTGTTGCATTGAAAATAACAAGTTAGGTTGTTAGTTTATTCAAATAGTGACTATGAAATCAATTTACAAGTAAATACTATGGTTGTATCTATAATTACTCTATATCGCTCTGCATATCGACATCAGCAAAAATCTCTGAATAGTGAAGTATGAAAAATTCTAGAATGTCCCTTTGGAGTGATTTTCTTTTTTCAGCGGAAGTAGTGGTTACATCATAATCGAAATCGTCAACTACCTTCCGTCTAACATTCAGAGGAGTTTGAGTCAGGCTGTAATTTTAGAGGATGACAGATAATAACCGGAATACATGTTTAGGTTGGAAATTACACACAAGTCTAAATCTCATACTACTATAATTATTGAAAACAGAAATTCCACAATATCGTAGAAGACGAAATTCAATATTTCAAATGTTCACACTTACAGATTAAAATTCGGTTGGAGTGATTTTCTTTTTTCAGCGGAAGCAGTGGTTACATCATAATCGAAATCATCAGCTACCTTCCGTTTAACATTCGAAGGAGTTTGAGTAGGCTGTCATTTTAGAGGACAACAGATAATAACCGGAATACATGTTTAGGTTGGAAATTACACACAAGTCTAAATCTCATACTACAATCATTATTGAAAACAGAAAGTCCACTTTATATCGTAGTAGACGGAATACAATATTTCAAATGTTCACACTTACAGATTAAAATTCGGTTGGCTGTATGATATATCGACAGACTTGTTCACTGTAACTTCCTGTTGTATATACTCATAGTGTTTCATAAAAAAAAATAGCAATTTGATATGTGTATTAAACAATTTCATATAGGCTTTCAAATCTAAATACTACCCAGCATTGTTGGGAGACACGTCCGTGGCAGCAACCAGACCAACATAGATGGTTAGTTGTTTGCCTCTGTCATCTGTGTGAGGCACATCAGGAGTTGACACCTGAACACCAATCATGTCATCATCATTTCTTCTTTTGGTCCGATTTTCACGCCTTACATCGCTGTTTTCATCCCTGTCTTCTTCTGAACTCTTCTTGCTTTTTCCTCCCTTTGGAGTTTTACCATCCCCCTCTCCATCAACCGATTCATCATCAATTAATTCATCGCCGCACTCTTCAACAGAATCATCATCAAATGCTGCCTCCCCCTTCACCATCTTTGCTCTGTTCACCTTTGTCATAATGGGCTCTCTCCTTAAAAGTATTAATGCATTCCCTGAATGCCTCAAGCTGGTATTCACAAAATTTCAAATACAAAGGTACCTACAACATCAAATACACAAGTACCATTTTAGCAATATGTGGCCAACCCCCTAAAAGGAAAACAATGTCCACAATATTGGCATCTAACCACAGATATGCATATCTGTAGTTAGTGGACGCTAACAACAGTTAGACATATCTGTGGCTAGCTACATCTAACCACAATTCTGCATGTTTGTCGTTAGTGACATCTAACCGTTGTTAGAAACAGTGGGACCAGAAATAAAAACAGTGGTTTATGAGATAAAAGCAAACCTTTGAAATGCACTCATTGGGATAAAATGGAATGAGTGGAATAGGAGTAGTGCTTGGATTCAATTGTGGCCTTAGTGCATATCCAGCTGTTATACCCCGTCCGAAACCACAAAGTTTGTGTACTGCTTCCAAATTCTTTAACTTCTTGTTCGTGTCCCAATTTTTAAGCGCCGGGGTTGTGTACGAACCTCTGGATAAAGGACTGTTTGGTCCCATTCTCTCTAAGTAGTGAATCCAAAACATTGTCAATAACCAATAAGAAATAAGCATATATGTTAATAATTATAATGTGTTGGAGTGTTATTAAAGTAACTAACCATGAAGAAGTGGATGTCTGATTTTGGATATTTATACCCCCTTGTGCCTTCCCGTAGATGTTTCAGAATATAGTTAGACCATTGGTATTGCGATACCGTGTTAAGGTCTTTGACTATATGTGCATACTTAAGAAACACACTGTCAATGTGATCTGGACATAAAAGACATCCTAACAGGTATATCAGTAAAGCTTTGCACCAAACTTGATCACTTTCCACTTTTGATATGACTGCAACCAGATCTTTCTCGGTCACACGGTCGATATCTGGTACTTTCACTTTTAGGCCAAACTCCTTGCGCAAATTCAAAATTGATCTCTCTTTGCGTTCTAATGGATTTACCGGTGTTCCCTCGTTAGGAAAGTAGTAAACTCGTTGCACGTCTTCCAACATAATAGGCAGGGCTTCGTACTTGCTCAACCGTAACTGACTTTGCTCGGGTTCAAAGCTCTCAGACACCCATTTCACGAACTCTCCGAGAATCTTACTCCATTTGCACATGCGTATAAGTGATCCACACTCGGTTGACTGGAGCAATTCTTTTCTAGCTCATTCAATTGTATTCAACATCTTGTGAACCATCAGTGGTTTACATTTATGTCTATATCTTGAAGGTTTTGGTTCCGTAGCTCCCTTAACTTCCTTTTTGTTTCTTTTTGCCATCATTACTGAAAAAAAGGATGCAAAATCAACACTTGAATCAGAAATTCTGATGGTATTAAGATACACACACCATCGGTAAGCTTTCAAAACAAGTGGTAGTAAATTGAAAATTTAGGTGCCACAAATAACCAAACACATGATGTACAATACTACCCAAGTCAATACCCATTATAATCATAAAAAATAAATAGTGGCAGTAACCGGTATTCATAAGTGAAAGGCAACATTAACCACAGAAATAAAGAACATTGGTTAGTTGCTTCTAACCACAAAATTACAGAACAATGGCAAGTTAACTATAACCACAGATTAACAGAACATTGGTTAGTTGACTTTAACCACAGAAATACAGAACTTTGGTTATTCATACACTAACCACATAATTGAAGAACACTGGTTAGTTCCCAGTAACCACAATTTCGCAACCACAATTTTGCAAAGCACGGGTTATTTAACTCTAACCACGGATTTGTATGCAACGAAATAAGAACACAATCAATACTGCATTTCATTAACCAAAAATAAAGTGCAAAATCGATGGACTAGGGAATATAAACCTAGCAATTGCGTGAATCAGGATTAATCACCAACATACCTCAAGAGCGGTGAGACAGCAGTCTTGTCTGGCGGTGGTGGAGGTGGTCTGAAGAATGGGAAGAGAGCAGGGAGAAGGAATCCGAATGAGAGAGAGATGGAACTCGAAATAGAGGAGCAGAGAAAGACGCACGCACGCACGAACAAAGGGCACGCCGTTGAGAAGGAATCCGAACCAGAGAGATGATTTTTTGTGTTTCTTCGTCGTTTCGTTTGGAAGCCGTATTTTCAGTGGTGAAACGGTTCCATGATTTTTGGTTTGAATCCCAAAATAAACGGTTCCTTCTATTTTCTTTTTCCTGGAAATGTGTCTTTTACCCTATTAGTAAGAATTACTAAATATTAGTTTAGTAACCTAGATCAGACTCGCACAAAAGATAGTACAAAAAAGTTGCACAAAGCTCTTGTTGATTTGGGCTATGAGGTTACTTCCATACAAGGTGCTCTAGAACATGAATTAGAGAGAGACACGATTATCAAGGAGTTCAGAGATGGTTTGACTCAGGTTCTAATATCAACGGATGTTCTTGCACGTGGCTTTGATCAACAACAGATGCTTAATTGGTTCTGATCACGATCACTCTCCGACTCTCCGTAGTCATTTGCTTTTCAATGTGATGACATCCTTGCATTGCATATAACTTGTTCAGGTTAACTTGATTGTCAACTATGATCTTCCAGTGAAATACACTTCTTGGTACAACCGCGAATCTGAGCCTGATTGTGAGCCTGTCTACTTGCTATTGTCTAGTTATCACAAATTATGTTATATTCTTATGGTAACTGAGCTTCCTCTTAGTTATTTTTTTATGTGGTGCTGGTGTTGTAGTATCTAAGTTGAAATTATATGCATGTTAAGCAAGAGATTATTTATCTCAAATGAAGTGGTAGCTTTAGGCATGTTTTCCTCTATTTTGTTCCTTAGCACAAATTGTAGGGGTGAGCGCATGTGGAGGAGAAAAGTGAAGTGTTGCGTTGTTTGAACCAAGCGTCCACACAACTCTTGTGTTTTACCACTAGGTTGTGCTCTCGGGACAACTTTAGGCATGCTTTCCTTTATATCATAAGTATAACCCCAAATATTTAGTTGGTATTATGATTATCCTCAAAGGAACATTGTTGTTGCCACCATGTTTCATTGGTTCAAAAACTAATGTTGGTTCTTCTTGGACACATAGTCACTTGTGCAATTTTTAATTTTTTTTGCTTTATCCTCTTATTCTGTCAAAACATCCCACATTGGTTAGAAATTTGCCAAAGTAGCCACTCTAATAACTTGTGTATGATAATTTCAGTAGTGGTGCAAAATACCAAGTTTTTTATGTTTTGATTGAATAGGCACCGTACGTGTTTAACCTTATATGTGGCGAAAGTGATGAAAAACTTATGTCGAAGATTGAAAATCATTTTGGCACCCACGTAACTGAGGTATACTTGATAATGGTACTTATGTTTGGATTATGATGCTCCATGCAGCGTGATGCAGAATATTGATTCTGCAAAATTTGATCAATTTTATATGCTTACTTATAGAGTTATGAACATATGCATCTTACTATTACTAATTTTGTTAGGTGCACCTAAGAAGAGTTTCACTGGGGATGCAGGTGCACCTAAGAAGAGTTGAAGACTATAAAGGTGCTCTTTTTTTTTTTTTTGGTAAAGGTGCTCTTAAGGTAGCTGGTTTACTGATATGATGTGAATCTACAAAAGTTGAAGGGTGATGCTAGCTTTGTGTTCGACCCTGCAATATGCTTGGATTGTTGGCTAAGGATTCGCTAGTGCAAATTAGACATTAAAAAGCATCATTTAGCATCGGTTGTTTGAACACCCAGCATCATTTAACATCGGTTGTTTGAACACCCGATGCTAAATGTGTAACCAGTGGCATTTTTGAAATTAGGAGCAAAAGTTTAAGTTCACATTAGACTTTTAACATCGGGTCTTTTAACAATCGATGTTAAATGTCCAATTCAAGTACATTTAGCATCGGCTGTTAAAATACCCTATGGTAAATGTCGAACCCCACTTTTAATCGATCCCTCGCACAAACACGCCTCTCAACTCTTTCATTGCGATTGTGAACCTCTCTTCCTCTCCCTTCCTTCCCTCGCACAAACACTCTCAGGTCTTCCACTCAAAGGATTGAAACGAAACGCAGGATTGGGAAACGAAGGATTGGGAAATCTTCGAAACGCACTGTCCAGAACTCTTCAAAACGCACTGTCCAGAAATCTTCGCTCTCTCTTCCAGAAATCTTCGAAACACACATCTTCAAGCATCTCCTCAAGCATTTTCTCTCTCCCTTCCTCTCCCTCCAGAACTCATTGTGAGAGCGGTAAGCATCTTCGCTCTCTCTTCCTCTCCCTTTGTTTTCGTTTTCTTTTGCTTGAAACCCTAAGTTTTGCGGCTCTGTCGCTCTCTCTTCCTCTCCCTTCATTTTCATTTTCTTTTGCTCGAAACCCTAAGTTTCACGGCCCTGTCGCTATCTCTTCCCCGTGTGTTTATTGCAGGGTTAGGGTTTTCGATCTGTATTCATTGTTGAAAGCTTGCTAATGAGTAATTACTTCGCGCTAGATCGTTGAACGACATGTTGAGGTTCTTCTTTTTCATCTTCTATTTGTTTTCTCATGACATACTTACATTGATTTGAGAATCTGAACGATTTCCCCTTGTTTGATTTCCCTGTGTGTTTATTGCAGGGTTAGGGTTTTCGATCTGTATTCATCGCTGAAAGCTTGCTAATGAGTTACTTTGCGCTAGATCGTTGAACGACATGTTGAGGTTCTTCTTTTTCATCTTCTATTTGTTTTCTCATTTTTGCATCATATGCTCTCTTCTTATTCAACATGTCGTTCAACTCCATCTCTAAGTCTATCATTTGTAACTTGATTTTGCAATAACATAGTCAACTGCTGGTTGTGTTTGAAAATGCTTGTTTATATGCAGAGATTTTCTGTTTCGCAACTTAGCCGCTCACATATGAATATGAAATGTTATGGTTTTGTTGTGGTATTAGGAGTTACGTCTCTGTTGCCTGAGAATTCCTAGTTAATGTAAGTTTTAATTTGACATATCTATATGAATGATCAACTATTGAAAATTATTACTTGGATCTATCTTGTTTTGCTATTAGTGTTGTACAATTCAAATACATGAGTAGTAGTGTTGAATTGTTTTTCGGCCAACTGATTGCTTATGGAAAGAAACAACGTGTGATTTATTCATATGGTTAGAGAGCAAGGAAGGAAAAGTAGCCATAAAATATTGTGGGTTCACGTCTTGTTTGTGTTATGTGAAAATTGGATTTATATTTCATTTTCCTACAGATTTCTTTTTTAGGCAAATATTTCTATAATTCTATAATAGAAATGAAAATGATTTGTCCCTTCCTTTTGGTGTCTCATGTTCTCTTATAGTTGTACTTTAACATCGATCTTATAACTGTTTTTTCATTTCCTTTTTATGCATCGCTGACCGCTTGTTATGCCCTAATTTTGTCCGGCTAATTAGATTTTTTTAAAAAAAGATAAAAAAATATATTGTATCTTTAAATTTAGTTTTTAAGCCTTTATTTAACACTCATTTTTTTATCTCATGAAAAGACAAAACAAAATTGAAAGCAGAAAAAGAAAAAAACCAAAAATGATACTTGTCTTTATTTTTTATGTTACAAATTAAAGATGATGATAAATAAAAATACAAAGAGTCATGAAGTGCTATTCTAGTGTATGGAGATTTAGCCATTGTCCATCTCATTCATATATCACACCCAGTCCACATAGCCATACGACCAACTCACAAACCCATTACCCTAACTCTGTCACCTTTCCCCAACCTCACTCGAACTAGAAATATCATCCCAAAGTGGGGCAATCCCGTCACCATTAACCCCCCACTCCGCTCAAAATCGGGGAAATCCGCCCTAACACCCATCTCATCCCCTCGTCATATTCACATCCATGAGACCACACCGGGGCAATTTCTCAACCCACCATGCTAAATACAGCCTTTTGCAAACTCTAGTAATGGCAACCTTGTCCTTGTCATAGTTGGGGCAACACCAAACACCATGGGTTGCGACAAAATCTCTTGCTTACCACCCTTCATTCCAAAGTCATGGCATTCTCAATTCATTATTTCCTCTACACCCTTAGCTGTTGTCATCACTAGACGGGGGCAAATTATTCACTCACCGTCATCAACTCTAAATTGGGGCAGTCCTACATTTCTCGGATTGGGGCAAGCCTACCTTTCATGACTTTGGCCAAAGACCTGTCATTTATCCCTTCATCTGTCCATACCCTAGGTCTCTAGAATTCCGAGTTAACTGACTCATTCATCTATACTTGCATTACTATACGTCTTTGCTAAACAAAGCTTCAAAGAGAGAGAACGCAAGTTAATAACGTGATGCTGAAGATTCACTCTGTTAACTTTGAGGACCTAAATTTCAATCATCATGGGACACCATCATAGGAGAGCAAAATAAGCGAGTCTGTAAATATAGTCAATTAATTTTGCACATCAGTGTCCGTGAATAACAACTTTGAGATTGTCTTGTCTGAGTTCAAATCATTTGTTTCAAGGAATGATTATTTCAAAATATTCACTTCTTTTCCTCACGCATCAAAAGTCTCATTTCTCATCATTACAAAAAAGAAAAAATCTTTCTGCATCATCAACCAAATCATAGCATAAATCATTCCACCATGCAATCATGCATCTACCATAGCACCTGCACCTAAGCAGCACATTTGCATTCACAAACCATCTACCGTCGCATACACGGCTTATTAATTTCTGTTTTCGACCAGCTTCAGCATCCATCATTCACGGGCTTTTTGTAGTCCATTTACTTTTGCATTGCACATTCATCACATTGCATACATATAACATTTTTTGCTTCAATAGACGTGCCAAGTGTCGGTCTCATCGTTGCCAAAAAGCTTTCTACATCATCAATCATATCATTTGCTATGCATTCATGTGTTTCCTTTTATTCACCATAGCATTTGCATCAAAGTAATATGTCAACATCACCAATCATATCATTTACTTTGCATTCATGTGTTTCCTTTTATTCACCATAGCATATAATCATTACAATCACATTCATATCTCATATGCATCCACATACAACCGTTTGTCGACTTTCTCATTCCTTCAGGTTCAACACCCATGGTATACCCATTTCATTCATCATCCCCCAGATACCAATCATTGCACGCTCGTCACATGCATAACATTGTTCGCTTCAATATATGTGCCAAGTGCCGGTCTCATCATTGCCCAAAAAAAAAGAGAAGAGAAAAAGTTTTTTTACATCACTAATCATATCATTCTGCCATGCATTCGCATGTTTTCTTTTATCCAGTGGGAATTCGCATCAAAGCATTACATTAGCATCACATTCGCACTTTGTAAAAAAAGGGAAAGGCAAAAAAAAGCAAAAAGAGGAAAAATTGCTCATTCCATTACATTCATCATTAATCAGCACAATCACATTCATATCTTATCTGCATTCACATATTGTCAACCTCCATGTTCCATCAACTTCAACTCACATCATCTGCCACATTTCATTCATCCCATCGGACACTTACCATTTCACATACCTATATTGCACGCATACATCATTCTTTGCATTTTTAGACATGCCAAATATAGATAGCTTTTCCCTTATCAGGTGAATGCATTCATTAGGTATGTTCTAGGCAAGTACGCCATGTGTCAATCCCAATATTTTGTTCCCTCAAAGTCAGTGCTCCAAGCGTTGGTCTCATATCACAATTCAGAGTCCCAGTACTCTTGCAGACCCCCAGTGGTCCTTTAGAGCCCAAGCGCTCCTTCAGACCATCAATGGCCCTTCAATCCAGATCGCACGTCGCGTTATCGAGCAACCGACGGATCATCCGATCCCAGGTCCTTGATGACTCATCATCATATGTATATTTTTGTTCAGTTTACAACCGAAATGTCGGTGATTTTATGTTTGATTCAGGCAATAGTTAGGGTTTTGGCATAATTTTAGTTCTATGTAGTAAGTGTGGAGTTGTAACAAAATGCATGAGAAATCCTTCAATTTGATGTCGCGTCTACTAGCAAACCAGACACTTGCCTAGTGACGAAACGAAGAAAAGAAGGAAGGAAAAAGATCGGGCAGCTTTCGCACCTGCGGCCAAGAAGATCGTGCCACAACCCTGCAATTCTGCAAGAAGTCGTGACGCGACCCAGCCCCATCGCGACGCGATGCGTGGCCGAGAGTGCTATATATATTTCAGTTTTGCGTTTTTCAGAGCTCTCTTCGGCTTGGGAACGGTTTTAGGATTTGGAGCAGCAGCTGGGGGCGAATTTGGGGCCTTCCCAACACCTTGGGAACAAGGGTTTGAAGGTTCTAATGGAGGCCTAATGGTGTGAACTTCTTCTACTCATGAATTTTATTCCTATTATGCCATGTAATTAGTTCTTTTGATTTGGGAGAGATGACTCTTCCCAAAACTATTATGTGAATGCTTTGCTATGACCAAGTCAGTTTTTGTTCAATTTATCCATTGCCTTTATCTCTATGCTTAATGCTTTACTCTTACACATGAATGCTTAATGCTTAATGCTTTGTTCAAATTTTTTTTAAAACTTTCGACGGATTTCCGACGGAAATTTTCATCGGAAATGGTTTTTTGCGACGAATTTGCGACGAACATTTGTGACGGATTTGCGACGGAGTCATTTGCGACGAAAAAATCCGTCGGAAACGATTTGCGACGAGAAAATCCGTCGGAAACGATTTGCGACGAGCGATTTTGCGACGACTTTGTGTCCGTCGGAAAGTTCGTCGGAAACGTCAATTTGCGATGAAAATCGCTGCATTTACGACGAAAAACGCCGTCGGAAATCGTTGATTTTCTTGTAGTGTGCCAGCAGTAACTGGCGCCCAAGGCGCCTGGCAGTTACAGCGCCCACTACACTAAGGCGCACTATCAATGATAACTAGCGCCCTTGGCGCCCCATCCTGGGTAACTGTCGCTCCACCAGTTGTGACTGCCCCTCTTTTATTTTTGTTTCTAACATACACATTCTTAAATCTATCAATGTGTTCTTACTACTCCTATATCCTGTTTCTCTCATCTACTTTTATTCCATTTTTATTTGAGTGATGTTGGTGTTTACATGTCAGGTGTTTCTTCAAGGTGAGATTCAGTCAGATACAACTTGAGCACCATTTAATATCAGAAGTTCAAACAACATCCTCCATAAATAACAGAGTTTTTGAAGTAATTTAATTCTTTTTCACAACAAATTCGTGTCCGGCCATTGTTTTTCATAACAAGTTCATGTTCTGTTCTATTCTTCAATGTTACGCCTCCAACATTTGTTAGACCAAGTAGACACTAACAAAGATACCAGTTAAATAATAAGGAAAAAAATTAATTCTAATATTGGTGATTAGTGCTTTGATCTCTAAAATTTATGTTTCTAATTTGTTTGCCTCCTTATTGTTTTCTCCAATAGTATAGCATTTGCTTAAGTTTTTTTTTCTTTTCTACTTGATTCTTTTACTGCCGATAGGAGTGAAGAGAGAAAGATAGAAATATTGTTGTGGATTATAATGGCTGGCATGGTTCCTAGCCATATTTCATGTCATTGTTATTATCTAATAGATGTATATTTAAGCCACGTTAATCTTTTATCCTTTAAGTAATGTTTCTTCGTTTATATATTTAAGCCACTTTAATCTTTTATCCTTTAAGTAATGTTTCCAGTTTCTTCTTTTATATATTTAAGCCACTTTAATCTTTTCTCTTTTAAGTAATGTTTCCAGTTTCTTCTTTTATGCAAACATGCAGGAAGCACCAGAGGCTCATGAACAAAGGAAAGTATACTATTGTGTTAGAATGATGGATGAGATGTTGATGTGATATCTCGATTGAATTGTCAAATTATATTAAAAACTTGGCCTAATTAATTCCATTACATGAGAATTGAATTTTTGAAGAGTAAGATGTTTTGAAAATAGCAATCAATATATAATTTCAATGAAGATTTTGATAATAAACCAATTGGGAACCTTCGGCTAGGTATTAGATATGTGCAAGGAATAATGCATGTTCTTATTGTTGTTGGCTTTCAATACAAATAAAATTTTAGATATGGATTCAATTATATTTATGGGATATATGTATTATTTCATCATTAATTAGAAACACATTTTCAGAGATTCTGTTGAAAATATTCCTCATGATGAAGTTCCAAAGGTCGCGGATGCGGAAGGAACCATGAGTTGATGAGGATCTTCATTAGATGTCTTATCTATAGATTATAATGCACCATCAACCTCAGGTTCAACATTTCGAAAAGGACCTTCCTGGAGCAACCTTGAGAACCCAATTGTAATTAACTTGGATGATTTTTTTGGGACGAACTTGGATGATTGAGTTATGCCACATTATTATGGTTATGTATTTAGTTACTATGGATATCATGTCTATGACTTTTTAATGTGCTTTCTCAATATGTAAAATTCTTAACTTTAATGTATTTTTTATGTTCCGTTTGATTTCTAATTATACTTTACTTAAAATTAACAACTATTAATTTAGTGTATTTAGTATTTACATCCATCAACACTAGCTCACACCGTGCATCGCACGGGTAATGAGGCTAGTGAAATTTTAAGCAGATGTCATTTAATTAAGAGCATGATGACGAAGATGATTATGAGTTAGATTCAAAAGGGATATCATATATGTGAATCATAAGTCTTTATGTTGACTTTTGTTATGACTAAAAAACTATCTATTGGGAATGGAATAAATTTTAAATAGAAATTATATATTTTAATAAGAAAATTAGCATGTCTAATGTAGTGAACTTTTATTATGTGAAAATTTTAATATAAATCAATAAAGTCTAAAAAATTGTTTTTTCTCTTGTCAAAAAAAAAATTGTTTTTTTAATCATTTTTTAAATTGGTTTTTTTACCACGGGCATCTTATAGATCGAATTAGCAACAAAAAAAATTTAAAAAATTTGATCAAACAGATCACAAATTTAGTTGCTAAATTCGATCACAAAAAATTGGATCGGTCTCTAAACCCAAGTCTAGTCTATATTAACCATATCCTCATTAGTCACCAACTAAAGTGAGCATTATTTCTAAATTTCTCTTGATTGAGCTCCTCCACATAAGGGTTGCAACCATACTGACTAGAACACTGAATCCCATGAATAAAGTACTGCAGTAAGCCCCCATTTTGAATGGAGATAGTTCCAAACGAACCAGTTGGTATTCCACTCCTTCAAAAGTTATTGCGTACTAGCAATATTACTCAGTCACCCACCACCTTTCTTCCAACACTTATCAATAACATCCTCAAACTACTCATGCGATAATCAAGTAGCTAAGAACCAAAAAGGTTTCACACCATTAGATTTTCTCCCCACCTTCAAACCAACCCAAATTGGTCGTATATGTATTTTTAAGTTTCATAGTATTAATTTCACTTACTATTAATTGATGTAAAAAAAAATTAGTTATTATTATGTACCTTGCGGTCGTCTGGGCGGATCCGGGACTGCAGTTGGTAGATCTCCTACTGTCCAAGTCAGGTCTCAGAGTGATCCAGGGTAATATTTTGTACTTTGCGGTCGTCCGGGAGGATCCGGGACTACAGCTGGTAGATCTTCTGCTGTCCAAGTCAGGTCCTCAGAGTGATCCCGGGTGGGGTACCTGCGATGCCACTCAGACGCTCAAGTCCAGAACAATTATTTTCTTTTTACTAACAAGGGTTTGGTACGAGCGACAACTGGATTCAGATCTCACCTTAAGGTCTCGAGTTCAAATCTTAGGTGTGGTAGCTTCCCCGACGTAGGTTCTCCGACATAGATTAGTCATCGACAAAGTCGATGCATAATGCGCTTCAATAACACGATAAAAAAGTTATTTTTTTCTGAAAAGTAACCATTAATTAGTTAAACAAAATTTAACCAAACATGCAAACACATTTAATATTTATGTTTGTATAATATATTATAAAAATAAATTAGTTCTCCCTCATTTGTACCAAAAAAAATAGTTCTAAAAATGCATCTAATTTTTGTCCCTTCGCGATTTCGTCAATGGAGAGTGCAATGAACCTTAGAATTTGATTTTCCTTATTTACTATTTTTTGTTTTTTAATTCTAATAAAGACGCATATTAATACTAAATTCACATTAGTAATTTACTCTATACGCTTTTTTTTCCGATAAATAATGATTTCATTAATAGGAGCACTAAGTTTGCTTAAACCCACTACAAAGGAACATCTAAACCGTAGTTAATACAAAGCAAAGCATTGTTCCACCAAGTGGAAGACGGATAACTAGTGTGTCTACCCGCTCTAAATATAAACCAGCTCCAAGAAAAACATTTGATATGAGACATAATAGAATTCACATTGATTGCTTCCCCTCTAAACAGAAGATTATTACGAGCTAATCAAATACACCAACATGTTGCCAGCCACAAAATATACTTCACCTTACGCGCCTTTTTCCCTTTACACAACTCGCCGAAAGCATAAAAATGTTGAACCAAATCAGTTGAACTAGGAAGTTGGGAGTTCAACCACAAACCGATATCGCGCCAAACCTCACGAGCTATCCTGTAATGCAAAAATAAATATTGCAAATCCTCACCCTCTTCATTGCACTTCGGACAAACAACAGCCTCGGAAGAAGAAATCCCATGGCGGCGAAGTAACACCGCACGCACGAGGAGGGAATTATTGAACATCCTCCAACCAAAAATGATAACTTTAGAATGAATTGAAGTACTCCACAAATCGCTAAACACCCCACTACGGTCAGTCGGTCATCACCATCAACTGTGCAACCGAAACTTATCTGTTGGTGGATGGGTAACACTTATCAATTCTGTCCTAAATAGCATTCCTTTATATTTTTTTCTCTTTTTATAAGGTGCTGAAGGTGGTGATTAGTTCTATGATCAAGATTCAAAGGGATTTCCTTTAGGGTATTAAAGAAGATGGTAAGGGAATGCATTGGGTGGCTTGGGCGAAAGTTTGTAAGTCAACGAAGAAAGGCGGGCTAGGCGTTAAAAATCTTGAATTGTTCAATATAGCCCTTTTGTCTAAGTGGAAGTGGCATTTTTTGACGGATGAGGAAGCTAGTTGGACAGAATTTTAACTCACACGTATGGAGACCTTCTCTTTATTTTGTTCAATCATGTCAGGAACAGGGATAGACTCCTTATGGTGGAGAGATATTATTTGTTTGGGTAAAGGGTAGCTTAATGAGGGATGGTTTGAGGCTTGTGTTTGTAGAGGTTCGGGTCAAGGTAGTCGAGTAGATTTTTAGACAGGTCACCAACCTCTTAGATTGGTTTTTCCAAATCTATTTGCAACTTGCCATAATCAGTCTTTAGTCGTGACTAACATGGGAGATTGGGTCAATAATATGTGGCACTGGATTTTCCCTTGGAGTGACCTGGTCGAAAAAACCGTTGCGGTGGAGGCCCAAAATTTGTTTTCTATTGTTTCTGAACTGAACATTGAATATGGTAAAGAAGACTTTTGGATTCGGGTCCTGAATGCTACAAAGAATTTTTCTGTAATTTACACGTGTATAGACTAGTAAGTGAGTTCATATCATCACTTACAATGAAGTTTTCTGCTATAATAAGCTAGCAGATTGAATTTGCTAAAGAGGGCCTTAATGTCCTACTCAACATTTTTAATCGTAATGAAGATAAAGTCGACAAACGTATTATTTTGGAATAAAAATATCCAAAAGACTAATGTAAAATTTTAAAATAATTTAAATTACTATCAAATGTATTTTAATGTAATGTAATGTTTGTAAAAAATGTAATGTAGTGGATAAGGATAAATGTATCAAGTCTCATAACTCATGTGCAAAGTTAGTTATGTGCAGAAAGACCTTTAACAAGCCACATGATTAAACACCGGATTTCCTGCGAGACGCGACAAAGATTTGAAACTGCATTGACACTTTTTTATTTACTTTAAAACGGTAATTTATTCCGGCGAAAAAACTCACAATTCCGGCGAGAGTTGACAAACCCAATTGTGAAGTTTACTAAGAAGAGGAAGTGAAGTTGATGGGTTGACGTACAATGCAGGAAAATTAACAAGTTTTTTGGATGGAGAATCTTGCACGCCACACATCAAAGATCCTTCCTTTCTGCAAATTCTAACCTTGCCTTCCTTATGCTGTAATTTATTCCTTTTCTCTCTCTCACTTCTTCTTCTTCTTCCTCTTCCTCTTTCTCTTTCATGTATTTAACTTGTATTCTTATTATTTCTTAGCCACCCTACAATTCTTCATTTCCATAAGCTCATTGCTTTTGCTTTTGGTCTTCCAATTCAATTCATTCTTGTTTGTATACTTCTCAACCTTTGGTCTATGATCTTATGCAAGTTAATTAATTTGTTGTTGTTCAATTGAATTAATATTCATAATTTAATATGTTCGTGTTGTTTTGGGATCCGCTTGATCTTTCAGAATATTGGTGGGTTTTGCAATTAGTACTATATGTATCAATGTGTCAATGCCACGTGTACTTTAGTGGGTGATTTGCTGTGATGCTTATCTTTGTTTAATGGGTCTTTATTTTTCATAATCTCTCATAATTAAGTCTTTTTTAAGGCATATCTTTCTTAGAGGTATTTTTTATATGTTGTGTTGAATTTGGAGAATTTACAGTTGTCTTTGTTCCTTGTAGTGTTCATGCTGAGGAATTAACTTCCCTTTTTCAACAAATATAACAAGTTTCTAATCTATTTTTGGATATATACATATATATCTGGGATTTATCATGCCTTCTGAAACAATGGATTTCAATAATTTCTCTTCGTCATTGCATTCCTCCCAAGATATTTGTTCTTCTACTGAGGTATACATCTTCTTGTTTCATCTCAAATGTATTCCATTGTGAATTTTGAATTGAACATGGTGTTATTTTTGGGAGCTTTGGTAAATTTTATAAATCTAACATTGCTGCTGTTTCCAGTCCTCATACATTCCTATTTTCTCTTTTTGTTATTGGCAGTGGCAAGCTGGATTATGGAAATCAGATAAAATGCAAAAAGGCTATGGTAAGTATTACTAATCTTTTTTATTGTAACTATTATTAGTGTCATGATTGTACTATTGGAGTGATTTGTTTGCAATTATCTGGTGCCAAGTGCCTTCTGGTCAACACATCACAAAAAGAGTTTCACTTTTTAATTATGTTTCAGTGTACTTGTGCTCTTTTTTTTTTACTTCATGCTCAAAAGGCTTTTGAGTGAAGAGGTGTGTGGAAAACCATTCCCACCCTTTCATCCAACAACTAGAGCTTTTAGGTTAATTTAGTTTTCAATACCTTTCATCAACTAATAACTTGTGACAGTAGAATGTCATCATTATCAACCTTCAATGTACTTAGAACATTCCAAATCATGCCAACTGTCGTAACAGAAAGAGACTCAGACATGCATTGCTGTGCTACATTGTTGCTGTTCAATTGAATTAATGTTCATAATTTGTTATGTCATGTAGATTCTGATCTAGGAAAAAAGCCTAGTTTGAGTACAAAAGCAATATCCAAATTTTCAGATGCTAAGGAAGTTAATATAGTTGGGGCTCAGCGTGAATGCAGCCTCTTCTCAAGTTCTCTGTCAGAGTTATTTAGCAGGAAATGTAAGTTTTCTTGTCCTCTTAATGTGGGGTATATCTCATTTACTTGAATAGTGAATGGCGCCTCCTTTACAAAATGGAATTGAAAAATGGGTTTTGGTTGTATGCTGAGGTTTCTTGTGGAAACTGATGATTAATATGCTAATGAAGTGTTTGTATGCTTCTGTTGATGCAGTACGGTTACCTGCAAATGATGATTTATATGGACGTTCAGTTGATACTGTTGCACCCCGCTATGAGGAAGAGATGGTTTTTGACTCTGTTGAAGAACTTGAGGCTCAATTCATTGGAAATCTACTCCCCAGTGACGATGAATTGCTTTCTGGAGTGACTGATGGGTATGAACACATCATCCGAGACAGTGCTGGTGATGACATGGATGAACTAGACCTTTTTAGTAGTGTTGGAGGGCTGGATCTCGGAGATGGCGATAGTTCATCCTCTGGAGAAAAGAATTGTGAAATCCTTGGTGGAGCATGTAACATTCAACCAGGGGCTTGTAATACCTCAACTGCTGGAGAAAACCCTTACGGCCAACACCCGTCAAGAACATTAGTTGTGAGAAATATTAGTAGTGATGATGAAGATTCTGAATTGAAAGCTCTTTTTGAGGTATGCTTTACTGTTTTCTTTGTCATTTGCTTTGGTCAGCTTAAATGAAATGGTAAATAAACACCACGTGCACACTCTATCACACGGTCAAATCTAGGTTCGAAAATGGGAGCCGACATCCCATGTCACTGAAATTGCCAATGCAACCACCAGTGAGGGACGTTTTCCTTGTCATTTTGTTTTTATACAGATATTCTTTATTTAATATTCTTTCTATTATACTTCAAGTTGATATCGTGGACTGTGATAATAACTTTCTTTTTCTTTTTTAAATCCCGATATGAATTTGAAGCAATTTGGAGATATTCATACGTTTGATAGAGCTTGCAAGCATCACGGTTTTGTTATGATCTCATATTATGATATCAGAGCTGCCCAAAATGCAATGAGAGCATTCCAGAATAGAATCTTCAGCTGCAAGAAATTTGATATTCATTATTCAAATCCAAAGGTAGGGTGCTGCATTTCTAATCCTCATTGAAACTTAATGTTAATTTTGTTGATGTGTCTGCATGATTAAGTTGTGATAGTAACCACTCATAGTTATTCGATTTTGATAATACTACACTGAACTGCTGAGAATCTGATACATCATAACACTTGATGCTTTCATAGAGTTTGCCAGTGACTCCTTGTTTGTAATACAAATTTTCTCAGGATAGCACTTCCAAGAAAAATGGGAATCAGGGCACACTTGCAGTCTTTTTATACGATTCATCCATTTCAAATACTGAACTTCATCATATATTTAACGTTTATGGAGAAATCAGAGAGGTGAGTTTGGTTAAAAATTTATTTGTTTCACAGATATTGTTGAGGATAATTTATGCATGATTGGTTGGCCTTCCCGAACTGCAGATTCGTGAAAACCCGCACAGTCGATGCCACTGGTTGGTTGAATTTTATGATATTAGAGCTGCAGATGGAGCTCTACATGCTTTAAACAGAAATGATACTACCAGGAAGAGGCTAAAGGTTGAGCCATACCAGTTTAGAGACTCGTCAAGGTAGTATTCTACATATTCAACCATGCTTTTCCCAAGTTTTCTAAATTTTATTTTTTTCTCCTTTACATAGCAATATCAGTTAAACCTTACCTGAAGTTTGCGTCCATCACATTTTAATATGCATTTACATTTACTTGAAGAAATTGGTTACGGGGTTGTGTATTGTTCCTTGTTGCTTATTGCTTCAAACAGAAAGCTAAAGGATCAATATGCATTTGATTTGTTACTTAATTTTTAGCTTTGTGTTCGCTAATTCTTTTTCTTTTATTTGGGTGCAGTGTGATTCAACAGATCTATCCAGAATTAGAACAAAAAGAATGTAGCATTTGTCTGCATCAGAAGAGCCCTCCTCTTAAGTCAACAACTAGCTTCCCAGGTAGAGTGTATTCTCATCAACTATCAATTTAGCAGCTAAGTTATATATTCCCCCATTAACGTTTGTACATTGGACCAGGCTTGCATATGGTCAATAAATCTGGTAGTAAGGATGGTATTAGAATTATGGGCGGCGAGCCTGCTATGCGTCCACCATCCCTTGAAACTGCCTTTATTCATGGAGTCTCTTCAAGTGTTCCTAAAACGTTACCATCTCAAGTCAGATTTAAATCAGTTGGAAACCAATATGAAATTACTGAATCTAGTTCTCCAAGCCAGTTGAATTCTGACATTCAAGCAGCACTAAATTTTCGTCCTCATTCCCTTCCAGAATATCATCTTGGTTCAGCTAATGGTGTTTACCTTAATCCTCTTGAGGTGGCAGCAAACATCAATCTCAAAACACAGGAAAGAACAAATAACATGCAGTTTTCCCCTGGTAATGGAAGCTTCCCTCTTCCTCCTGGCAATCATTACAAATGGAGCAACTCCTATCAGCCTCCTGGAATGATGTGGCCAAATTCAGCATCATATTTTGATGGATTTTGTGCAGCCCCTACCCTTCAAAGATTGCATCAACTTCCTAGTTCACCATCACATATGGTAAGCACTGCTTTGTCAACTAACCGGCATGTGCAATCAGCTTCTCTTGGGGACAGAAGATATACCTATGCAGGGGAATCTTCTGATGCCTCTGCCTTCCATCCCGCCTCTTTTGGGAATATGCCATTTTCAAGTAATATAACTGCACATAGTGTTGACTTTGTTCTTCCTAATATCTTTCCCCATTTTGGACTCCATTTCCATAACCAAAAGGGTGTGTTGTTTCCTGGAAGAAACCATATGGTTGATTCATTTGATAGTCACAAACATCGTATTAGAAGCCGTAGAAATGGAGTGTCAAACTTGAATGACATGAAACAGTATGAGCTTAATATTGATCGCATAAAGAGGGGGGAAGACAACCGAACAACACTTATGATAAAGAACATTCCTAACAAGTAAGTAGCATATCATATATGATATTTAATAGCTTTAGCTTTTTATATCCTATTTTTCACTGAGGCCAAATGATTAGCATATAGGAAACCTTTCTTTTGTTTTAAATGGTTTTTACTAAACATGAGGAGTGTTTTGCTTACATCAATTTTTTAACATCTCATTTTCTCTGAACTATGACATACTCACTCGCAGGTATACTTCCAAGATGCTGTTGGCTGCAATTGATGAACGCCACAAAGGAACTTATGATTTTGTGTATCTACCTATTGATTTCAAAGCAAGTGTTTTTTCTCCTTAAACTTTAAATATTAGAGTTTAGGGTCCATTTGTTTAGCATAAGATATCTTTCAAGAAAATGTTATGTTGCACTTTCTCTATTTTGTGCTATAGTCAAAGGAAAATGCTCTTGGTTTTTAAACACCCTTCAAAGGAGGGGAGAATAACTTCCCTCACAAGATTGAAAGAAATTTTCCCGAACAAATCGAACAGTAAGAAAGTTATAGAAAACGCATCAATTTTTTGGCAATTTGGTGCTTTCTTTTATTAAACACTTCCTCCTTTAAGTTCTTTTCCTTGAAGACAAATGGACTCCCTAATGTTTTCAGTATTCCTTTTGTTTTTCTTAATTGTTTACATGGAATCATCATTAATTGCAGAACAAATGCAATGTTGGATACGCATTCATCAACATGACTAGTCCTAGCTTGATTATACCATTCTATCAGGTTAGCTACAGAAACTATAATGATAACGACAAGGACTACGATTAGTCACACACATCACACTCAAGTATGGACACAGATACATACACCCTATACTGATATACAAAACACTCTTATGCAACTTCTGGCAGGTGTTTGATGGGAAGAAATGGGAAAATTTCAACAGTGAGAAAGTGGCATCACTAGCATATGCTCGCATACAAGGGAAAGCAGCTCTTGTTGCTCACTTCCAAAATTCTAGCTTGATGAATGAGGATAAGCGCTGCAGGCCCATCCTCATCAACACTGATGGCCCTAATGCTGGTGATCAAGTATAAATTTCCTTTAACATCTATTTATCAGTTACACTCTATGAAGCACGGACACGGACACACAGACCTCGATTTTAATTTGAAAAATATTGAAAAGTACAAGTAACTGAAGTGTCGGTCTCGGTCTTCGACACAATACGTGTCGGGCACCGGCACGTCTTCAACTAGAAGTGTCAGTGCAACAGAGACTTACACCGCAATACCGCCTGTATTCTTTACCTGTTTCAAGCACAAAATAGTATATAGGCCAAGTAATTTAAAACTTGCAGCTCTCTAATAAGAGTGGAAGTTATGGATTTGCTACTAACTTTGCTACTAACACAGGTCGCTTTTCCAATGAGTGTAAATGTTGGCAACAAACCTGGAAGAGTGAGAAGCAACACTCATGAGGTTAACCTGCAGGGGAGCCCGCCTAATCTGGGAAACTGCAAGCCCGCATCTGGTAAAGAGAGTGTTTCAAAGGAATCAGATTAAGGAAGTCACCTTTGTTTCTTCTTCCATGTCATTAATTTTAGTGGATCACCGACCTTATAAATCCAACTGCTTTGGTTACATTAGTAAAGCTGCTCATATTTGGAATGTATATAGTAACAACACTTCATTAAAGCAAAGAAGTTTTGCAGTTCTTTTGGCTTTTTTGTTATTAAATCCCAAGCATTGTGGAAATATGAGCATCAAGAGGAGCTGTCTCAACTTTTAATGCGCAAGTTAAAAGATTACATGTATAGGAGTTTCTGAAGTCTGAACATTGGAGATATTTGTACAGTGGTTTGAGGGAAACTCTGACTGAGTCTGTAATAGCTTTCCCTTTGTTTCCCTATCTCCCCTCCATGTTCTCTTTTTTATTCAGGCTATTTGTTTTGTAAATTGTAGGTTGGCTTTATCAGGTTTGGGGTCCACCTATCATATTTTTATGAAATTTTTTCTGAACCAGTTATGTATTGAGCTGAAGCCTTCTTTATTAGACAATTTGATTGTTCATCATTGTTAATATTTGGTGTGAATGCATACTCTTGCACTCCTCTTCTTTAAAGTGAAGGATGTGTTTCAAAGGTTAAAGTGTGTTCAAAATGTAATTTTCATTTTAAAGGAGTTAAAGGGCATGTTTACTTTGTTTTCAAATTTTCATTTTCTGCTTTCAATAAGATACACATCAGTACATACATCGCCAAGAAAATGATATCCAAAGTGGAGATGGAGATTAGTAGTGCAAGAAGCAATAAATATATTTGAAAATGGTGAAAACAACTTTGTAGCATTATTCACCATTTATCTTCTGCGCGCGCAACTGCAGAGACTAATCTCTTGAGGTACTGAAATCTATTTAATGGGTTGACTTCTCCCACCATGGTGTAAATGTTTATTGGGTAAGCACTCCATTGGATATTGTCTTAGAGGAGGAGCTCCTCCATGTTGGCTCTTTTGACTCATTATAGCCTTTGAATTTAAACTTTTCAAATGATTAATAATCAATAATAAGATTGAAAAGCAGCTTCTTTCGGTACTTGCTTGTACCATCGCAAGAAAGGGACCCATCGAAACGCAACTAGCTAGGTTTACATTAACAGGTATTAATGCAAGCAACAGTTTTTTTATTTCAAATTGTTTTGTTTGTATTATTGATGTGTGTGTGTGAATAATGATAAGATCTCGGAAGCCTGTGGATGTGGGTATGATGTTGACAGTAAAGTATGAAGCTGCATGTGCACATGGCATATTGGCATGCGAGCATATTAATTGGATTGGAGGGGAAATGAAAGGAAAGGGGAGAAGAACAACCATGTCCCCACATGCATGCGGAGCACACTCAGTATCATATTCATTTTAATATGCGATTTGCCCTTTGCGGCTCACATGTTCTTCAATATGCATGGATCATGATGGATCCATCAATCATCATGATGCACGCCCGCCGACAATCTTTGAATAATCTTTCCCTTTTGTTTTGTCCTTCTAACAAGTCAAACTTACAGTCTTACACTTTGTTTGCATTAGTGGATATATATATATAAACAAATCACTTTGGATCATTTTGATTTGATATTGTTGACACCATGATCTGCTAACTAGTTGGCCGAGAAAGGATCTAGCCGAGCCAAAGACTTGGTCGAGTGAACATGAGCGGAGGCGTCTCATAGGGGTGTTTGTAGTGTGGTTTGGTTTGGTTTTGAGATAAAAAGTGAACCGAACCGTAAGGTAAAATTACATGCGGTTTGGTTTGATTCGGTTGGGTTCTTAAAATAAAACCGAATCAAACCAAACCAAACCAATGCAGTTTGGATTAGTTCGGTTGGTTCGGTTTTTCCAAAACAAAACATAATTTTAAACGAAGTTAAAATTAACAAACATAAAAAATAAAAAATGGCTAACATAAATCTTTAAGAAAAAAATTTATTCAAATATATGTAGTATATAAATTACTCTCTTCTAATTTTTTTAAGATAGCTAAGACAATGTTTAAAAGAATTTGAATTAAATATTTTATTGTAATTTTTAAATATAGCATAACAATATGAATTGTTTGTAAGTTAGTCAAAGAATTAATTGGATTTGGGCTAGTGAGTGAGTGAGAGTTGGGTTTTAGTTGCATTTGGGCTAGTAAGTTAGTAATGATGGTTGTAAGTCAATAAGCCTTAGTGTTACTTGCGGTTTGGTTTGGTTTCTATAATCAAAACCACGACCCGAACCGAATCGCGCGGTGCAATAAAAAAAAACAAACAAAACCAATAAGATGCGGTTTTTTGCGGTTTTCGATTTGGTTTGGTTCAGTTTGCGGTTTTCTATTGGTTTGGTTCGGTTTTAAACACCCCTAATATAGAGCAAGAAGAAGGATAAATTTCCAAATGGCTTATATTTGGAAAACCACAAAGAATCGATTGATTTCTTTTTGAAAGGAAGCATGAAATCGATTCTTTGCTTTTTGAAAGGAAGCATGAAATCAATTCTTTGCTTTATGGAAGGAAGCATGAAATCGATTCTTTGCTTTCAACAAGTATCTAAGAATCCATTATGTGGTTTGCAAAAAAGGAGTGTAATCGACTCTCTTCTTTAAAAACACAAAGCCGTTAATTGATTGTTTTCTTTCCAAAACATATTCCTTTGAAAAACACATAGGCATAAAAATCGATTATGTGCTCTGTGAAGGAAGCATAAAATCGATTATTTTTCTTTAAAACAATTTCTCATGTTAAGTGCCTTGCTTATGCATGCATGCGTTTGTATAAAATATTTTTCTAGGCTTTTAACACTATAGTTATATTTTTTAAAAACATCATCTCTCAACTACTAAAAGTTATATAACTGAAGTGATATGATCTTACATTGTGTCCTATCAAAAGCAAATAACAATTAGGTCTTCAACTCTGGATAGCTTCTCCTCCAAGCCTCTGCACTTTAAGTTATCCTGTTCTTTGGTTCATGTCCTGTACTTTTATACAACTGGAACCATTAGTAGACAGATTGTAATTTGTTATCATACAAAACAAAGAGTGTTTGTCCTTGGTTCAACAGTTCAATGATGGTAGCCTAGCTAAGTATGATTAGAAAGGAAAAAATATGTAATGAAAGATGAGTTTCCTTGAGAAGAAAGCCATCGGTTATGAGGGAATTAAATTATAGTGAAGCTAGCTAGGAACATCAATGAAGAAACACTTGCCGAGGAAGACAAAAGATAGCTAAATATGAGGGAGCTTGGTGAAAAGGCCTGATTAATGTGCTTGAGGACAACATTATAGGCCAAAACGCCAAAGAAATGACGGTGCTTGCTAGACAGAAGCAACTCGGCTAAGGGAGAGTTCGGTTAGAAGACAACTTAGCTAAAGAGCTAGTGGCCGAGGGTAAAATGTAGTGCATAGCTGAGGATATTTTGGTCGAGTCGAAGAGTTTGCTTGGGAAGTGTTAAGGCTATAGAATCAAAGAATTCAAAGTAGGAGCAATTCTAGGAATTACTAGAATCAGTGCATTTAAGCTTTGAGCTATTTTAGGAATTGCTCTAACCAAGCATTCAGTTATGGGTTCCCTACATCCTCCAAAGAGTGTTAGGTTAGGTGAGAAGGGACGTGATGGATTATCTAATGACTAACGTAAACTAAAAATGCGAGTAAAGGAAAGTAAAAGACTGGAAAAATGTAGATTTTTGATTGATTGATGTGTGTTTTACAAATGCACGGTCTACAAATATATACATGGTCTCCGTTGGCCGTTACTACTAGCCTACAGCTCAACCACCATTGGATGGCTAAGATCAACGTTCACTATTGCGCATGCGCCCTAAAATCTAGAAGAGTCGTCCACAACGTCCACTAGCACGTTGAGTGGGGTAAAATATTTTCGCTCCTATTTCTGCGGCGCTTCTTCATATTTTCTTCAACCGCTCCAACATTCCAAGTGTCCAATTTCATTGTATAGTTACTTCCTGTTAAGGCTATAGAATCAAAGAATTCAAAGTAGGAGCAATTCTAGGAATTACTAGAATTGAATTTACTTGTACAAACAGATAATGAGGTATTTATTTTCCTGTATTTTTTTTTATAGGTAGTCGTTTGAAGAAAAAAGGAATCAAAGATTCAAGCTTCTAGTCGATCCTCGACTCGGACAAAGTTTGACAATGTAAGAGAATAACTCTGTATTAGCCTAATGTAGTCAAGTAGTACTTTACTTCAAGTCTGTACAATCCATTCATTGAGTACCTACTATATAAAGGACTCTCATTGTATCATTCATTCAGTTAATCAATATTACAAACAGTTACAATTCTGTTACAATTCTCTCTCTCTGATTATCTCAACATGGTATTCAGAGCTACTTGATCCGATTTTCTTTTTTTCGTAACCATGGCTTCCATTAACAATGAACAACCACCGCCACCGCCTCCACCACCACACGGTGACTGTAGCATAGGCTCTACGCCGCGTAACACAGCGCCTTCCGGTGGTTCCTTCTCTGCAACAGAAGTGAAAGAATTTCGTCATAAAATCACCGAGAAACTCCACGATGAGAACTTCGTCTTGTGGAAGCAACAAGTCGAACCGGTGATTAAGGCGCATCGCCTCCATCATTTTCTGGTTTCGCCGCAGATACCACCGCGATTCCTCTCTGAAGACGATCTTGCAAACGATCGTGAAAATTCTGCGTTTCAAGTTTGGGAGGCGCAGGATCAAATGCTGTTATCCTGGCTCCAAATGTCTCTTTCCATGGCAATTCAAACATGCGTTGTTGGATCCAAGTATACGTTTGAACTTTGGGATCAGATTCATGCCTACTTCCAGAAATTAGGTCGCACAAAAATTAGGCAATTGCGAAAAGAGTTACGCACGACGAAATTGACCTCTGGAACTGTGAAGGAGTATCTTGCGAAGATCAAAACGCTGGTGGATTCGCTGTCTGCTGTTGGAGATCCAGTTTCTTCGCGTGATCATCTTGATGCGATTCTTGACGGTCTTCCGCAAGAATACAATCCTATCATCTCTATCATTGAGAGTCGCTTTGACGATGAAGCAACTGTCGCTGAGGCAGGGGCTCTTCTCCTAGGTCAAGAGGTGCGCCTCCAACGCTACCGTAAGCAGAATTCAACTGATTCAGCCTCCGTACTTCTTACTCATGCCACGCCTCAACCAGATGCAACTTCTACACAACCTCAGACTCAACAGAATGCTTCACAGGAGCAAGCGCCTCTCTCTCAAGGTTTTGGCTACCGTGGTCGTGGCCGCGGCCGTGGAGGTCGCTCAAATGTGCAGTGTCAGGTATGTAACAAAATTGGACATAGTGCTGCAACTTGTTATCATAGGTTCAACCAGTACTACAACCCTACAATGCCTCCACAGTATCCTCAACAACAACCTTACAATCCATACAGCTACATCAGGCCTTAAACTCCACAAGCCACACCAGTCCCTGTGCCCACACATTGGTGTTGTGCGAAAAGTAGTTGGTGCAAGTGTACACAATCGCAACAAGTAATAGAGTGATAAGTAAAGATCGTTCCCACGGAGATTGTTGAGTTTACTTCTATATTTAAGTTAGTAGTTAAGCAAGTGAGAAAAACAAGTAACAAAATAGTAAAATCAAGTTTTTAGTCATGAAGATAAAAAATATTGTGTGAAAACAGTAAAGAAAGTTCAAGAGTTGATAAACTGAGTTGGACTGCTCTTTGCTAAGTAATTTCTCAATACTGAAGTGCTATAACGTTAGATGCTATAGCATTAAGTGCTGTAGCATATGATTTTGTGCCTTTCGGTCACTGACGACAGGGTTTTATTACAAGACTCATATGTCTAGGTTCTAAATAAGTCCACCCATGTATAATGAGGAACCCACAGTATTCACCTTATGAACTATTGCTCCCCTATGTCTAGAGTTAAGCACAAGTTGTCTAAATGTCTTTAAACAACCTTTCATTCATATCAATCTTTGAGCTAGAATCGTAGACCATGTCTGTACCTACGAATGTACCCATTTCAGTTGGCCAATCCCAAAATGAGTTTGAAAGCATTAAAGCACAAAGATTGAAACACAAACATCATAACGTTATATTAACAATACTAAAGAGTCATTACAAAGCTTTAAAGCAATCCAACTACTAAGTATTTAGCTCATGATGAGCCTCATCAACACAATACAAACCAAAAAGCTCATATACCGAAAATGAAAAGAAGAAGCAATGTTGCAAAAGATGCATGTAGTGGCCTCCTTCACATGTGACGGGTTGCTGACGCTACAACACAGCTTCACAGTGCTGGAAATGATGATCTTCTCTTGAAAAATAAAAGCTTGAAGTGGAGGATTAATGGAGGAGAAGGGTGTCAAGTTTTTCTCTCCAAAAACCCTCTCACTTTCGAAATCTATCTTGTGTGGAAGAAGAAGTGAGATATCTTTGTTTATTCTCCATAAAGTAGCTTTCCAAAAAGGTGACTATGACACTTCTCACCAACTAAAGTGATCTTCCAACAACAAATGGACAAGTGTCCCTATAAAGCTTTTTAGTTGGTGGATTCAGCAGCAAGTATATCCCTTAAATATGGGCTGAAGTGACATAAAGCTTGAGCTTCAAAATTGTCCAGCTGGCCCACCGTCATATAGCGCTATAGCGCTTAACGCTGTAACACTTAGCAGAAACATTAAAATACCCACAAAGGCACCAAATGTGTCAAATGATAACAAATTATCTCCTAACCCTTCTTTTACACTTCTTAACACATATTTACATATTTAACCACATAGTTACTTAAGAACTCACATTAACTTAAGCCTAAAGAATATAAATAACTCATATAAATATGAGTTATCACTTGGCAACCACAACCTCAAGCCTCAGCCATAGCTTCTTTGGTGACACAGCTGCGTCACTACATGTCACTCCTCATGGACAGAACATCCAGCAGCCACAAGTTACTCTTAAGACTCCCAGCCAAGTTTTTGTTGGCAATGGACAAGGTCTGAAAGTTCTTTCATCTGGTTCTACTTCCTTTCCCTCTCCCTTTAATCCTAAATTTACATTACATCTTCACAATCTATTGCATGTTCCTGGCATTTCCAAAAATCTAATCAGTGCACATCAATTTATGTGTGACAATCCTGTCTTCTTTGAGTTTCACTTGAGTGATTGTCTTGTGAAATCACAGGCTACACGTGAAGTGCTTTTGCATGGACACGCTGGACCTGATGGCTTGTATGAGTTCAAACATTTGCTTCCTCAACCTCCAAAAGGCTCCACTACTTCAAATGTTCCTCTGCATTCAGCTTATCCCACTGTAAATAATGTCTCTGCTTTTGTAACTAGCTCACCTAAGTCTGTCACCTCACACACTTGGCACCTTCGCTTAGGTCATCCACATTTTAACATTCTGAAGCATGTATTTCAATTGTGTAATATACAATTACCTAATAAAGACACCTCTATGTTCTGTGATGCATGTTGTGCAGGCAAGTCACATAGACTGCCATCTTATTCTTCTGATACTGTATATTCCTCACCACTAGAACTAGTATATAGTGACCTTTGGGGGCCCTCACCAATGGCATCCTCCACAGGTTTCTATTACTATGTCTCCTTTGTAGACGCTTATTCTCGTTTTACATGGTTCTATCTCATCAAGTCCAAATCTGAAACCTTTGATATCTTTAAACAGTTTAAAGCAATGGCTGAACTCAGTTTAATACCAAACTCAAAGCCATTCAAACTGACTGGGCAGGGGAAATTCGCCCTCTCTCCAAGTATCTAGCAGGGTTAGGCATCATACATAGGCTCATTTGCCCGCACACACATCACCAAAATGGTGTTGTGGAACGCAAACATCGTCACATAGTTGAAATTGGCCTCACTCTTCTATTCCAAGCCAATTTGCCCCTTCACTTTTGGGATCATGCCTTTGCCACTGCCACTCATCTTATAAACAGACTTCCCACAGCCTCTCTCAATGGCAATATTCCATTTCAGTTACTGTTTGGTCATCTCCCAGATTATTCATCTCTTAAAGCACTTGGCTGCAGCTGTTTTCCTTGTCTGAGGCCATACAATGCTCACAAGCTTGACTTTAGGTCTCATGAGTGTGTCTTTTTGGGATATTCCTCCTCCCACAAAGGCTACAAATGCCTGTCACCAAATGGCCGCATCTATGTTTCCAAGGATGTTATCTTCAATGAGAAAAAATTTCCATACAAAGAGCTGTTTCACCAAGTTCCTAATACTTCCCCTCCAATTACTATCCCTCCTGATCTACCTACTTCAACCATTCCCACTGTGTCTCCAGCCCAACATAGCTCACTTACACAAACTCCATCCCAACACAGCTCACCCTCACAAACTCTATCAAATACACCAACCTTCATTTCACATCAAAACTCCCTCACACACCCTGTCAATTCACCCTCCACCTCATATCCCCTCACTGTACCTACTGCCGGCACAACTATAGACCCTAACTCAGCTACCTCTTCCCCATCTACACAGCCTATCAGACCCATCAACAATCATCCAATGCAAACCAGGGCCAAATCTGGTATAGTTAAACCTAAAATACATCCTACACTTCTTCTCACTCATACTGAACCTAAAAGTGTTAAGTCAGCATTGCAAAATCCTTCCCGGCAAGCAGCCATGTCTGATGAGTATACTGAACTTATGAGAAACCAAACATGGTCACTGGTCCCATTACCACTTGGCAAGAATGTGATTGGGTGCAAATGGGTATTCCAGGTCAAGGAGAATGCTGATGGTTCATTGAATAAATACAAAGCTAGATTGGTTGCTAAGGGCTTCCATCAACAACAGGGTCAAGATTTCAATGAAACCTTCTCTCCTGTTATCAAATCAGTTACCATCCGTATCATCCTAACAATGGCTCTCACACAGAAATGGAATCTACATTAAATTGATGTAAACAATGCATTCCTTAATGGTGTGCTAGGTGAAGAGGTCTACATGCAGCAGCCTCAAGGGTTTGAGTCTCCTGGCAGAAATCTGGTGTGCAGGCTACACAAAGCAATCTATGGCTTAAAACAGGCACCCCTATGCCTGGTTTGACAAGCTAAAACACACTCTATTACAACTAGGCTTCAAGGGCAGCAAATGTGATCCTTCACTCTTTACTTACTCAGCAAACTCTGCAGTGATTTATCTCTTAGTCTATGTTGATGATATCATACTCACTGGCACCTCTGATGAACTGATCAAGTACTTAATTCAGCAACTTGACTCTGTTTTCTCACTCAAGCAACTAGGTACCCTTGACTACTTCCTTGGCATTAAGGTTAAACACCTAAAGGATGGCTCTCTCATGCTCACTCACAGCAAGTACATAAGAGATCTGCTTGTCAAGTCAAACATGTCTGAAGCAAAGCCCATATCCTCACCAATGGTCACTAGTTTAAAGCTGAGCAAACAAGGCAGTGACTACCTTCCTGATCCTGCCTTATACAGATCCATAGTTGGAGCATTACAGTACACAACCATAACAAGACCTGAGATAAGATATGCAGTCAATAAGGTCTGTCAGTTCATGGCTGCACCTCTAGAGCAACATTGGGTTGCTGTCAAGAGAATTCTTCGATATCTCAAGGGTACAATTCATTATGGTTTACATCTCAGACCCGCCTCTGTAACACAGCCCTTGGCTTTAACAGCATGGTGTGATGCTGACTGGGCATCTGACATTGATGACAGGAAATCCACCTCTGGATCTGCTGTGTATCTTGGTCCCAATCTGATATCTTGGTGGTCCAAGAAGCAGACTGTTGTTGCTCGCTCAAGTGCAGAAGCAGAATACAGAAGTCTTGCTCTTGCTTCAGTTGAAATTATGTGGATTCAATCTCTGCTCAGTGAGTTAGCCATCAAACACTCAACCCCTCAGGTTCTGTGTGACAATCAAAGTGTTGTTGCCCTTGCCCACAATCCGGTCCTTCATGCTTGAACAAAACATATGGAGCTAGACTTGTTCTTTGTTCGTGACAGAGTTCTCTCAGTCCAGCTTGGTGTGTCTCATGTGCCTAGTCTGGATCAATGGGCTGATGTCCTAACCAAGCCTCTGTCACCAACCAGATTCCAGTTTTTAAAGTCCAAGCTCAATGTAGTTGCTCCTATTGCAGAAGATCAACCACCCTGAGCTTGTGGGGGGGGGGGTGTAAGAGAATAACTCTGTATTAGCCTAATGTAGTCAAGTAGTACTTTACTTCAAGTCTGTACAATCTATTCATTGAGTACCTACTATATAAATGACTCTCATTGTATCATTCATTCAGTTAATCAATATTACAAACAGTTACAATTCTGTTACAATTCTCTCTCTCTCTGATTATCTCAACAGACAACAGATATATGATTTGAGAAACCGAATTCTATTCCTAAAAATATTAAAAATCCATTTAATCATTTTCTATTATAATGTTGGTTCGTTCTAGACATGATACTTTCTATTTTGGTTTTATTTACTATACTATATACTATATATGGATCATGGATCTAGTTGCAGTTGCTTACATTACATATAGTATACAATGAATCTGAATAAAGTCAATTATTAAGGTGAGAAAGAAAATCTTGTAATGTGGAAACGACCAAAGATCACGCGTGGATTTATATATCAATGAGGACAATGGACTGCATGCGATGTACAAACAAATTAAAGCAAAATTAAAATTGCGGCTGCTCATGTTGCCTCTCCATCATTCATTTTTGAATTGCTGAGATGAATACTTGGAAAGTGAAGGATCCTTTTGAAAGCACTTCTCAGGTCGTGCTGTCCTTTTCTTAAAGGAAACTAATAATGATTTCAAGCCTAAAATTCTCACTATTGTTCATTGGCCACTCTTGTGTCCAATATGACATGACTTGTGTATTAAATAGTAGATTTTAATATGCACTAGTAATTATAGGGTGAGGTAATTGTAACTCTTTCGAAAGGGTTCAAAAAACTCGGAAGATTTTTCCTATTAAAACTGGAATGTCATTTTCTCACCTAAAAACTTTCATTATAAAAAACCTATGATATGATGAGCATGGTGTCTACTGTATAGTATTTGTTTTGGTAATAAGTCTACTATATAGTATTATCAATTGGAAAAGTGTCTTTTTTTATTACGATATTGATGCGTAATATCCATCAGCTTTGTTGGTAACTAATGTATGTCGGGTAATCTGGCTGGCCATGTGCATGTATCGGCTTTGTTGGTTTGTATAGTTCTTCCCTCTCAATAGAGTTTTTTGCCACATCTAAGACTCAAACTTGAGATCTTGAGATGTGATCCGAACCCAATGACTGCACTCGAATCAATTCTTATTAAAAAAGTGTCTAATACAAGGGGACAAATAAAATCTCAAAAAGGTAATTTTTTTGGGTAAACCCGGGGCAGCCGTGACTAATCCCTCGCTCATTGTAGGTGCCTCGGGGGCAGGACAGCTGGCCCAGAGTTTTAACGCTGCTCCGTACCCAAGACGGGGATCGCACCCTCGACTCTTAGTTAAGGGAGGTTTAGCCCCAACCGCTGAACCCCGCCGTCTGAGTTTCTCAAAAAGGTAATTAAAAATGTGAAAATAGCAAATCTTGAATTAATTAAGAGATATATATGAGCCAACTTTTATTTTAGCATGGTCGCCAGTCTTTAAATTGACTAGTATAAAATAAGTGGACTCTACCAACACTAATATGACCCCCATAAGATATTTTCCTATCCACAACATAAAAAGAGTAGAAGAGCAAACCCTTTAAAGTGGATTCAAGAAGGCATGGGAAGCTGCCACTTTCTTCACAAACATCAGAGGCGCAAGAGAAAGACAAAGACACATTAGATGAGTTTGTTGCTCATGCATCTTCTTGGGGCAATTCAGACACTGACATGTCTGCTATGGTTTCTGCTCTCACTCAAGTCATAGGTAGCACAACCAATCAGAACCCACACATGGCTATCTCAACTACCATGCTCAAGGAAGAGCCCCAACCTTGCCCATCATCTCAACCTCCACCTCCTCTAGATCAAGGTAATTTAATTATTTGTTTCCTCTCTTAATTATATTAGTAATATAAGGTAAAATATATTATTCTTTTGCAACAATTGTTAAAGTTAATATGTGGTTTTATTTTGGTTTGCATGTGTGGTTGGTAAAGAGATGAGAAAGAAATACAGGGGAGTGAGACAGAGACCATGGGGAAAATGGGCAGCAGAAATACGTGATCCACAAAAAGCAGCAAGAGTTTGGTTAGGAACATTTGAAACAGCAGAAGATGCAGCACTTGCATATGATAAAGCAGCACTCAAATTCAAAGGCACAAAAGCCAAGCTTAATTTCCCTGAAAGACTATTAGCTCAAAGCAGCAACAGTGTCACTAGCACAAATGTTTTACCTTTCCATCATCATCATCATGCAACTTCTTCTCACACTGCTTCCATTCAACAAAGCGGGTCTGTTTCTTCTGCTAGTGAAGTTAAACATGATCAGCAAGTTTTCCCTAATCTGTTTCAGTATGCACAGATTCTTTCTAGTGATGCTGAGTTTCCTTATTACACATCTCATCTTTTCAATCAACAACAACAACAACAATTTTCTAGTATGTCTTCCTTATCCTCATCACCCTCTTCCCACTTCTATGATTACCAGCAGCATCAGCAACATAATGATGAAGAAGGTGATCGTCAGCCAGACCAGTAATATAGTATTTCTCTATATTGTTGGAAAATTTTTCACAGTTTCTGAAGCTTCAAGCTTCTGTGTACCAGAATTGAAGGAGAGAAGGAAAACTATGTAACCGAATCTTTTGAAGAATATCAATCTTTATTCACACTTATGACTTTCTTACAAAAAATTTCATTTATACTAATTGACTTATATCACTTAACTATAATTACAAACTAACAACTGTTTTAACCCACACTGGTTAACAATTTCACAACAACTAAAAACAATATAATGCTCAATTTACTAAAACACTTAACAGATTTTGGCTAGGTTGAATTATTACATTTCACAATACAGTTCCCTAATTCAAACTTGCCAACTTGTTCATTCCAATTCTGCTCCTCATGTCTTCAAATCTGGTGGGCTTCAAAGCTTTTGTCATCACATCAGCCAACTAGTCTTCTGTCTTACAGTGCTCCACTGTCAGTTTGCCTTTTGTCACTTGATCACGCAGAAAGTGATACTTGATCTCTATGTGTTTGCTCCTCCCATGAGCAATAGGATGTTTAGCTAGGTCTATTGCAGACTTGTTGTCAATCTTCAGCTTCATAACACCTTCATTCTTCATCTTTAACTCACCTAATAACATCTGCAACCACTGTGTCTGACTAGCACTAAATGCAGTAGAGATGTACTCTGCTTCACAGCTGGAGAGAGCTACCACATTCTGCTTCTTCAAGCACCAAGATATAGGAGCTTTCCCTAGCATGAACATGTATCCAGATGTGCTCTTCCTGTCCTGAGTCTCCACTCCAATCTGCAACAGTGTATCCAACAATCTCATCACTGTTACAACATCCTGTTGCAGGAAACAGGACACCCCAATCACTTGTTCCTTTTAGATACCTAAGTATCCTATTTGCAGCCACCAAATGTGATCTCTGTGGTTCTTCCATATACCTGCTAACCACTCCTACACTGTAAGTGATGTCAGGCCTTGTATTACAGACATATCTCAGTGATCCAATCAGCTACCTATACACAGTTGCATCAACTGCTTCTTCACCATAGTTCCTCTGCAACTTCACTGTTGTGTCTGCTGGTGTTGATGCTGGATTACAATCTAGCATTTTGAACCTTTTTAACACATCTGTCTCATATTTCTTTTGATGCAGAAAGGTTCCTTTTTCAGATGTCACAAACTCCATGCCAAGAAAATAGGAAAGCTTGCCTAAATCTGTCATCTCATACTCAGACATCATCTTCCTTTTGAACTCAATGATTTCTTGCTCACTATCACCTGTGACAAGTAAATCATCCACATACAAGCAGACAATTAACAAGCCAGCATGGGTGTTCAACCTCACATATACGCCATGTTCTGTTGAGCACTTAATGAATTTCAATTTCAGGAGAGAGGCATCAATTTTTTTGTTCCAAGCCATTGGGGCTTGTTTGAGGCCATAGAGTTCCTTCTTTAGTTTCATCACCCTATCTTCCATTCCATCTATCTCAAAACCTGGTGCTTGTTTCACATAGACCTCCTCCTCTAGTGGACCATTGAGAAAGGCAGACTTGACATCAAGCTGGCTCAATGTCCGCTTCCTCTTGCTTGCCAATGCAACAATCAGTCTCACAGTTTCAATGCGAGCAACTGGAGCATAAATCTCATTGAAATCAAGACCTGGTTGTTGCAAAAAACCTTTTGCAACCAACCTAGCCTTATACTTTGCAACCTCACCATTAGGTTCCATCTTGGTCTTGTAGACCCACTTCACATCAATGACTCTCTTATTACTTGGTAATTTCACCATATCCCAAGTATCATTTATCTTAATGGATATTAGTTCCTCCTCCATTGCCTCCTTCCAATTTGAATTAGAAAGAGGTTGTTCAAGAGTGACAGGTTATGACTCTGCCATCAGAACTAGCTGTAGCATATCAGAAGCATCTTCACTCAATGTGGCTGGGAAGGCCTCATAATCAAGCAATCTCTGAGGTGGGTGTCTCTCTCTTTGAGATCTTCTAAGTGGCTCTTCATTTTCAGTGTTAACTTTATTAGCATGTTCCTCTTCATTCTGTATTTCTGTGACAGATGCTTGATCACTATCAAGTGGTATCTCAACTGTTTCTGTGGTCAATCTTTCAACTACATCATTACTAATGTAGATTATCTTCTGCACTGGGTCATACAGTTTGTAGGCTCCAGTACTGTGATATCCAACCAGTATCATGGCTTGTGATCTTGAATCTAGCTTCCTTCTTTGCTATTCAGGGACATGTTTGTAGCACAGAGAACCAAAAAGTCTCATGTGCTTCACACTAGGCTTGGAGCCACTCCATGCCTCTTCAGGTGTCATGGCATCAAGCCTCTTGGTTGGACACTTGTTCAGTACATATGTTGCTGTTCACATAGCTTCTGCCCAGAATGCATGTGGCAGATGTTTCTCTCTTAGCATGCATCTCACCATGTTTAAGAGAGTTCTATTTCTTCTTTCAACTGCTCCATTGTGTTGAGGAGTGTATGGAGCAATCACAACATGCTCTATACCCTCCTCCTTACAAAATCTACCAAATTCAAGAGATGTATATTCACCACCACCATCAGTTATTAGCTTCTTGATAGAACTACCACACTGCTTCTCTGCCAGCAGCTTGAACTCTCTAAATACTGCAAGCACTTCACTCTTCTTATGCAGTAGATAGGTCCACATTTTCTTAGTAAGATCATCAATGAATGACACAAAATAGAGGTTGCCACCATGTGACTTGACTTCAAATGGTCCACATACATCAGAGTGGATCACTCCTAACTTCTCAGTTGCTCTAGTAGGAATTGATGACTTATAAGACTTCCTTGGCTGTTTCCCTTCACAACATTTACCACACACTTCTTTAGGTTCCTTGATCATAGGCAAACCTGTCACCATGTTTTTCTTATGAAACAAATCAAGACTTGTAAAATTCAAGTGGCCAAATCTCTTGTGCCACTTCCACACACCATCACCAATATGTGCAACAAGGCATTTCTGCTCTATAGTGTTAACTCCAACCTTGAAAGTTCTGTTCTTGGAGACAGGAACTTTTAGGACAGAGTTACCACTCACATCAGACACCTCCATGTGCTCACCCTCCATATGCATTGAAAATCCCTTTTCCAATAATTGTCCCAAACTTAGCAAGTTGCTCTTCATTTCTGGAACATATAGCACATCAGTGACCACAACCTTACTTCCATCAATCCTCTTGATTGCAACCTTTCCTATTCCTTCTGCCCAGATTGCCCTGCCATCACCAAATTTATCCTTCTTCTGACAAATTCATCAAGCTCATAGAACCAATCTTTATGTCCAGTCATGTGATTGGAGCATCCAGTGTCCAAGTACCACCATTCTTCTACACCTGTTTCACTATTAATGATGGCCATTAGCATCACTGCTTCATCATCATCAGAGTCATGCGCAAATTGGGCATCTTCACTTTTATTTCTAGGCACTTTAGGGTTCACACACTCATTAGCAAGATGCCCCCATTTTTGGCAGTTGTAGCAATGAATATGTTCTTTGGATTTCCTTTTATTCTTGCTACCATTCTCACCCTCTTTCTTGTGATGGTCTTGCTTTGAACTTCCACCTTCACTCTTATTTTTCTTCCATTTTCCTTTACCCTTCTTTTTTAAAGATTCATTCCCTCCACCTCCTTTCTTCCAAGATTGAGCCAGCAGTACTTTCTCAGAATCTTTATCCTCCTTCTTGATACCTTCTCTATTTTTTATCTTAATTTCGTGGGCTTCTAGTGAACCTAGTAACTGTTCTAATTTCAGATTATCTAGATCTTTAGATTGTTCAATCGCAGCAGCAACAACATGATCAAAATTAGGTGTCAAACCCGTAAGGATCTTTTCTACTTTCATGGAATCAGTCACTACTTCACCACAACTTCTCATTTGATTAGTCAACACTGCTAACCTGTTAACAAATTGAGCCACCGTCTCGTTTGATTCCATTTCAAGCAACCCAAGTTGACGCCGTAGGGACATGAGCTTCACCTTCTTAATCTGGTTATCACCGGAGTAGGTTGTTGCTAGCACGTCCTACGCTTCTTTTGCCGTCTCATATTCTATAATCTTCTCAAGAACGTTTGCGTCCACACATTGATGAATAAGAAAAATCGCCTTATCATCCTTCTTGGATTGCTCACGATGCGTTGTTCGATTTGCCTCCGTCGGTGCTGCTCCGAGCGGAGTAACTCCATTACGAACAACCTCAAGAACGTCTAGATACCTAAAGATTACCTTCATTTGCGCCGTCCAACGGTCGTAGTTGCTACCGTCGAACAGGTTCAGACTTAACATATGGTGCGACATTTCCATCCTGAAATATTTAGAAAGGAAAAAAAGAGACGATAAAATTTATATTCTCCAACAAGACAAAGAACAGCCAAATAAAATATTAAAGAGTTTACAAGATTGATATATCCTAACTAAGCAATCAGCTACTAACAGAAATGAGCTATACCTTGTATGACTTCAACCAAGTAGAAATTTGATATAAATTTCCATATCTTTGTAATATTGCCATATCTTAAAAAGAGAAAAGAATAAGAGACTATCTGTCAAATTAATGTACTGGATAATTTCATAAACAAGCTTCAAAAGTCTTGAAACTGGGAACGGGGAAACAAGGATGATTCAAAGTACTGAAAATTGAGAATAAAATATCATTTATAGATGATAAGCAATCATTTAGCCAATAATCATCACCTTAGCAACAATGCATGGCTTCCACAAGAAACCTAATGATTTATTTATGATAAAAAGAAACCAAAAAAAAGCTAAAAACATCTGTGATTTGAGAGAATCAGCAAAGCATAAAAATCCAATGCAACCCAAATTACATTAAATAGCATGACAGAACCTAAAGTAAAAAAGCAAGAAAACACAAAATCTCTTCACAAAACACCAAAGAACACGAGATCAATCAGCACCGACAACCTAACAGTAAATCTTCAAAACAAAATTGTGAAGAGATGAGGAATACCTTGGTTTCTGAAATTGAGTTCTCCCAGTTCCAGAAGCATTATTTTTGAAGGCACTATTCACACTTATCAACTCATCATAGTAATGAGAAGCAGAAGGAGCTTGTTTCAAAGTAACAACATATACATCTGTTGAAGTAGCATTGTCTAAATCACCTTGACACAAACAAGGTACAACTATCCTAAAACAAAACAAAAACACCAAATAAATGTTCCCCATTTGGGTTTTTAGGGAAACTGAAGAAGACCCTGTTCATTAATCATTCTGAAGGATTAACCAATGAAGCATTACTGGACTATTTTATTAGTGGACTACAAGAAGATATAAGGAGAGATGTGAAATCCTAAGAACCTAGCAATTTGATTAGAGCAGTAGCATTAGCAAAATTGTTTGAAGAAAAATATACTGGTAGTAGTAGGAATAAACAAGCATCAGTTGGATTTAGAAATAATAGTGCAAATAATAGCCATAATACTGTTAATCAAAAAAATGTTGTGGGTGGAAACAGAAGTGAGCATGTTAGTGGCCAGAACAAAGGCACATTGCCTCCATTACTACCAACACCTAACACAAAACCTATGAATGTGAATGGAAAGAACGTGGCAATTAAAAGCATGTCAGCAGCAGAGATACAGCTGAGAAGAGACAAAGGGCTATGCTACTTTTGTGATGATAAATTTTCCTATACGCACAAGTGTCCTAACAAACATAAGTTCATGATGCTACAACTATCTGAAGATGAAGCTGAGGAGGAAGTAACAACTGAGACCACAACTGAGAAGGGACAGGACAGTGACAGAGAAGAACATCATCTCTCTCTCAATGCTATGAAGGGGGGAACTGGTGTTGGTACAATCAGATTCTCTGGGAGGATTGGACAGATTCCTATTCAGATACTAGTGGATGGTGGTAGCTCTGAGAATTTTGTACAGCCTAGGATTGTGCAGTGTTTGAAACTACCCGTGGAACCAGTGCCTAGCTTTAGAGTGTTAATTGGGAATGGCCAATATATGCAAACAGAAGGGTGGATTGAGAAACTCTCAGTGCAAGTGCAGGGGAATGAATTAACACTACCAGTTTATGTTCTTCCTGTGGTTGGGGCAGATCTGATATTGGGATCATCATGGCTAGCTACATTGGGACCACATGTGGCTGATTATGCCACTGCATGCAGTGCTTAAATTCTTCTATGAAAACAAGTTTGTAGTGCTGAAAGGTGACAGGAAAGAACAACCTACAGAAGCACAACTCCATCAGTTGAAGAGTAAAAGGTGCCTACTTACAGTAGCAAAACAACATGACCAGCTAACAGAAAATCATATGCCTTTAAGGAAACAACTATTCTACAAACTTGAAGAGATTATACTTACACACTGCAAGTATCATTTGGAAACTGTTGAATGACACCAGCTGCCGTCCGTGACATTGACACTTTCAATACCTTCCCATACTGACCAAAATACTCTACTTTCTGGAGAAGCTGCAAAAATACTGATATGAATAAGGTTTCTCTAAGGACAACAGACCCAAAAAACCAAAGGAAAAAAATAGAACATGTGAGCAAGACGGAAAGATTCAGGTACTCAAGAGTGGAGGAGGTGAAAATTTTACATCTTCATCTGCCAGATTGAGAGGTAATCCAACTATGTAAACATGGTTCCGCTGAATCACTCGCACACTACTGAGCTGCTTTCGTCCATCGAAATATTTAGACTTCGTTTTCTGATTCTTCATCTTTTTCTCCATGTTCATTCCATTCAACAATCTACAAAACATACAAATATATATACTCACCAAGAGAAATACATAATGAAAAGGTTTAGTTTGGTCTTAGTATAAATAACTTGAAAGCTCTAAGAAATAGAAAGTTCTACAACTTAAATTTTCCTTTGATCACACTACTCAAAACATAAAAACTTAATAGGTTTAACAACATTTCAAAGCCTGCATGAATACTGTTAAGAGAATAACCTCTTACAGGTATAACATATCAATGTTTAGATTGGTTCATCTTTTGTGGTTTTCTCGGTCATTGATAACCTATGTATTTTATTTTGATTCAAATTCACCATCAAAAGATTCAAGTGAAGAAGACATACATTTCCTTGAGATTATCCAAGTCAGTGAACACATTTCCAATGGGTCCATATAAGAAGTTGTGGCTTAAATTCCTGCAAGACAAAAGTGGTGATTTTGCTACCATTTTAAAATATCAATAACCATATCAGCATATCATCAATGGAAATCGATATGAATGTAACTCACAGATGTCTTAGTTTTTTCATGGTTGGTAATGAATGGGGGATATTTTGGCTCAAATAATTGCAAGCCATATTTCTGCTACAAAGAATCATAATCATCAGAAAAAGCACTGCTAAAGATACAAGTATAAATGCAGGAACAAAATCAACAGAACAGTAGGCTTACATATGTGTGGCATTGGGAGGTAAACTATATGGTATTTCACCCATTATGTTGTTAGAACTAACATCACTGAAAAAAAACCAGTGATAGGCCGTTGCGTTCCCCGCACTCTCTCTGTCTTCAACTTCGTTCACGGCCAGATGCTAGCTCACTCACTCCCTCTGTTTCTCTCCCTCAGTTCTCTCTCTCTCTCATCGCATTTCTCATCTTCTCTGTCGTGATGTGTTGGTGTTACGGTTCTAGGGATTTCAATCCCAAATTCATTTCTCGCTGTCTCCTTCTCTCTCTCTCCCCCACTGTTTCTGTTTCCATCTTTCACTCTTTTGCGGATATTAGGGATTTCAATCCATGAAGGGGGAGGGTGAGATGCGATGGCGAGGAAGAGAGGGATGTCGAAGAAACACAAACGCGAAGGAAATGAGATTGGGGCGAAGATGAGTAAAAGAGAGCAGTTTTGCGTGGCAGATCTATGGAGGATGTTTGGATGCGGTGGTGTATGGCGGAGGTGGTGACAGAGACGTAAGGAGAGGGAGAGTGGAAGGCAGGGGAAGAGGGAGAACGAGAGACTGTCTTCGTAGCCTTGGAGCACGATTGCGATGGAGGAGGGCAGAGGAAGGCGGTGGAGGAGAGTGAGGGAGAGAACGACGCAGGAGAGTGACTGAATGAGGGTTCGAGGGAAGACTTGAGTTTTAACTGCGTTATTTAGTTTGCGACGACATTTTAGCGTTTTCCGACGGACATAGCCGTCGCAAATTTGCGACGAAACACGTTTTCGTCGGAAACATAAGCGGGAAATTAAGCGCCCTTTTTTCCTGAACATTTGCGACGACTTTTTCGTCGGAAATCCGTCGGAAATTGCGACGAATAAAAGTTCGTTGGAAAAATGGCAGGAAAAAGCACTTATTCTTGTAGTGGTAGCTTTGCGGGGATTTGACCGTTGTTGGTGCTCGCTTGCGTGGCCGCCATTATCACCACCTTGGATCGTTTGCTCTGAGGCCATTTTGTTGGAAGAATTTTCACAGTTTGTGAAGCTTCAAGTTTGTGTGTACCAGTATTGAAGGAGAGAAGGAAAACTATGTAACTAAATCTTTTGAAGAATATCAATCTTTATTCACACTTATGACTTTCTTACAAAAAATGTCTTTTATACTAATTGACTTATATCACTTAACTATGGTTACAAACTAATAACTGTTTTAACCCACACTGGTTAACAGTTTCACAACAACTAAAAACAATACAATGCTCAATTTACTAAAACACTTAACAGATTTTTGCTCTAGAAAGTAGAGTCAAGGATTAACTAATGTCTTTTTCAGAATATGCACCAAACATGGAACCTACCACTACTAGAAATCTCGGTATTACCTGCGGAATTTCCTGCGGAAAATTTCTGCAGGTAATTTCTGAGAAATTTCCTGCCGATTTTGTAAATATGCAGAATATTTGCTGGGATTTGGGTTGGCACGTAAGTTGGCAGGTAATTTTGATTTTCCTGCGGATTTTCCTGAGAACTAGAGTTGGCAGGAAATTTCTTTTATTTATTATTTAAAAAGATTAAAAGAATTGAAAACAATTTCTTTTATTTTTTTTAAAAAAAAAACTTGTACAAAGTAAAATAGAATTTCTATAGATAAAAAAACCCTTCTTCACTCTCAGTTATTATCGTCTGCTCCAACCTTCACGAGTCTCTCACTCATCGTCTTCTCCAACCTTCACTCTCACTCAGAAAAAAACCCTAACCTTCATTCTCACTCTCAACAAATCGTCTTCTTCAACAGATCGTCTTCTTCGACAGATCGTCTTCTTCAACGACATCACCTCGCGCTGGTCTTCTTCAACGAAATCACCTCGTGCTGGTCTTCGTTCGGGTTCAACGAAATCACCCCACGCTGGTTTTCTTCAAAATCACCTCGCGCCCAAAACGCTCGTGGTCGTCTCGTCCTGGTTTACCGCTCGTGCTGCTCGTCTTCTCTGATCGTGTTAGGGTTAGAACTTACAAAACCATCGTGTTAGGGTTGCAAATTTCTCCTTTCCTTCATCCTTTGTAAGTTCCTTTTCCCTCTATCTATCTATAATCATTTCATTTCGAAAGCCATTTTTTCAGTCTCCCGGGTACGCCATTTTTTCAGTTACAATTATATTAGAATCTATGGGGTCGGTGTTCTTTGTCATCACTAAGTTGCATGTCGAGTTGAGTTGCTCAGTGGCAAAGTGAGGTTAATGATTAAACCTATGATGTTAGTATCATAAGTAACTAATCAGATATAACTTAAGGATGGGAGTGACTCGAGACATGATTATTTTGTGTTACGCTTGTCTATGTGCTATCAAGTGTTATATTTGATTCCTTTCCAAAATATTTTACGATGATTGTGTTATTTTTATCCCCTAAGTTTTCATGCGTGTATGTTATGATATTTTATAGGTACACTTGGGGAATACATCCTAGAGGAGGTTGATGGACCTTTTACCTGTGACACTTGTTGTACACTAGGGTCTCAACCCTAGGAAATTCGACGTTATATACATAGACGAGTTAGGTCGGGAGACTGGTTACTCCTACCACACAATGGTGTATTTTGGGCTAGTGTTTGTTGCACTTCTGCTTTAGAACTTTGACTATGTTGAGTTTGTTAGGCAAATTTTGAATCTCTCAGAGACTGAGTGATGATCATACGCCGAGTCTTATGTGATTGTGTTCCTAGTCGAGGGTCGTACTCATAGTGGTAGTTAGAGGGTAGAGGAAAAGGGTGAAAGGTTTGATGTGTTTGGTCCTTCTGCCCTCAAGATGATGGCGATGCACTGCCCTTGTGTCTTTCAAAGGGATTTGAGGTCCCATAGAGGAGAGTGTTTTGAAAAGTTTAAATTTGTATGTATCTTTATTATGTGTTAAATTAATGTTAAATCATACTATTAAGGTTAGTAAATCCATTTTTAGGGTAAAAGGGCGAAAATGCATCTACTCTGCCACATGTCCTTCAGGTCAAATAAATACTTCAAGTTTATATGATCACTAAACACACTAATGAGTTTGAATATGGTGGGTGTGTGTGTTTCAAAGAGAGACACTAAACTCTGCCCATCTGTTTGTGTAACAAACAAAAGCTCATGACAGTACTAGAGGTAAAGAATTCTCATGCAGTTCAATAGGTTAAGGGATTGAATCTCCCTTTTAGAAGTTATGAAAAGTTGATTATTTGTGTAATTCAAATTCAATTTATTTCCAGCGTTGAACAACCGGATTGGTCATGGTGGTTGAAAGTGTTAAAGGATACATTTGCAATTAGCTATACTTGCAATACATATTTGTAATTGTCATACCCCAATTTTGTCCGGCTTAGGTCAAAACCCTAATTTTCCACACAAAAAAATATATAATAAATTATGCATTGCATTTTGGGTCCTAGAAACCATTCCAAAGTTTTTGAAATCATTTTTAGGGTTAGAATGCACGTTATGGGAAATTAGGGTCAAAAAGGGGCATTTTGGTCATTTCTCACAAAAGGGTCTATAAAAATAATTTTTGCAATAAGCCTCATGCATCAAATTAGGGTTTTTGAAAATGTGTTATGTATGCATGGCAAGTTTTGAAAAATATGTTATGCATGCATGGCAAGCTTTGGAAAATATTTTATGCATGCATGGCAAAGACCTAAAAACATTTTTGTGGAAAGCATGAATTGATTTCCATTCTGTTCCAATGGCCAAGAATCGATTTATACTATTTTGTAAAGGCCATGAAATCGATTCCTTAATCCAATATTAAACCATGAAATCGATTTTCAGGCCATTTTAAGGAGCCAAGAATCGATTCCTCCTTATGTTATCAAAGCATGAAATCGATTTTCAGGCCATTTTAAGGAGCCAAGAATCGATTCCTCCTTATTTTATCAAAACATGAAATCGATTTTCAGGTCATTTTAAGGAGCCAAGAATCGATTCCTCCTTATGTTATCAAAGCATGAAATCGATTTTCAGGCCATTTTAAAGAGCCAAGAATCGATTCCTCCATATTTTATCAAAGCATGAAATCGATTTTCAAGCAATTTCAAAGAGCCAAGAATCGATTCCTCACTCATCTAACTAAGCTTGGAATCGATTCATATGATTTTTCAAAGGGTAAAGAATCGATTCTCTCATATTTCACTTCATCAAACAATCGATTCATCCTTGCAATAAATGTTTTTTTAAAATTCTACGCTTTCCTAAGCCTATAAATAGGCAGCCTCAAGTCACATTTACGGACACATTTTCACAAGATCAGAGGAGACAATTCTCGCAAATCTCATTTTCCAGAAACCCATTTTTGCGAGATCCCTCACATTTTAGCAAAAAAAAAACTCTTCTACGCTTTATTTTTGCTCTATTCGTTCCGTTGGTCCTCTGAGCTGATCTCCTGCAAGAGTTAGGCGGGGTTTGCGTTCTTCAGAGTTGTAATATCTGCCTTCCTCAGAGGTATTTCAGTCTTTACATTTGTTAATATTTAGTTATTGTGATCTGTGTGATTTAACTTAGCTATAGTGTTTATTTACTCGTTCTCGTATATTATCGTCCATTGTTGATAACGAACCATATGATTCCCACTTATGCCTAGTGCATTATGTTCTAAGTGGTGAAGATGGTCTCGGATGATTCAACTTGCCCCTTTCAAATCCTTTCAAAAACATTTTTCATTAGAACTACGTTGCTTTGATTCCCGTTTGGGATACGTAGGAGCGAGTCACGTTCTCGTCAAGCGCAACGAATAAAAATCCTTTTCGCAACCATAAACAAATCATTTTCATAAAACAAACAGAAAGAATCATTTTCAAACCCATTGTTGCTGGTAGCTCATCAGAGCCTTTGTTCGTTTGGCTATTAGCGGCAATGTCCTTTTCTCATAAGAATAATAAACGATGATCCATCATAACCTTTGTTAGTTTGATCATCGTGCGAATCAATCTCTTTCGAAAATCACTTTCAAAAAAAGATAATAAAAACGAGTTGTTATCAAATAGTCCATCAGAACCTTTGTTCGTTTGACTAGCGGTATAACTCTCTTTTTGAGTATTTAGTAATGATTCATCATAGCCTCTGCTAGTTTAATCATTCACTAATGCTCGTCCTATTTCAAAAACTCACCAAAAAAAAGATAAAAAACAAAAACTTTTCAAAAAGACAACCAAGAACTACGTAGCTTTGAATTCTCCATCGCACCGGGAGATACGTAGGAGCGGGCCATGTCCCGTCAAGCACTTTTTCTAAAAATCCTTTTTTTTCCCTTTTCTCGCCGAAAATAAGATTTTTGTTAAGTTTTCCCATTCATTCTTCAAATAAATAGGCAAACCTAGATATTCTTCAAATCAAATGTTAAAACCACACATTTAATTAGAGGTTCCCTTTCGGTAGAAAGGACGTGCGCGGTGCTAACACCTTCCTCGCACGTAATCGACCCCCGAACCTATATCTCTAGTTTTCAAAAGACCATCCGCCTTGCCCAAAAGACCTTTTTTCAATGTTTTGGTCTTAAAATTAAAATATTGGTGGCGGCTCCAAAATTTTTCCACGTTGTACATTGAGAAACCCAAGCGGGGGATTTTTCGGGGTGCAACAGCTGGCGACTCCACTGGGGACACTTTTTAAAAGACGAGGGTCAAGCCTAACTAATTTAAATGTGTGGTTTAATGTATTATTGATTTGATTAAAACCTTGTTTGCCTTTCTTTCTTATCATTGATTGTAGGCATATGCATTTGTCTTCTTTGTTGTTCCCTATCTCTTCTTTTAATCCTTTTCTTTTTATATGTTTATGCTCATGCATTCTTCCAACCCCCATGTTCCCTTCTTTCTTTGCTCCTTTTCTTCAAGGTAAGCTCATGCATTTCTCCCCAATTCTATCATGTCCCTTCTTCTCAGCTCCCTTTCTGAAATAAGTAATGTGTTTGTTGTTGGTACCCTAGGCTAGTTGTATTTGAATGATATTGAACCCTAGGGTAGACGACATGCTATTGTCTGGATTGTCTGGATTTTCATTTGCAGGTGGGGTAGTTTTGAGGAAATGCCCTTCGCACTACACTTATCCCTTATGATTGCATGCTTTGAGTGGGACCATAACCCAGGTCTGCAGAAAACTTAGGAGAGTGGATTCGAGTAGTGAGAGCCCATCAGGACCTTTGTCCGTTTGGCTACTTGCGAAAGTTTCAACCAGAGTTGTGCTCTTTCATGATGCCTCACACCTAGCAGTTTGCTGCATTTGTGGGGAGTTTCATGAAAGGGACTGTGGCTCTGGTGACCTTTGTGAGGAAGTGAATAGAGCTACATGGAAAGGTCACCCCTAAAATGCCTTAGATCATAGGTTTCTTCCCTTTTAAGTCACAAGGGCGTTCCAAATTGTGTGCTGCATTGTCGCATTCAGTTTAGTCAAAAAATTTGCCCTCAAAATTTTCAAAAAAAATTAAAAGGATATGCTTTTCCCTTTTCAATAAATGCCTATGTGAGGTGGCATATAGGTTGCAAATTCAAAATACCACTCCATGCAAAAACACAAAAAAGGCATCATTGCATCATTACATCATTTGCATACATCCCCGCATAACATAAAACATAAGTTTCCGCAACTCATGCACGCATCATTGCATGGTGTGGAATCACAAAGTAATATCTTGTCATAGGCACGGTGTGGGATCAAAAGTGAAACAACGTACACTCCGATGTGTTTGTTTAAGTTTGAATGCATGGAATGTGCTTTGTTTCGCTTATTGATTCTAACCTTGTTGTGTTTCAAAGAAAAAATAATCAAAATCCACCGTTAAACCTATGGCAAGACATAGTACACCGTGATTCCCAGCACTAAGATAAATAGGAAATCATACATTCAAACAAGTATTAGTGCATACCATCTTTTATCAAAAAATCAAAAATCAAGAAAAAATCAAGAAAAATCAAAAAAAAATTGTTATTTTCCACAAGTTTTTAGAGAACATACTACATGCATTTTTTCTTTGCATTACCAAAATAATCAAATAAACATCTCCTGTTGCATGAATTTTTATGACCACCAGAGAGTTAAAAGCTTTATTTTGGAGAGAAGCCATGCATGCTAAAATCAAAATCAAACTTTGTACTGTACTCTCCAAATGAAAAGCTTATAATTCCCCGACGCGATAAATCCGCATTCATCCATTCGCATTCTCATTTCATTCACATTCATTCACTCGCATTCTCATTTCATTCGCATTCTCATTCCATGCGTATTTATCCATTTTGCATTCTCATTCATTTGCGTATTTACATCATGCATAAAAAATGAGCATAAATAATAATTCTAAAAATTGTGATGAGAGGTGAGACGTTCTTGCGAAGTTTTTTATTCATCTTTGGAAAAGTTTAGTCTTACTTAGTTGCAAACTCAAGGTGTTTCAAGGCACTCGGTTTTTCAAATCAGCAGTCTGTTCACATTTTTCAACAAAGCGTTGCATCTCACCCACCCCATGATGAATGACCGAAATGGTCCACAAAAATTTTTCTTTCACGTTTTAACTAATGTTAACTCTCTGCGAAGCATTCGTGTAGTAACTTCTGTGTGACATGTGTCTTTATTTTTGTTTGAGTCAGTTAGCGTCCCTACATTGTCATCATCCCTCGCCCAAGTCTAACCCCACCCTGACCACCCATAAAGTACATATCCCCCAGACTAGTGCATAGTTGGCTTTTGGTTACCCCTAATGAAATACCACTCTTGGTCCTCCATACTGGGGCAAATTTGTCGTCACTAGATAACTTGTTAACATGGTATTCCTTTGGTGCAAGTCTTTTTTTTTTAAAAAGTAAAAAAAAATCAAAAAGCTCGTTAGGTCGAAAACTCGTAAGAGCGGCCTAAGCAAAAATTAGAGCATGAAAAGAAATAAAGAAAAAAGAGCAAATGTATGAAAGTAAGTAAATTATTGTCCTTGGGTTAATTTTTGAGAAAACAAGCAATCATGATTTTGAAATGAAGTTTGGCCATCATTCCATATCCAAAAACACCTTAAGCCAAAAATCCCAAAAATCTCAATCACCCTAGACAATGATCAATCTCACATCAAAAATTGTGTATCACCTTTATCAGCTCACTTAGCTCAAAAGAAAGAGAAAGAAAAATCACACCAAAAAAAAAAAAGAAAGTTGGAAAAAGAGAGGATTGAAAAGGAAAAATCCTGAAAAAAGAAGCAAACGTAGTAGAAATGGTGAGCTGATACCATTAAACGCATGAGAGATCCTTGTCTGAAATAAACTCTCAAACACTTCCTTTGGCCTATTCTCCATAAACCCTTGACCACGTTACAACCCTGAAACAGGTTCGTTTTACCGTGAGGCACATAAGAGGTTCTCATCTCAATAAAACCTCAAACACCTCATTGAGTCTAATAACTCATTCTTTCATAAACCATTAACCTGGCCAAATTATACCACTAAAAAAAAACATCCGTTCCATCAATCATCAAATACTTCTTTGAGCCCAATTATCCCTCCCTTCATAAATCATTAACCATTAGCCACATCACAACTCCAAAGATCCATTCTGATCAATGACCGGTTGCTCCTGTTTTCTCAAAGTTTTAATATTAGGACAAATAAGTTTATCTATTTATGACGTGTTTGCTCAAAAAGAAAAAACAAACAAGCAGAAAAAAGAAAGCTGCTCAAAAAAAAACAAACAAGCAGAAAAAAGAAAGCTGCTAAAAAAAACAATCAAAAAAGGAAAGTTGGTAAAAAGGAGAAGGACTTGCACTCCAAGATGCATTCATGTTGCATTAAAACAAGGTCTAGTGGTCATCAAGCGGAGCCCCTCCTCATACTAAAAAGTCAAAACTTTCATTGCATTTGAGTTGTTCTTAAAGAGAACCAAAAGTGTGTACTAGGGGGCATTCCCTTCACCTCTCACTCCACTCAACTTTGGGGAGGTTTATTCATTGCCCACCCCATTCATATATCACCCTCAGTTCATAATCATCACCATAACTCCGTCGCCTTTCACAACCCCACTAGAAGCAATCATTTGAAATAGCATTCCAAAGTGGGGCAATCCCGTTACCCTTCACTCCACCTAAAGTCGGGGAAATTCGCCCTACGCCCATCTCATCCCCTCGTCATATTCACATCCATGAGACCACACCAAGGAAATTTCTCGACCCACCATGCTAAATACAGCCTTTTGCAAACTCGAGTCGGGGCAACCTTGCTCTTGTCAAGATTAGGGCCACACCAAATATCGTGGGTTGAGACATAATCTCTTGTTTGCCACCCTTCATTCCAAAGTCATGGTATTTCCAATTCATTATTCCTCTACAACCCTGGCTGTTGTCACCATCAGACAGGGGCAAGTTATGCACTCACCTTCACCAGTAGTCTAAATCGGGGCAGTTCCACCTTTCATGACTTTGGCAAAAAGCTACCTTTCATCCCCTCACGTGTCATATCTGTCATACCAAGTCAACTGACTCATTCATCTGTATTTTCACTACCCTACATGTTTATGCTTCAAAGAGAGAGAACACAAGTTAATAATGTGAAGTCGGAAACTCACTCAGCTAACTTTGTGGACCTAAAAATCAATCATCATGCGGCACCATCATAGGAGAGCAAAATAAGTGAGTCTGCAAATACGGTCAAATAATTTTTGCACATCAGTGTCTGTGAATAACAACCTTGAGATTGCCATGTCTGAATTCAAACCTCTTTCCAAGGAATGATTATTCCAGAGCACTCACCTCTCTACCCCTCGCATCGAAAGTCTCATTTCTCATCTCAAAACAAAACACATTTGCATGCATTACTATTATACCATATCATAAATCATTGCACCATACATTGTATTTCAACAACAAGTCATGCATCTACCACAACTATTGCATTTAAGCATTACCTGTGCGCATTCATCCATTTATTCAAAAAAGGGGCAAAAAAAAATCATCATCCACATTGCACCCGTTGCCCCCACCAAAGCATAAATCATTCCATCATACAGCCAGCAGTACATTTGCATTCGCATGTTATCTGCATTCGCGCCACAGCTTACCAATTTCTGTTTTCGACCAACTTCAACATTCATCATTCACGGGCCTTTTGTAGTCCATTTACTTTCGCATTGCACATTCATCACATTGCATACCTGTAACACTTTTTTGCTTCGATAGACGTGCCGAGTGCCGGTCTCATCGTTGCCAAAAGCTTTCTACATCACCAATCATATCATTTGCTACGCATTCATGTTTAGCATTTGCATCAAAGTATTACATTCGCATCATATTCACATTCGCATTACATGCGTCAAGAAAAGAAGCAAAATAAATAAGAAAAAAGCAAAAAGAAAAATCTGTCCATCATTCCATCAGGTTCAACACCCATGGTATACCCATTTCATGCATCATCCCATGTTCATCACATTACATGCATGACATTGTTTACTTCGATAGATGTCCAAGTGCCGGTCTCATCGTTGCCCCAAAAAAAAAAGAGTTTTTCACATCACTAATCATATCTTTGTACCATGCATGGCATTCGCATCAAAGCATTACATTTGCATCACATTCACACTTTGCATTTCATACACTCATACCAAAGGAAAAAAGAGAAAAGCCAAAAAACAAAAGGAGGAAAATTGCTCATTCCATTACATTCATCATCATTCAGCACAATCACATTCATATCTTATCTGCATTCACATACGTTGGTTGTCAACCTCTATGTTCCATCAATTTCAACTCACATCATCTGCCCCGCTTCATTCATCCCATCGGATGCCTACCATTTCACACACCTATATTGCACGCATACATCATTCATTGCATTTTTAGACAGGCCAAATATAGATAGCTTTTCCCATCTCAGGTAAATGCATTCATTAGGTATGTTCTAGGCAAATACGCCATGTACCAATCCCAATAGTTTGTTCCCTCAAAGTCAGTGCTCCAAGCGCTGGTCTTATATCACAATTCAGAGTCCCAGTACTCTTGCTAACCCCGAGTGGTCCTTCAGAGCCCAAGCGCTCCTACAGACCATCAATGGTCCTTCAATCCAGATCGCACGTCGCGTTATCGAGCAACTGACGGATCATCCGACCCCAGGTCCTTCAGACTAGCTGTGTTCGCCTAAAAAACACAGTGGACATCCTTCGAGGTGAGCAAATCAAGTCAATGACCTGACCTTGCCACCCATGGCCGCTCGGAAAAGGCCACACCCCCAAGCAGACCATTTTACTAGTACCGTTGCTAGTTTGCGCTCCATCAGACCCATTGGTCCATCAGGCTTAGGCATGCCCTTCAGACCTCGTCGGTCCTTCAGTTTAACTCCAATCAATGCGCCAAGCATCGACTGCGAATTAGACCTTCAGAGCCTTAGTGCTCCTTCAGATCCTGAGTGGTCCTTCAGAGCCTTAGTGCTCCTTCAGACCCTGAGTGGTTCTTCAGAGCCTTAGTGCTCCTTCAGATCCTGAGTGGTCCTTCAGAGCCTTAGTGCTCCTTCGGACCCTGAGTGGTCCTTCAGAGCCTTAGTGCTCCTTCAGCCCCTGAGCGGTCCTTCAGAGCCTTAGTGCTCCTTCAGACCCTGAGTGGTCCTTCAGAGCCTTAGTGCTCCTTCAGATCCCGAGTGGTCCGTCATTTTCTCTCTCGGTTAATGCGCCAAGTGTTGACCATTTCCCGTTTATTATCAAGCCCGTCTCCTGAGCCCTCTGTGCTCCCCCTGAGCCCTCTGTGCTCATCCTGAGCCCTCCGCGCTCATCATGAGCCCTCTGTGCTCCCCCTGAGCCCTATGTGCTCCTCCTGAGTCCTCTGTGCTCCCCCTAAGCCCTCTGCGCTCATCCTAAGCCCTCTGTGCTCATCCTGAGCCCTCTGTGCTCCCCCTGAGCCCTCTGTGCTCCCCCTGAGCCCTCTGTGCTCCACCTGAGCCCTCTGTGCTCCACCTGAGCCCTCTGTGCTCCTCCTGAGCCCTCTGTGCTCATCCTGAGCCCTCTGCGCTTCTCCTGAGCCCTCTGTGCTCATCCTGAGCCCTCTGTGCTCATCCTGAGCCCTCTGTGCTCCTTCTGAGCCCTCTGTGCTCCTCCTGAGCCCTCTGCGCTCATCCTGAGCCCTCTGTGCTCATCCTGAGCCCTCTGTGCTCCTCTTGAGCCCTCTGCGCTCATCCTGAGCCCTCTGTGCTCCTCCTGAGCCCTCTGCGCTCATCCTGAGCCCTCTGTGCTCATCCTGAGCCCTCTGTGCTCCTCCTGAGCCTTCTGTGCTCCCCCTGAGCCCTCTGCGCTCATCCTGAGCCCTTTGTGCTCCCCCTGAGCCCTCTGTGCTCATCTTGAGCCCTCTGTGCTCCTCCTGAGCCCTCTGTGCTCATCCTGAGCCCTCTGTGCTCATCCTGAGCCCTCTGTGCTCCTTCTGAGCCCTCTGTGCTCCTCCTGAGCCCTCTGTGCTCATCCTGAGCCCTCTGTGCTCATCCTGAGCCCTCTGTGCTCCTTCTGAGCCCTCTGTGCTCCTCCTGAGCCCTCTGCGCTCATCCTGAGCCCTCTGTGCTCATCCTGAGCCCTCTGTGCTCCTCCTGAGCCCTCTGCGCTCATCCTGAGCCCTCTGTGCTCCTCCTGAGCCCTCTGCGCTCATCCTGAGCCCTCTGTGCTCATCCTGAGCCCTCTGTGCTCCTCCTGAACCCTCTGTGCTCATCCTGAGCCCTCCGCACTCATCCTGAGCCCTCAGTGCTCCTTCTTTACTGCTTTCTTTACCGCGTTCTTTACCGCTTTATTGCCTGCTTTTGCACGCCAAGTGTTAAGCTCACAAATCGTTGTTTTAGCACGCCAAGCGGTGATTCAAAAAAAAATCCAATCTGTTTTTGCTTGCATATGACATTTTTCATCTGACATCAACAAAAACAAAAAATGAGAAAAGGAAAAAATGGAAAATTCGGGTTTTCCCCAAGTAGACAAAATCGGTATAATTTCTGAATTCTTTATCTTCATTTTGCCTTGGAATATGTTTCGGCCAATTCATATTCCTCGTTAAAATTCAGATAAAGAGGGGCAGCTGTCATACCCCAATTTTGTCCGGCTTAGGTCAAAACCCTAATTTTCCACACAAAAAAATATATAATAAATTATGCATTGCATTTTGGGTCCTAGAAACCATTCCAAAGTTTTTGAAATCATTTTTAGAGTTAGAATGCACGTTATGGGAAATTAGGGTCAAAAAGGGGCATTTTGGTCATTTCTCACAAAAGGGTCTATAAAAATAATTTTTGCAATAAGCCTCATGCATCAAATTAGGGTTTTTGAAAATGTGTTATGTATGCATGGCAAGTTTTGAAAAATATGTTATGCATGCATGGCAAGCTTTGGAAAATATTTTATGCGTGCATGGCAAAGACCTAAAAACATTTTTGTGGAAAGCATGAATTGATTTCCATTCTGTTCCAATGGCCAAGAATCGATTTATACTATTTTGTAAAGGCCATGAAATCGATTCCTTAATCCAATATTAAACCATGAAATCGATTTTCAGGCCATTTTAAGGAGCCAAGAATCGATTCCTCCTTATGTTATCAAAGCATGAAATCGATTTTCAGGCCATTTTAAGGAGCCAAGAATCGATTCCTCCTTATTTTATCAAAACATGAAATCGATTTTCAGGCCATTTTAAGGAGCCAAGAATCGATTCCTCCTTATGTTATCAAAGCATGAAATCGATTTTCAGGCCATTTTAAAGAGCCAAGAATCGATTCCTCCTTATTTTATCAAAGCATGAAATCGATTTTCAAGCAATTTCAAAGAGCCAAGAATCGATTCCTCACTCATCTAACTAAGCTTGGAATCGATTCATATGATTTTTCAAAGGGTAAAGAATCGATTCTCTCATATTTCACTTCATCAAACAATCGATTCATCCTTGCAATAAATGTTTTTTTAAAATTCTACGCTTTCCTAAGCCTATAAATAGGCAGCCTCAAGTCACATTTACGGACACATTTTCACAAGATCAGAGGAGACAATTCTCGCAAATCTCATTTTTCAGAAACCCATTTTTGCGAGATCCCTCACATTTTAGAAAAAAAAAACTCTTCTACGCTTTATTTTTGCTCTATTCGTTCCGTTGGTCCTCTGAGCTGATCTCCTGCAAGAGTTAGGCGGGGTTTGCGTTCTTCAGAGTTGTAATATCTGCCTTCCTCAGAGGTATTTCAGTCTTTACATTTGTTAATATTTAGTTATTGTGATCTGTGTGATTTAACTTAGCTATAGTGTTTATTTACTCGTTCTCGTATATTATCGTCCATTGTCGAACCATATGATTCCCACTTATGCCTAGTGCATCATGCTCTAAGTGGTGAAGATGGTCTCGGATGATTCAACTTGCCCCTTTCAAATCCTTTCAAAAACATTTTTCATTAGAACTACGTCGCTTTGATTCCCGTTTGGGATACGTAGGAGCGAGTCACGTTCTCGTCAAGCGCAACGAATAAAAATACTTTTCGCAACCATAAACAAATCATTTTCATAAAACAAACGGAAAGAATCATTTTCAAACCCATTGTTGCTGGTAGCTCATCAGAGCCTTTGTTCGTTTGGCTATTAGCGGCAATGTCCTTTTCTCATAAGAATAATAAACGATGATCCATCATAACCTTTGTTAGTTTGATCATCGTGCGAATCAATCTCTTTCGAAAATCACTTTCAAAAAAAGATAATAAAAACGAGTTGTTATCAAATAGTCCATCAGAACCTTTGTTCGTTTGACTAGCGGTATAACTCTCTTTTTGAGTATTTAGTAATGATTCATCATAGCCTCTGCTAGTTTAATCATTCACTAATGCTCGTCCTATTTCAAAAACTCACCAAAAAAAAGATAAAAAACAAAAACTTTTCAAAAAGACAACCAAGAACTACGTAGCTTTGAATTCTCCATCGCACCGGGAGATACGTAGGAGCGGGCCATGTCCCGTCAAGCACTTTTTCTAAAAATCCTTTTTTTTCCCTTTTCTCGCCGAAAATAAGATTTTTGTTAAGTTTTCCCATTCATTCTTCAAATAAATAGGCAAACCTAGATATTCTTCAAATCAAATGTTAAAACCACACATTTAATTAGAGGTTCCCTTTCGGTAGAAAGGACGTGCGCGGTGCTAACACCTTCCTCGCACGTAATCGACCCCCGAACCTATATCTTTAGTTTTCAAAAGACCATCCGCCTTGTCCAAAAGACCTTTTTTCAATGTTTTGGTCTTAAAATTAAAATATTGGTGGCGGCTCCAAAATTTTTCCACGTTGTACATTGAGAAACCCAAGCGGGGGATTTTTCGGGGTGCAACAGTAATTAGGAATATTTTCAATTCAATAGATGACTTGCTGCTGCAGGTAAACTGCATAGGCCACCTGCTGTCACAGGTCAAAATCAGTTAATGTATATAAGTTGTAGAAATCAAAAATGTAAATCAACAATTGAAAAATCAATTAAAAGAAACACAGAGAAGCTGTAACAGAATTCTGTTACAGCATTTTGCATTGCATTCCAAAGTTCTTGTCAATGGTGATTATCATCTTCTATCATTTATGGGTTAAAACAGGCTCCAAGAGCCTGGTTCAACAGGCTAAGAGAAACTCTATTGAGCTTTGGGTTTAACTCAAGTAAGTGTGACCCCTCACTATTCATCTACAACCACAAGTCAGCTCTTGTATACATGTTAGTCTATGTTGATGACATTATAGTGACAGGCAACAACTCCAATGTCATTCATACCTTAGTCAAGAAGCTGAACTCTGTATTTTCATTAAAAGACCTTGGCTCTCTTGACTACTTTCTTGGCATAGAGGTCAAATCTCAACCAAATGGTTCCCTCTATCTCACTTAGGGAAAATATATCAGAGATTTATTATCCAAAACTAACATGCTTGCTGTAAAACCTTTACCTACTCCTATGGTACCTAGTTGCAAACTAACCAAAACAGGATCGGAACCACTTGTTGATCCAACCCTGTACAGATCTGTTGTAGGTGCATTGTAGTATGCCACAATAACAAGGCCTGACATCACCTTTGCTGTCAACAAGGTGTGCCAGTTCATGGCAAGCCCCCTAGAGGCTCACTGGTTGGCTGTCAAGCGCATCCTAAGATACCTAAAGGGTACTGCTGCATGGGGCATGTTGCGTTAAAAACACACTTAGAGCAAGTGTACTCTACCGCAGAAGTAGTAGAAAAGATTATCGTGTCCACAGGGATTAATTAGCAAGTACCAAACTAATCGAGATTATTTATTATTTAGACGAACAAATATTTGAATTGTAATGGAACAAATAAAAAAAGAAATAAATAACAATAATAAAATGCAAGAATTAATTCAATGGAGAGAGGTCTAGGGTCACGGTTTCACTTGCAGGCTTTGATTCCCCCATGTCTAACTCTACCCGAATTCCTTTATTTTATTTAATTACCAATCCATTTACTAAAACTATTAATCCGTTTGGTCATTCGCGATTAATATTCTTTTTCCTAAATTAACCCTTGTTTGGTCATGCAAGAATTTAAATTTAAGAAAAGCATAAAGAACAAAAAGGTTGAATGATTGGAAGACTAAATTAAAGTTTGGTCATGCATTAATTTCAGCCCCAATTATCCTATAGGTCCACCAACTAATTGCAGTACAGTCGCTGATCAACTAATTGATTATGAACATGCATAGGGTAGCTAATCCTAATTATGTGATAAAAACAATAGGACAATGTTAATTGAAATAAAAATCAGAATTCAGATATGAAATTAGAACATAAAAAGGTCTCTAAACATGCAAGATCCACATAAGACCCTAGAAGAGGATTTAGCTATCCATAGTGTTCGAGAACAATAAAATAAAAATAGGAGTCATAAATTACAGAGATAAAAATAACCCGGAATAGAGAAATTTCGGATCGTGAAATTTTAGTCTCCTTTTTCTGCTCCAGAGCTCTCTCACGGTATCAAGAACGGGTACCCAAAACTCCCTCTCTCCAAGCGTTGTGCCGTTGTTCCTCTCTATTCTTTTTGTGCGTGTGCGGCTCTGTTAGTAATTTATATATTTTGATTTGTGTAGTGTACGGATCCTCTCAATCACATTTTCTTCCTTATATTTCCGTCCTTTTTTTTATATGTGAAGCCTAGGTCTTGTGCTTCATTTCTTTGTCTCCAAGTTTGTTCCATTAACCGTGAGCCATTATTTCAATTCATGGATTGCACTTCTCATTTGGGCCACATGGGCCATGGCTCTTTTATTTTGATTTCCAATTCCTTTAATTGCCAAACTCATAATTTAAGTGAGATTAAACTGGATTTTCAATCTTTTATCTCTTTAGCATTTCTGCAAAATAAAGAGCAAATTAAGTCAGTGATTTATATAATTGATAATAATTGCTCTAAAAATGACTCAAAAATATCTCTAAAAATGCACTAAATTGGAGTTTATCAGGGCATTATCCTCAAGCCAACTCTGTCTACTCCCCTTTCATTAACATCATACTGTGATGCAGACTGGGGATCAGACCCTGATGACAGAAGGTCTACCTCAGGAGCATGCATATTCATTGGTGATAACTTGGTGTCTTGGTGGGCCAAGAAACAAGCTATTGTGTCTAGGTCCAGCACTGAGGCAGAATACATGAGCCTTGCATTGGCTACAGCTGAAGTCTTGTGGATACAGTCTTTGCTCACTGAACTGGGTATCTCCTTCAAACCCCCCACAGTGTTGTGTGACAACCAAAGCACTGTATCTCTAGCTCATAATCCTGTTCTTCATGCAAGAACCAAACATATGGAGTTAGACTTGTTCTTCCTTCGAGAAAAGGTTCTGCAGAAGCAACTGTCAGTGCAGCACATTCCTGGTCAACTGCAAAGAGCTGATGCTTTAACTAAGGCTCTCCCCAATCAAAGGTTTGAGGAACTCAGATCCAAACTCACAGTTGTTGACACAAGCTGCTGAGTTTGTGGGGGCGTGTTAAAGGATACATTTGCAATTAGCTATACTTGCAATACATATTTGTAATTAGGAATATTTTCAATTCAATTCAATAGATGACCTGTTGCTGCAGGTAAACTGCATAGGCCACCTGCTGTCACAGGTCAAAATCAGCTAATGTATATAAGCTGTAGAAATCAAAAATGTAAATCAACAATTGAAAAATCAATTAAAAGAAACACAGAGAAGCTGTAACAGAATTCTGTTACAGCATTTTGCATTGCATTCCAAAGTTCTTGTTAATGGTGATTATCATCTTCTAACAGAAAGCAATACAAAGCCCTAACTCAAAACATCTTAGAAATTGTAATTCTAAAAAAAGTTATGTAATTTTATGCTAGCTGGAGTGGTGGCATTCATTCATCAACACCTCCATGAAATTGGTCGTTCAATTGACAGCTCCATCGCAAATTTGACAGCCCATAGCAATGCACCTCCTCTCTTATCAACACAATGGTCGCAGCAAAGAAGACGGTATTCTCAATCCTTTTCTCTTTCTCTTCTCTTACGAATTGGTTTCAGAACATCATAATTACGACCACGGTAATAATCATAAAAATTATTGGACAGTTTATTAGGGATTTTTAAAAAGTTATTATATCTATGAATGTATCAGTTGAGAGGACTTTTATAATAAGAGGGTGATAAAACTAAATCATAAACCATATATATATAGGGGACGACTTAGATGATAACACTTAGTTATTATGAGAAATAAGAACATTGGATTAAAATTACCTACTCAGATTCTGTCATTAATTAGTTTCAAGATCATTTGTGTTCTTAAACTTTAGAGCTTCTGGTATGGACATATATGCTTTACAGAAATTGCATTCAGTGAATTCCATAACATAAAATTAGAATAACTTATTCTTAGGCTTGCTACAACAAGTATGTCTCTGCATGACTTCCCAAATGTAGGAACTTGTTTGTAAACAGGATTTGAGTGCATTCTGAATTGCTGTTTGGACTGTGGTTGAATTTGCTTTGCTACAATATATAGCCTCGAGTTTTGAACAAACTTGATTCACTGTCTTATCAGCCACTCTCTCTATAAGGATTCCACTACAGAAAAATTTAATTTCTTTACAGCAAGAATCAATGACAAGACTTTAGGTTGAACTGAACTTGAACTCATTTCCCAGCTTTCCAGCTTTCTCCAATATTAATGGCTGATCTTTGTCCACAAAGTTGGAGAGTAACCCGCAACTTCTTGGATAACTCGTTGGATATGGTCTTGCATGAAGTTGGAGAGTAACATGCATTTGTTGAATATTTTTGGAAAATGGGAACCAGATGCATGAGTGTTGACAAACCAGCTTGCCTTTTTGTTCTGGTTTTTCAAAATATAAGTACGTGAATGAATGAATGAATGAATGAATGAATGTGGATGAAATGCAGATGTATGGTTTTATTCATCACGTCGGGGAATTGTAAGCTTTTTATTAAAGTATGATTCTGGTGGTCTGACATTCAAATGCATGTTTTTGTATGCTTTCATCCACCCTCCCTTATATAAAAAAGATTTTGTAATTCCCCGGCGATTATTGAAATGCATGCAAAATGATATGTTAAGATATATTTTTTTTATGATATGCAAAAGAAAATAAGAATGCATGAGACAAGTTTCCAAAAAAATAGCTAGAAAAAATGAACTATGATTTTTGGATTTTTTTCAAGAAAATGGGAAGGAAATGTATTAGTGTTTGTTTGAATGCAAGGGTATTAAGCTCCTTTGTGGCTTAGAAGGGTTTCCTTAGGATCAAAAGATCTAAGATTTTTCTATTAAGTGAACCTTTCAATGGTAGCTCTACAAAGTCCTAAATAAGGTTCCTAGAGCCAATGACCCCAATTAAGAATGCTAATCCCAACAATAGGTAAACTATTAGGAGCGATATCATTCTCAAAAGGAATCAAACTCTAGGTGATATGCTTTCGTGACCACCAAACTGGATGTACATCCAAAATGCCAACACTACACAACTTGGGGCTAACTTAGGTTACTCTCAAGTCCGGGTGTAGGACTATACTCACGTATGTGATGATGTGTAAAAGTAGAGTGTGTGTAAGAGGAATGTTTAAAATATACCCCCAAGCTGCAAGACAAATAACACATATGCAAAGGAAATATAGTCTTCTATCCTAGGGTTCACATATCATATAAAATATAACATGTAACAAATGCATGAGGGACACATGGTGATAGACATGTATGATGAAAATGCAAGTGCATGGGATGCATGAAGAAGTAATTACTTGATCTTAATGCAATTATTCTAATTTTTATTTTTCAAGAGGCAATGCAACATGTATGCGAACTCTCTTTTTTATTAATTGGATGATGAATGATGGAAGAATAATGTCATTTTTTTTGTTTTTTATAGAATTGATGCATGAATGGAGGAATGATGCATGAGAATGATAATGCGAGCTAAATGATGTGTAGCGACCGAAAAATCCGAAGGAGGGGATTCTTCGTCATTTTGCAATGAAGCTGCCATCAATATTTATTAAATAGGAAAACATTGAAAAAAAACCTTTATTTTTGGGTTCGGGGGTCGATTATGCGCGGGGAAGGTATTAGCACCTCACAGCATCCTTTCAAAAGCTAGTCCAAAAGAATTAAAGACAGGCTTTTAATCTAATGGACTGCAAATGCTAGCCCAAAAGATCACTTACCCCATCAATCACCCATGTCCATAGCCTTTGCATCTCCATCTCTTTTATAGCCAAAGGCTAGGTAGTTCTTGTTTCTCCCAAGCAATGTGGGACTAAAACAACATAGAAAAGCAATTTTCGTTTTTCTCAAACCAGCCATATTGAGAGTGCGATTCCGGATTCGTTAACCGTTGGATCATTGTTGTTTTTTGACAACAGGTTCATGAGACATCCATCTTCACTTCTACCGTTCGGATCGTCGAAACGAGGTCTGAGGAGAGAGAAATTGCCTTCGCAAAAGTAGAAAAAACAACTCCCGTTTTTCTCAAACCAGCCACCGTACAAGTGCGATTCTCGATTCGTTAACCGTTGGATCGTTTTCATTTTATGCCAGAAGGTTTGTGAGACATATATCTTCACTTTCACCGTTCGAATCGTCGAAATGATGTCCGAAGAGAGAGAAATCACCTTTGCAAAGTAGCTGCAATTTTGGGTACTTGGTTTATTTTTGTATTTTTGTAACTTTGGCATTCTTGGGCCAAGTCATGTACATGGACATTCTCCTTTTTTGTAATAATAATTTTTTATTGCACCTCCCCTTTTTTATTTTCTTTTTTAATTTGTATTATTTCTTATCTATTTTTTTTTATTTTCGTTTTTTTAATTAAAGATATTGTAACAAGAAAAATATATTAAATCTACTATGTAATTTTTTGTGTTAGCATATTTTTTAATTTTTGTTTAACCACTAAAAAAAAGTAATAACAACGCAAAAATAGTAAATTAGCGCAAAATGACCTATTCGAGGGATTAGGAATTAAATATACGCGAAAAACTTTTTTTGGATTTTTTTTAATTAGCCGGACAAAATTAGGGTATGACATGATGAATGAATGCTATGTTTTCGAGTACAATGATGTAACTTCATAATTTTTTTGCTTTTCTTTATTGTAAGAGAAATGACAAAGTTAAATAAAAAAAAGAAGATGCTCCCTTGTGTCTTAAATGGGCCATGTCTTATATATGTCATGATCTAGGGTCAATTTTGTGATCATTCTTCACGGTGGCTCTAATCACTTCTTCACAAAGGTCTCCAGGGCTAAAGTTCCCTTCATGATATGATCCACAACGATAGATGCCTACCAGGTGTGGGATGCCATAAAAGGGCGCACTTTGGCTGAGATCCTCACGATAGTCAGACAGAAATCCAGAATGACTATCACTCACAATCTCCACTCGTCCTAGGTTTCACATAGACCCGGGTATAGGGCCCCACTCAAAAGTGTGTGCAAATGTGTACGTGAGGTGTGTGATGGGAGCAAGACATAAGGTTATTTAAACAGTAAAACAGATGAAATATATACAATATTTACAAAATAAAATATGATCGTCTAACCTAAGGTTTAAGCATAACAACAATATTTACAACATATAAAATGAATAACTCTAAAATATGAAAGGGAAACAAATATGGAAAAGTTAAAAGTTTGGCACAACTAACCATGTTAGGCTTGACTCTCAAAATTTCCCCAGTGGAGTCGCCAGCTGTTGCACCCAAAAAATCAGGAGGATCTCTCGCGTTCAATGAAGTCGCCATCAATGTTTATTTATTAGGGAAAACATTGAAAAATCCCTTTAAAAAGAAAATGGTCTTGAAAACCAGATTTTAGGTTCGGGAGTCGATTATGCGTGGGGAAGGTATTAGCACCCCCACAGCATCCTTTCAAAAAAGGCTACCTCTGATTAGTTGCGCAAACTATATTAACTTTGAAAATATTTATTCCCCTTTTATAATGAAAAGAAATTTAAAAGACTAAATGAAACTTATTTATTTTTTGTGTTTATATTGAGAACTAACAAAGAAACATTTTCGAAAATACTAAAAAAGATTTTTTTATTATTGCACTTGATAGATGTGAGCCCCATCTGCTCCTACGTATCTCCGGGTAGAGAATCAAAGACTACGTAGTTTTTCGGTAGAAAATATTTGTATGTTGATATTTTTTATTGTTAAATATTTTTGAAATTTGATAGGTGTTCGTAATGACCAATCAAGTAAACTCAGAGTGGTCACCACTAATAGCCCATTTGAAAACTACAGTCGTTATTAACGATCAAACCAGTTCAGCTCGGAGTGACCGTTAATAACAACCTATTAAAGGAATGGTAAATACATTGCTGAATTTAAAGGATTGGTACACAGATCACATACATTGTTCGTACTTGACTCGTTTTCTCTAACGCGGAAGTATGAGTGTTTTTCTGAACTTTGTATAAAATGAATTGCGACCTCTGTTCTATGTACAGAACTTCTATTTATAAGAATAAAATACATAACCGCGCAGCGGTTTCAGGAAATAAAGCAACTGCTTAGATGTTTCGACTAGGTAACCGCTCTTTCTTTCGACCATATTGCTGTTGTCCCTTTCGATAGCGCTCTTTGCCTTGACCTATTATTCGGACATTATTCTTCTCCCTGTCGAACCATTGGCTTTGGATTGTTTTAAAAAAGGTTTGAAAGCATTATAGTGTAATAAAAAACGAAATGGGTTGTAGTAAAAATACAGGGGGTGTAACTAGCAACAGGAGTATTGCCTTATTAAAAACAGGAGTGCGTTTAGATACAAGCCCAGTTTCATTTTCAAAGGCTTTGGGCTGGGGTTGTTGTAAAAATAATGGATGGTGTGAATATGAATCTGATTATAAGATTAAAAAATAAATAAATAAGTAAATGAACGAGGACATAAAAGGAAAACAGTGAGTTGAGAGAAAACCTAATCTTCACTACTCTCTCTTCCAGCACCGCACAACCAAGAGAGAGAGAGAGAGAGAAATCGAAATTTTAGGGAGAGGGAGAGAGATTTGCAGAAAGAGAAAGAAAGAAAGGAAGAGAAAACGGGGAGAGATGGAAGGAAGGGGACAAATGACGACGGAGGGAAACTCACTGTGAAGGGACGACGCCGGAGGAGTGCCATGGTGGTGGCGTCGGCGAGTAGAGGGGATGCGATAGAGAGAGACGCGACAGAGAGAGAGAGAGAGAGAGAGAGAGAGAGAGAGAGAGGACACGTGAGAGAGAAAGAAAAAGGGGTAGGGAAGAAGAAGGGGAACGGTGTGCGATGGGGAAGGGAAGGGGAAGCGAGACGGTGCTGGCCGGCCGTTTTGTGGCCGGCGACGATGGTGGGTGGTTCACGGTGGTGGCCTTGTTGTTGTTGATATGGTTGTTTGAAGTGGGAGCGATGGTGTTTGAAGGTGGTTTTGGTGCGAAAGTGGCGGTGGTTGTTGGTGGTTTTGAGGTGCGCCGTTTGAGGTGATTGTTTGGCCGTTTTTGATGGTGGTCGTGAGGGGGTTTTGGGTGAGGTGAAAAGTTACGGTGGCTGTTACGGTGTTTCATGGCGGTGCGCAGGTGATGGGGTGGAGGCTTTAAAGTTGGAGGTTTCCTCATGGTTGTGGTGGTGTTTGGTTGGTGTGGTGTTTGGTGAGGTGGAGATTTTGGTGGCTGTGGGTGGAGCACCATAGGCAGTGGTGTTAAGGCTCTGCCTATTCCTCTCTCTCTAATATTATTTCCAGTCCATTATTTCTCTCCTTATTCTGAAATTGTCCCCCCCTTTACCGATTGATATACACTGTATTTATAGGCAAATATGTGTGGTGTAGGTGTGGGTGCTGCTGCAAGGGAGCAAAACTCAATAGAGGACAGCCACTGAGGAAAAGGGAGAGCAGTAAGGGGTGGTGGAGACGTTGGTGCAAAGGCTGAAATGTTTTTGCCCAAAACTGTAAAAAGCAAAGGGACGAGATGAAAGAGCTTGAATTTGTAGCTCAAAATGTTTTTCCCTCTCCCAGCAACAACTAGGGCAGCACTGGCTCCCTTCTTTTTGAATCTTTTTTATTTAATTTTTTGTAGTATTTTGCTTTTATTTTTTGTCTATGTGTGTAACAAAGTTGACTTCTTCGGTTGTACCCCTTTTTTGTAAAAAAAACTGATTATAATAATAAAAAGTATATATTCAAATCTGATTTTTCATTATATTTTTTTTATAACAATAATAAGTTAAACTAGTAGCTATAATAATAACGATAAAATAACGAGCACCAAAATAAACACTCGTACACGACGAGAAGCAAACACGCGTCCGTAACGAGAATAAAAATGCATACATGATTAGAAATAACACGCATGCACAACGAGAATAAAACCTGTACACGATTAGGAATGACACGCGTGAACGACAAACATCATAACAAACAATATTTTGGATTTTCTCTAATAAATTTTAAATTAGTCAGACAAAATTAGGGTACAACAGCTGCCCCTCTTTATTTATATTTTGCTCGAAATTTTGAATGGTTTCCAAAATTTTCAAAGTAAAATAGAAATAAAGATAAAAGGACACTAATTTTGTCTTAAAACGCGGTAAATGAAGGGATCACTGGGGATCTGAAGGAACCATGGGCTCTGAAGGACCACTTGGGTCTGAAGGATCACTGGGGATCTGAAGGTCTAGTTCAAAATCAATGCTTGGCGCATTGACTTGAGTTCAACTGAAGGACCGAGGGGGTCTGAAGGGATGCCTAGCCCTGATGGACCAATGGGTCTGATGGAGCGCAACTAGCTATGGTACTAGTAATACGGTCTGAGGGTGGCCTTTATTCGAGCGGTCGTGAGGGTCAGGATCAGATCCGGAACTGATATGTTGACCACGAAGGACGTCCACTATGTCTTAGGCTGACACAGCTAGTATGAAGGACCTGGGGTCGAATGATCCGTCGATTGCTCAATAACGCGACGTGTGATCTGAGTTGATGGACCATTGTTGGTCTGAAGGAGCGCTAGGGCTCTAAAGGACCACTGGGGGTCTGAAGGATCAGCTTGGTGATCCGAAATGTGATATGAGATCAACGCTTGAAGCGCTGATTTCGAGGGAACAATATATGGGGATCGACACTTAGTGTGTTTGCCCTGAACATACCTAATAAATGCATCTACCTGATAAGGGAAAAACCATCTATATTTGCCATGTCTAACAATGCAATAAATGGTGTATGCGTGCATGCAATGTAAGCATGTGCAATGATAGGTTGCTGGGGTGGTGAATGAAATGTGACAGATAATGGGTGTTGAATCTGATGGAATATGAAAGTTGACAAACAGTGTATGTGGATGTAGATAAGATATGAATGCAATTGTAATGATTATATGCAAATGCTATAGTGAATAAAAGGAAGCACACGAATGCATGGTACAATGATATGATTAGTGATGTAGAAAGATGTTTGGCAATGATGAGACCGGCACTTGGCACGTCTATCGAAGCAATAAATGTTATATGTGTGCATGCATGTAATGTGATGAGTGTGCAATGTGCGAGCAAATGAACTACAAAAACCTGTGGATTGTAGATGCTGGAGCTGGTCGGATACAAAAATTGATAAATCGTGAATGCGAATGCAGATAACATGTGAATGAAAATGTACTGCTTAGATGCACGTGCTATGGTAAATGCATGGTTTGACGTTGGAATAAAATCTATGGTGCATTAATTTATAATATGGTTTATTATGATGCATACTAATATGTTTTTGCCTATCTTTTTTCTTTGTTTTTTTTTTGTTGAAAAATTAATGGAAAACAAGGTTGACTTAAAACACAACAAAGAAGGATCACTGGGGATCTGAAGGAGTGCTCGGCTCTGAAGGACCACTGGGGTCTGAAGGATCAATGGGGTGATCTGATTTATGGAATTTCATAAGTCTGATTTAAGGACCACACACTACAAAAAAATTGCCCATTAGCGAGGGACTAATGTTCCCTCGCAAAAATTGGAATTAGCGACGGAAATTTTGAAAATTAGCGACGGAAATTTTGAAAATTAGCGACGGAATTTCAGTCCCTCGCTAATTCCCTCGCTAATTTTTGACAGTTTTCAGATGATGGGGCTCAGTGCAGGTATTTAGCGACGGAATTTCAGTCCCTCGCTAATTTTTGACAGTTTTCAGATGACGGGACTCAGTGCAGGGGTTGGTAAATGTACAGCAATTAGCGACAGACAGTTCCGTCACTAATTCCCTCGCAAATTTTTTTACTTTTTTTTTCTTAAATCCGTTTACACCCTCACTCTTCTTTCTCACTCACAACACCCTCACTCTTCTTTTCTCCTCTTCACCCTTCCTCTTCCCTTCCTCTTCCTCTACTCTCCACCACCACACAACCACCACCACCACCACCATCACCACCACCATACAACCAACCTACGGCCTACTTTCCCCTTCCTCTTCCTCTACTCTCTCTCTCACCTACAAACCCTAACCCACCACCACTGGAGCTACTCTCCCCCTTTCCCTCTTCTTCTCTCCACCTTCTTCCACCACACCACCACCACACAACCACCACCACCGGATCTCCTCATCCTCTTCCTCTCTCTCTCTCTCTCTCTCTCTCTTATTGTTCTGTACCGAGTAGCTTTTTGGTCAGCTGCTGTTGGTAGGTCTCTTGCTGCCCTGGCAAGTGGTCAGTGAGCGCCCGGGGGGGTACCTGCAAGCCACTCCGACGCGCAAGTCAGTATATAGAATATAAGAGTGTAGGTACTAAGGATTAGAGATTCAACCTTTTTAAGGGCAAAGTTTGCCTGTATTTATAGGAAATCGCGCCCTCTCGTGGATCGTTGGATGGGTAGAGTCGATCTTGACCGTCCAAGCATATTGGGCTTGCATGAGGTGGATATGGGCTGAATCGGTTGGGCTGATCCATATCACTTGCTAGATGCACTTCCTGGTTTTGCTAATGAGACCCCCTAGTTGACTCCAAAACAGATGCCCCCCAAGCCGAGATTATTCTGGAGGATGGTCTTGGCTTGAAGGTCTTTTCCAGTTTGCCAACTCCGTAAGGTTTATGCGGGACACTGCCTTTGTAGCGATCGGGTTCTGTCATAGGAGAAATTTTTTCTGAGAGTTGCTTCGTCTGTCTTGACAGGTCGTTCGAGATTATTTGGTCGCGGCAGTGACTCACACCTCCTTCGGTGTAATTCTTGCACCTGGTACTAAGCTAGGGGGATATATCCTGGGGTTGGCGTTGCTTTGTGTCGAGTTCTTTGAGGTCGGCGCCTTCTTGGGTGCCTTGGGCGTCGTTCCCTCCTAGCGTGTGCTGGATGGCCTATGATGGGTCAGATTTGGCGGGTCAAGGTCTGTTGCTCTCGTGGGCGTCTTACTGCATAATGTTGACTACCCTGCCGCAAAGGGTCTGCTTTCCGACTGCCCTCTGCCTGGCGCCCCTCTGTTGGGAGCTGCTTGCTCCTGCCAGGCGCCCACTTGGGCGCTGGCTGTTCCTGACTGGCGCCCTGTCAGGCGCCCTCATGGGCGCTGGCTGCCTTGACTGGCGCCCTGCCAAGCGCCCTCCTGGGCGCTGGCTGTCTTGACTGACGCCCTCATGGGAGCTGGCTGCCTCACTGGCGCCCTGCCAGGCGCCCTCATGGGCGCTGGCTGTGTAGAAGGGTGCTTGGCACTTTGCTTTCTTTTTCAGTGCTCATTTTGTCTTTCTTGTGTTTTTTAAGCATGTCTTAAGGTGACAGGCGTACTGGGCTTCTACGTCGTGTATATGGGCCAAGTTGTTTTGTCGGATCCGCGGCGTGGGGTGAAATGCCAACTCTTATAAATAGACGGGTATTTTGTCCTGTGGTCCACACTTTCTTGGAGCTCTTTCTTTAGGGAGAAGGAAAAAGTAGGGAGCAAGTTATCAACCCTAGCGCCTGCTTCAAGGAGGAGGAAAGAGTAGGGAGCAAGCCACCAACCCAGAGCCTCCTTAAAAAGAGGAGGAGGGGTAGAGCCTGCTTGTTTCAACGTATTTTCTTCTTGGTAAGTGTTTTGTTATTCATTCCCGTTTGTTTACGTTGTTGACAGTGCCCTCCTGCCAGGCACCCTCATGGGCGCTGGCTGCCTTGACTGGCGCCCTGCCAGGCGCCCTCATGGGCGCTGGCTGCCTTGACTGGCGCCCTACCAGGCCCACTCTGTTTTATTTTTGCTGTTTTTCTCCTGATTTTTAACCTGCCTTCTTGATAACCATCCTTTATGATGGTTATTACTTGCCTTTTTAGCTTGAATTTTAGTAAGTTAATAAACTTGTTGTGTCAATTAGGATGTAATTATGTGTGCAGGGTAGAAATAATGGTGCAAGAGTGATTTGGTTTAATTTGGGCATTTTGATGCCCTTAGTGCATTTAATTGTATTTAGTGTCAGTGCTGCAGCAACAGGTGCGAGCGCATTAGTGGAATTGCGAAAGATGAGAGAGAAAGCTCAAGGAGAATGCGGAAAACACGGAAGTTAAGGCAATGATAGGTGTCAGAGCTGTATGGCACGGAAAGATATTTCATATTGAGGAATTCCCATGATTGCCCTCGATCCTAGGACGCATTTCCTTAAAGGGCCCTCATTCTAGGGTTGCGTGCAAGGGGACACTATATAAGGACATTTCTCCTTCTTCATATGGATGATCTGCCGTCACGGGGAAGTATTGAGATAGCTCCTCATAGCGTGCTTAGCTCACCATTGTTACCCACAAGCTTCATTGCTGAGACCATTGCGACAGCATCACTTGGAATTACATTTCTCTTGGAGGATTTTACTAGAAGAGCTGGATCAGATCTCCATTGCGACTACTGGAGCTCCTTCACTGTTTCATCTCAATAGTATCATTTCTTCCTTTGGAATTTGTAATATGACTTCTACTATTTTGTTTAAGTTGTTTTCCATGTTTTGTAAGCTCAATATGAGCTAACTTCTCATAGTTGAGATGTTGGATCTGAAGTAACTAGATTTTTTTATGCTATTTATGAAGTATATTTAATGTTGTGCATTTTACCTTGTGCGTGATAATATTTCCATTTTAGAGTAGGATTGGCCGCCTATTCTAAATAGCATTTATAAATTCAGAGATGGTTTGTAAATTAATCTCACAAGGTAATATGGGTAGTGGGTATTAATGAGAGATCTTGATGTTCCATGCTTAACCCTAGAGATAGGAAGGTATAGCCCATAAGGTGATCACTGCCGATGCTCAAGCAGCCTAGGAGGTACTTCGTTAGGGTTTAGAGATAAACTCTTGCAAGGAAAACCTAGTGTAAAGTATTCGAGAGAATAACGTCTTATTGCCGCAGCACCTAATGCTGCAGCATTGAATATACCCTTAATAGCACATTAATGAAGTTACTGAAGTGAATGCATCTCAGCTTGTTCTTATCACTGAATCTTAATTACCATTTCCATTTATTTTTACTGTTTATGTTACCCAAAATTTGTGTGTCATTTACTTTATTCACTAATTTGTTAGCAAAGTTAAACTCTTGTATTTAACTAAATTCCTCGTGGGAACGATCTCATTTACCCTTTATTACTTGTTAAGACAGTGTATACTTGCACTAAGTTTTCACACAACAAGTTTTTGGCGCCGTTGCCGGGGAATTTTAGTTAAATTAATTGTTTAATTAGTTGGCAACTTAGTGCCTTTTGTTACTAATTCTGTTTGTGTTGTTTCTGTTGCTCCAGCGTTAGTTGCTGCTACATCTGTTGCTGTAGCATATGCACAGGCATAAACGCAACACTCCAGAATTCCAGTTGCACCCAGAGATAGAAAGACATTTTAGAAATCTGAGAAGAGTTCACAGCACTCCAGGACTTATTGAATTAGGGCGAGCTGCTGCTATGGCTAGTCCTACTCCTACTGTTGATGGTGATATCAGTCCACCACCTTCACCACCTCACACAATTCAAGGTGATGGTGATGGAGGGTACAGAAGACAGATTATTGATATGAATGTCATAGGAATGGCTAATGACAGGGACAGACCCATGAGGGATTATGCAATTTTTGACCCTCAAACTATGCAGACAGGCATAGTGAGGCCAGAAATTGCTACAACCCATTTTGAGTTCAAGCCTATGATGTTCCAAATGCTTCAAACAATTGGGCAGTTTGGTGGTGGTCCCCTTGAAGACCCACATCTGCATTTGAAACAATTTGTTGAGGTTTGCAGTAATTTCATTCTCCCTGGTGTTTCAGATGATGCTTTCAAACTGAAACTGTTCCCTTATTCCTTGAAGGATAGAGCAAAGGCCTGGCTTAACTCACTAGAGCCTAACTCTATCACTACTTGGAATGAGATGGCAGAAAAATTTATGACAAAATATTTTCCTCCAATAAAGAATGCCAGGATGAGAAATGAAATTACCTTTTTTAAGCAAACTGAATTTGAAACTTTGTTTGAGGCATGGGAAAGATACAAGGATCTGTTGAGGAAGTGCCCACACCATGGTATTCCTGTCATTATTCAGATGGAAACCTTCTACAATGGATTGGAACCCCAAACAAGGCTCATGCTTGATGCTTCATCTGGAGGAGTTCTACTCAAGGGATCTTACAATGATGCTTATAATCTTATTGAGGATATTGCTGCAAATAGCTATCAATGGCCTACTACTAGGTTAAGTGCTCAAAAGAAGGTGGCTGGTGTACATGAAGTAAGTGAAATCACTGCCTTGTCTGCTCAAGTGGCTTCACTATCTAATATGATCAAAAACATGGGTTCACCTAGTGCTGCAGCAACATCTGCTGCAGCAATTGAACCAGCTCCATGCGGTTCCTCTCCAAGTTGTGTTTATTGTGGGGGAGGTCATCTTTATGAGGAATGTCCTGCGAATCCTATCTCAGTCAACTATGTTGGGTACAACAAGGGTAATAATCCATATTCAAATACCTACAATCCTGGGTGGAGAGATCATCCAAATTTTAGGTGGAGCAATAATGCTGCAGCAACACCTGCTGCAACAGCTACTCCAGCACCTGCTGTACCACCAGGATTTCCTGCTCAATCAAGACCAGCTGCACCTGCAACTGATAACTCTATGGAGGCCATGCTTAAGGCTTTCATGAATGAAACAAAGACTCAATATCAGACACAGGGAGCTGCAATTAAAAATCTTGAAAATCAAATAGGCCAAATAGCTTCTGCTCTAACCCAAAGACCTAGTGGATCATTGCCATCTACTACTGAAGCGTCATCATCCAAGGCTAAGGAAACATGCAAGGCTATATCTCTAAGAAGTGGGAAGGATTTGAATGGGCCATCACTTAACACAAGTGGTGGTAACAAAAGAAAAGAAAAAGATTCTGAAAAAAATGAAAAAGTTGAAAAAAATGAAAAAAAAAGTAAGTCAGATGCGACAGCAACTGATGCTGCAGCATCTGATGCAATACCAGTGCCACCACCTGTGCTTGATCAAGATGTGCCACCTCCACCATTTCCTCAGAGATTGAAGAAGGCACAGCAAGACAAGCAATTTGGCAAATTTCTTGAGGTGTTGAAACAACTGCACATTAATGTCCCTCTGGTTGAGGCTCTTCAACAAATGTCCAATTATGCAAAGTTCATGAAGGATGTCTTAACCAAAAGAAGGAGGCTAGGTGAATTTGAAACAGTGGCTATGACAGAAGAATGCAGTATGATCATGCAAAGTAAGCTTCCAAGCAAGCTGAAGGATCCAGGCAGTTTCACTATCCCATGTTCTATTGGTGAAACTTATACTGGTAGAGCTCTTTGTGACTTAGGTGCAAGCATCAATTTAATGCCTAAGTCTGTCTTTACTCAGTTGGGTATTGAATTTGCCAGGCCTACAACTGTTACACTCCAACTAGCTGATAGATCTATTGCCTACCCTGAAGGAATCATTGAAGATGTGCTGATAAAGGTAGATAAATTTGTTTTTCCAGCTGACTTTGTGATTTTAGATTTTGATGCAGATAAGGAAGTGCCTATCATACTTGGAAGACCCTTCTTAGCTACTGGCAAGACTCTAATTGATGTGCAGAAGGGAGAGTTAACTATGAGGGTTAATGATCAAGAGATCAAGTTTAATGTCATGAATGCCCTGAAGTTACCAGAAAAGGAAACTGAGGAGTGCTCCTTTGTAGTATCTTTAGATTCTGTAGTTCAGAAGCAGTTCAACAAGCAAAGTGACCATCTGGTGCAAGCCCTTGCAAGTGTGGATAAAAGTGAATTGTTGGAAGAAGGGCTGCTAAATGAAGAAGTTACTGTCAAGGAGGTTTGGACTAAGCAATATGAGTCTCTTGAACTGGGAGATTTTGATCTCAAGAAGAATGTGCCTTCTATAGAACAGCCTCCTACTCTTGAACTGAAGGAATTGCCACAGCATCTCAAATATGCCTATTTAGGGGAAAATGATACATTGCCTGTGATCATTGCTTCTGATCTCTCTAAGAATCAAGAGCATGATCTCATTACTACCCTAAAGAGGCATAAGAAAGCAATTGGGTGGCAAATGTCTGATATAAAGGGAATTAGCCCTACCATCTGCATGCACAGAATCATTCTTGAGGAAGGTGCTAAAAACAGCATTGAAGGTCAGAGGAGGCTAAATCCCATTATGAAAGAAGTTGTGAAGAAAGAGATTATCAAGTGGCTAGATGCTGGCATTGTGTATCCTATCTCTGACAGTGCATGGGTGAGCCCTGTGCAGTGTGTTCCTAAGAAAGGAGGGGTCACAGTGGTAGCCAATGAGAAGAATGAGCTTATTCCTACAAGAACTGTAACTGGTTGGAGGATAAGTATGGATTATAGGAAGCTCAACAAAGCCACAAGAAAGGGTCATTTTCCCTTGCCCTTCATTGATCAAATGTTGGATAGACTGGCTGGGAAGGAGTTTTACTGCTTTTTGGATGGCTACTCTGGCTACAATCAAATAGCCATAGTACCTGAAGATCAGCAAAAGACTACTTTCACCTGCCCCTATGGTACTTTTGCTTTCAGGAGAATGCCATTTGGGTTATGCAATGCACCAGCAACTTTTCAAAGGTGTATGAGGTCAATTTTCTCTGAGTTTATTGAAAAGTCAATGGAAGTGTTTATGGATGACTTCTCTGTTTTTGGGGAAACATTCCAATTATGCCTTGATAACTTAGAAAAGATTCTGGACAGATGTGAAGAGACCAATTTGGTGCTTAATTGGAAAAAATGCCATTTCATGGTCCAAGAGGGTATTGTACTGGGTCACAAGATTTCTAAGAAGGGTATTGAGGTTGATAAAGCTAAGGTGGAAGTGATTGAAAAGATGCACCCTCCAACCAATGTGAAAGGTGTCAGAAGTTTCCTTGGGCATGCTGGGTTTTATAGAAGATTTATCAAGGACTTCTCCAAAATTTCTAAGCCTCTGTGTCAATTGCTGCAGCATGATACTCCATTTGTTTTTTATGAGGCATGTGCTGCAGCATTCCAGAAATTACAGAGTGCCCTGGTAACTGCACCTGTTATTGTTACTCCAGACTGGGGCAAACCGTTTGAGCTCATGTGTGATGCTAGTGATTATGCCATAGGTGCTGTCCTTGGCCAAAGGTATGGAAAAGTCTTTCATTCAATTTATTATGCTAGCAAAACACTTGTAGATGCTCAATTAAACTACACTACTACTGAAAAAGAATTATTAGCTGTGGTTTTCGCATTTGATAAATTTAGATCATACTTAGTTGGCACCAAAGTGATTGTTTACACTGATCACTCAGCCATTAAGTATTTGATTACTAAGAAAGATGCAAAACCTAGGCTAATAAGATGGGTTCTCCTCCTCCAAGAATTTGATCTTGAAATTAAAGATAAAAAGGGGGTAGAGAACCAAGTTGCTGATCATTTGTCTAGACTGGAAAATGAAAGTGCAGGTACATTTGGTGAAATCAAAGAGCACTTTCCTGATGAGCACTTATTGGCTGTAAGTGCTGCAGCACCAGATGTTGCAGCACCATGGTATGCTGACATAGTCAACTTCTTGGTGAGCAAGGTGGTACCATGTGACATGAATCACCAACAAAGGAAGAGGTTCTTTCACATTGTCAAGCAATATTACTGGGATGAACCCTTCCTCTACAAGAGATGCCCTGATCAGTTGTTTAGAAGATGTATAGCAGATGAAGAGCAGCAGCAAGTGCTGCAGCAATGCCATGCTGCAGCATATGGAGGACACTTCGGAGGTATGAGGACAGCAGCAAAGGTGCTGCAATCTGGTTACTATTGGCCTACCATTTTTAAGGATGCCCATGAGTTAGTAAAAAAATGTGATAATTGCCAAAGGAGTGGGAACATCTCCAATAAGCAAGAAATGCCTTTAACCAACATCCTAGAGATTGAACTCTTTGATGTTTTGGGCATGGACTTTATGGGACCTTTTCCCCCTTCATTTGGTAATGTTTACATCATTGTGGCTGTGGACTATGTGTCAAAGTGGGTTGAAGCAGTGGCTCTACCTAACAATGATGCTAAGTCTGTTAGCAAGTTTTTGCAAAAGAATATTTTCACAAGGTTTGGTACTCCAAGGGCCATAATCAGTGATGAAGGAACTCACTTCTGCAACAGATTGATTGAAACTCTTTTAGCCAAGTATGGGGTCAAGCACAGAATTGCTACAGCATATCATCCCCAGACCAGTGGCCAGGCTGAGTTATCTAATAGAGAAATCAAGAGAATACTTGAAAAGATGGTAGGACCTACAAGAAAGGAGTGGTCTAATCATTTAGATGATGCTCTGTGGGCATACAGAACTGCTTTTAAAACTCCTTTGGGAATGTCTCCATACAGATTGGTTTGTGGCAAAGCTTGCCACCTGCCTTTAGAGCTCCAATATAAATCTCACTGGGCCATAAAAAAGCTAAATTTTGATCATACTAAGGTAGGGGAAGCTAGGCTATTGCAACTGAATGAATTAGAGGAAATGAGGCATTTTGCTTATGAGAACTCTGAATTATACAAGGCCAAAACCAAGGCTTGGCATGGCAAGAGGATTCAGAAAAGGGAGCTTCAGGAGGGTGACCAAGTTTTGCTATTTAACTCAAGACTCAAGTTGTTCCCTGGGAAGCTCAAGTCAAGATGGTCAGGACCTTTCAAAATTGAGAAGGTGTACCCCCATGGTGCTGTAGATTTGTATTGCGAAGAGAGAAAGCAGCACTTCAAGGTGAATGGTCAGAGGGTAAAGAAATATTATGGTGAACCAGTGGTGAGAAGCAAAATCACCACTGAACTACAGAAGCTTTAATCTGGAAAGGAAGTCAGGCTGAGGACTCTTAAACCAAGCGCTACTGGGAGGCAGCCCAGAGTTTAGTCTAATAAACCAATGTGTTGTTGTCTTTTGTTTATTTTGCAGGTGAATGGTGTGGAAATTTGAAGTTTGAGGGTGTGGCAGCAATCAGTGCTGCAGCAATGCTTAAAGCAATGTTGCTGCAGCAGTGAGTAGCAGTTATGCGGTAATAAAATATTTGCAGTTATGGTACCAAGATCTGATGAGTCATCAGCGAGTGGTCAAATCAAGTCAGAAAACCGTCCCATTGCTCAATCCTAACCCTCCACATACCCCATGACCCAACGGCTATGTGTAAAAGCAAACGTGCAACTCCCCTTCCCAATAAAACCGTCCCATCCCATTACATATAACCACCCACTCCCATTCACTCTCCTCACCGAAACCACCTCTTTTCTCTCAAAGCCCCCATCGTAACCGTCCCTAAACCTCTCCACCAATTCTTCCCTAATCTCACAAAATCCACCATGACTAGAACCAAGGCTAGTGCTTCCAAATCCTCTGGCAAACACCAATCAAACCCTGGCCGTGGTGAATCAACCCAATTGCGAAGAAGAAGCTTCAAGAATCAAGAAGTGAGCGAAGCTGAGAAGTTTCAGAACATGAATTTCTGGGCAGAACGAGGTCTCGAATTGAAAGGAGCTTCTGATGCGTTCACATCCATTGTGAGCGCATTAGGCTGGGAAAAATTGGTGCAGCACCCTAAGTTCTTCTACGCTTCTGTAGTTCGTGATTTCTATGAAGGAATTCCACCTCCGAAGGATGGAAAGCAGCGATTGGTGTCTAAGGTGCGCGGGGTGGCTTTGGATTTTGACTCCCTAGCAATCAATGCAAGCTATGGGTTAGATTTCCATAGTCCTGCCTTCGGGAATGCTGTTGCTAATTGGAGAAAGAAAGAGATGGAAGGAGTGAAGAGAACTATTTCTCTACCAGGAACACCATGGGAGCCATGCAGTGCTAATGAATTTAAGATCAAGAGGCAATATTTGACTCATGATGCAAAAGGTCTGGTTCAACTTCATCAAACAGTCCCTTCTGCTTACCTCTCATGCCACCAACTTAGAAAAAGAAAGGATGATGCTGCTGGATGCTATTCTGAACAAAAAGAATGCTGATATTGGAAGGTTGATCTGTAGGGAAATCATGATTTGCAAAGGTAAAACTGCGGGTTATTTGTTTTTCCCTTGCCTGATAACCTCTCTGTGTGTAAATGCTGGTGTTGAAATTCTGGGAGAGCAGAAAAGCTTCCCCATGGCTGCATTTCCTACAGTGCTAAGAGAGAAGAATGTTGCGGCAGCATCTGGTGATCCCACTATGCTGCCACAGTTCATGCTGCAGCAGCGGGTTGTGTGGGAATTTATGAAGAAACAGCAGAATTGGATAGGTACTGTACTAGCTGCTAATGTGAAAGAGCTATCTGCTGTGGAAGCACCAACATTTCCAGAATGGGTGCTTGAGGACGACATTATGGAACCCGAAGCTGTGGAAAAAGAAGTAAATATGGAAGCTGAGCCAGAAGTGGTAGTTGAAAAGAAGAGGAAGAGACAAGAAATAAAGAAAGGAAAGAAGAAACAAAATGAGCCGGTGGAAGAAGAGGGCATGCTAGAATCAGATGATGAATCACTGAGTGAAGAGGAGAAAGATCAGTACAAGGAAATCATGGAGGAGTTGAATAAGGAAAGTGATGAGGAGGACCCTGATACATCTGAAGAGGAGGAGGAGCTTGATGAAATTGAAGGTGAAGAAGAAGAAAAGGGTCAAGAAAGTGCAGAAGTTAATGGAAATGATACTTCTTCTAAGACTGAGGAAGATCCCAATCCCCTTGATGACCCCCTACCTACATCCACCACTGAACAAAGCCAACCACCACCAAAATCACCTACTCCTGAAACCCAACCTCAGCCCAAAACACCTACCCCTCCACCACAAACACCTGCCACCCAGACCACCCCTGATGTGCCATCTGTCACTGCTACCCCTGATGCTGCAGCAACAGTTGATGCTGCAGCAAGTTCTGAAATGCTGGTATCACCTAAACAGAAAAGGACGAAGAGAATTACCAAGAAAAGGAAGACTGAGAGGGTACCTGAGGAAGCTAGGATCAATGAGGAAGCAAGACCTGTGATGCTTGAGAATGAAGATAACTCCGCAATTGCTGCAATCATGCAAGGAATAGCTACTGCTGCAGCAAATGAGGCCATAGCAAAGGCATCTGCTGATAGGATGAAGGCTGAAGCTGCCAAGAAAGCCAAAGAGGCTAGGGAATTCGTGCTTGCCCAGAAGAAGGCAAGTGTTTCTGACGCTGGTCCTGTTGTTACAGATACAGGATCAGTGCTGCAGCATTCCATTGCTGCAGCAACAGAAGCCACGACTGTCCCGAAGCCATCTGAGGCTAAATCTTCCAGGCCTGTATCCAAGAAGCAAGGAAAGAATACTCCAGTGCGTGCCAGCCCCAGAACTAAACCAGGAACTCCTGCACCCTAACCTCATTTGTTTTAGTTTGTTTTTAATTTCTGTTCTGTGTTAGTCTGTGCTGTTCAAATAAAGCTGTTTCTGTTTTTATTGTGGTTCATCTTATGTTTAGTCTGTTGTGTTTTATTTGCTGTCCTGTAGCTTTCTCCCTTAGTTACGTGCAGTGAGGTCACTGCCCAGTCCTAAGTGGGGGGGGGGGGAGCTACATACTTGGCCTGTGCTCAGTTAATTTAAGCAAACAAAAGTGAATGAATTTTAAAATTTTAGAGGTAGAGTTGAGCAAAAACTTAGTGATGATATGGTGAGAAATGAGTGATTACACCCCTGTTTAGTGAGTAAACTAATTTACTTCTGCTCCTACACTTAAACCTGAGCTTAGGTAGGAACTTAGTAAATTAAAGATGATCTAAAACTAGGCTAGAGTTGGTAGACCTAGGGAACTGCTAAATTTCTACTAAAAACTTAGGACAGCATAAGAAACTAAGTTTGGGGGTTCTCTGAGATATATTAAGGCAAAGCATGAAGGAATGCAGAGCTGCATCAATGCTGAGTTATGTGCACATAGTTTAGGATGTCTGAATTAATTCTGAATGAAGGTACAACGCACCAGTGTCTGTAAATAATTGTGTAATATGCTGCAATTGCCTAATGTGCAAAAAAAATGATGGAAATAAAGGCATTGCAGTACAAAATCAAGTCAAAAGTCTGAGTAAAGTGCAATTCTGAGTCTGTAATGCTGCAGCAACTGATGCTGCAGCAATGTTAATGTTAGGATTGAATAAGTGCACTGCCTTAAAAGTTCTGGATTGCTGCCTCAAGGCCCTTAATCAAGCTCAAACCCCCCTTTCTGAGCATGAATTGTTAGTCTGTCCTTCTTTTTGAAAAAAAATTTTAGCTTTCCCAAAAGAAAACTTCTCTATGTCTTAGCTAAGTGAAATCTTAAACTTTGCTATGGTCTGAACTAAGTTAAGTGTCACACACACACTTTTGAGCAGGAATAAGCTAGGTAACTCATTATTCAGAAGGGTTGCAATTGAGTGATAGTCTGAAAGTTGATGCTCAGCTTGATTCTTCTTTATGCTTCATATTTGAATTAATTCATTGGCTGTGATTGCTTATTAACAGTTGCTTGCCTGTGTCAAGTGTCATTGCTTGAGGACAAGCAACGATTCAAGTTTGGGGGTGTGATAACCATCCTCTATGATGGTTATTACTTGCCTTTTTAGCTTGAATTTTAGTAAGTTAATAAACTTGTTGTGTCAATTAGGATGTAATTATGTGTGCAGGGTAGAAATAATGGTGCAAGAGTGATTTGGTTTAATTTGGGCATTTTGATGCCCTTAGTGCATTTAATTGTATTTAGTGTCAGTGCTGCAGCAACAGGTGCGAGCGCATCAGTGGAATTGCGAAAGATGAGAGAGAAAGCTCAAGGAGAATGCGGAAAACACGGAAGTTAAGGCAAGGACAGGTGTCAGAGCTGTATGGCACGAAAAGATATTTCCTATTGAGGAATTCCCATGATTGCCCTCGATCCTAGGACGCATTTCCTTAAAGGGCCCTCATTCTAGGGCTGCGTGCAAGGGGACACTATATAAGGACATTTCTCCTTCTTCATATGAATGCTCTGCCGTCACAGGGAAGTATAGAGATAGCTCCTCATAGCGTGCTTAGCTCACCATTGCGACTACTGGAGCTCCTTCACTGTTTCATCTCAATAGTATCATTTCTTCCTTTGGAATTTGTAATATGACTTCTACTCTTTTGTTTAAGTTGTTTTCCATGTTTTGTAAGCTCAATATGAGCTAACTTCTCATAGTTGAGATGCTGGATCTGAAGTAACTAGATTTTTTTTATGCTATTTATGAAGTATATTTAATGTTGTGCATTTTACCTTGTGCGTGATAATATTTCCATTTTAGAGTAGGATTGGCCGCCTATTCTAAATAGCATTTATAAATTCAGAGATGGTTTGTAAATTAATCTCACAAGGTAATATGGGTAGTGGGTATTAATGAGAGATCTTGATGTTCCATGCTTAACCCTAGAGATAGGAAGGTATAGCCCATAAGGTGATCACTGCCGATGCTCAAGCAGCCTAGGAGGTACTTCTTTAGGGTTTAGAGATAAACTCTTGCAAGGAAAACCTAGTGTAAAGTATTCGAGAGAATAACGTCTTATTGCCGCAGCACCTAATGCTGCAGCATTGAATATACCCTTAATAGCACATTAATGAAGTTACTGAAGTGAATGCATCTCAGCTTGTTCTTATCACTGAATCTTAATTACCATTTCCATTTATTTTTACTGTTTATGTTACCCAAAATTTGTGTGTCATTTACTTTATTCACTAATTTGTTAGCAAAGTTAAACTCTTGTATTTAACTAAATTCCTCGTGGGAACGATCTCATTTACCCTTTATTACTTGTTAAGACAGTGTATACTTGCACTAAGTTTTCACACAACACTTCTTACCTATGAATTTTCAGAGATTGCTTGGTGCTAAGGGGAGTTGCTCTTATCATCCTCAATTGACGTTCCCGCTAGTCTTTGCGGCTTCTGACTTACTGAGGTAACTTCCGTGCGAACTTTCAGTTTATCTCTCTAGTTTCTTTGTTCTTTCGAGTATATCTTGTCTTGCGAAGTCTCCAATCTCGGGGGAGGGGGTTTGTCTCTAAGCTTTCCTGCCTGTCACGTGACTGTTTGTTTTGCCCCCCTGTCCCGTAGGTTGAGAGATGGCAAGGACCAAGAAGACGGCTCGGATGCACCCTACCGCTCACCTGGCTAAGAGTCAAGCTGACGACCTCGAAGAGGGGGTTGGTGATACCGCGCCTTCGGAGGGGGCTGGTGCCCTTGGCTTTGTAGAGACTTCTTCTGATGATGATCTGTCGCTCGATCATGAAGTGGTGGAGATTGGTGGTTGTAGTTATGACTGGGTGGTGTAATGTCGATGCTGACCGTACCTCTCGGTCTTATCGCATCCTCCCATCTGAGTTGTCAGATTCTGAGCAGAAGACTTTGGGCATGCTGAGGAAGATCGTCGGTGGCTTGTCCACCGTACCACAAAAGTTTTTGTGCAGTGAGCTGTCCAAGGCCTCTACGGCTCTTGAAGCTGCCGAGCTCTTAGATTGCTTATTAGGTCTTGATGTACCTTTATTTGTCTTTTTGTTGTATTATTTACTTATGTTGTTGATTCGCTACTTTGTTGCTCTGCAGATAAGATGGCCGCTCCGCTTTCTTTCAATGACTTAGCCTCTTTGGCCGGACGGAGGAGACCTTTGGATGCCGAACCTACCGAGGTCAAGAGCCCAGATCCTACTGTATCTGCCCCCGTGCGTCCCTCTATGGGATCTTGCCTTAGTTTAGGAGCGCCAAGCCGTGCTGGAAAGGATGTTTCCGGGGTGTCGAAGGTTCCAGTCAATTTCAGCATCCAAGGGACTCAGAGTCAGTCCAAACGCCAGAGGGGTTGTTCTCAGGGACCTCCCTCTGCTGTTTTTCCCTCTCCGGTTGGGTCTCCTCCTCCTGCTGACGACGAAGGTGAAATTGTCTTCTCCCCCGAAGAGCGTGATCATTTCTGTGAGCATCCTTTCGCACTTGTTGCGCACATGGTTAAGGTTGGGGAAGGCCTACATGCGAAGTGGGAAGCTAAGAAGAAGTGCGGATCTCGTTCAGGTAATCCTTTTGAGTTATTTCTTACGGTATTCATCAAACCTGCATGGGCCACCACCTCTGTCTGGCGCTCTCCTGGGCGCTGGCTTCTTTTCTGGTGGTGCTTTGTCAGGTGCCCTCATGGGCGCTGGTGATGTTGGTTCTAAGCTTTGTCGTGTTTGCTTCTTTCTTTGTGCAGGGGTGATCGAGGAAAGGGATCGGCTTCTCTTGGATGTAAGCCGGCTTCAGGTGGATTTGCACGAGGCGCTGGGATCTGCTCGTCGGGCGCGAGACACTGCTGACCATTATCAGAAGCGGATGGAGGAGCTCCAATCTGAACTTGACCGTGTGAAGAAACAGAGAGATGTGGCTGAGGAAAGGGTGCAGGAGATGGCCGGGCAAGCCATGGACTTTTCCTACACTGCTTACGATAAAGCGATAAGTCATGTTCAGTGCATGTACCCGGATGCAGTTCTTGAGTCGAGCATCATCCGGTTTGACCATGAGGTTGCAGATGGGAGGATTGTTAGATACCATCCTAATGGGATTGACTTCGATGTCATTGCCCCCTGATGTTTCATCTAGGAGTTCAGTTGTTTTTGACTTGTGATTTCTTGTTATCCTGTCGGAATTCGTTGTATGTTTGTTTTATGGAGCTTGACTGATGATTTTACGTTAGATCCACGTTTCCTTTATCTTGCCTATTTTTCACGCTTCTGAACGTATCGCCTCCTATCGTCTCGTGGCCATGTTATCTCCGTCAGGGGCTTATCAGAATCGGTCTGATTTAAATTCCTCACTAGAGGTTGTGACATCTTGCGATCCCACTTCGCCCATCTAAGGACTCTAACAGGAGTTTATCAGAATCTGTCCGAATTTAACTCACCCATTAGAGGTTGCGACCTTTTCGATATGCCGCTTCGAGGTTGTGACAACCTCTAGTGACATCTTGCGACGCCACTCTGCCCATCTAGGGGCTCTAACAGGAGTTTACCAGATTCTATCCGAATTTAACTCACCCATTAGAGGTTGCGACCTTTTCGATATGCCGCTTCGAGGTTGTGACAACCTCTAGTGACATCTTGCGACGCCACTCTGCCCATCTAGGGGCTCTAACAGGAGTTTATCGGATTCTATCCGAATTTAACTCACCCATTAGAGGTTGCGACCTTTTCGATATGCCGCTTCGAGGTTGTGACAACCTCTAGTGACATCTTGCGACGCCACTCTGCCCATCTAGGGGCTCTAACAGGAGTTTATAGGATTCTATCCGAATTTAACTCACCCATTAGAGGTTGCGACCTTTTCGATATGCCGCTTCGTGAACCGAGCAGGTTGACTCACGCTTGGTTCTGCCTGGTTGCCAGGTCCCCTGTTATTTGAGTCGGGACTTGGCTTTTTAGAATGCTTCTTGCCAGGCGCCCTCATGGGCACTGGCTGCTCCTTATAGGCGCCCTGCCAGGCGTCCTCTTGGGCGTCGGCTGCTTCTGTATCGGGCACCAGTTTTCTCAGTTTTTCTATGGTGCGGGAGCGAAAACTGTGATTTGCGAAATAACATCTTGAACCGTGAATAGTAAGGTTTAATTCCCTTGCGTGCGTATTGTAAATTGTTTTGACGTGTTAAACTTAAACAACCAATTGTCTTAAAGAAAAACGCTCTATGCATTGGAACTATGGGCCAGCTGCCGAGTTGAGGAATAGATCCCTGTTCTCCCCTGGGTGGATGGTGAGCTTCTTTCTAACCTCCTCAAAGAGGTGAGGACATTCTTCGTCTGCTTCGAACTTCTTCGCATCCTCTTCTGTCCCCTTGGTTTTGAGTCGGCTTTCCGCTTCTTCTTCACTACTGGAGTTATTTCCGGCATCCCATTCTGTCAGATTCACCTCAGCTTTCTCTTCGAACCCCTTACCCGAGCCTCTTGGCTTGACGGTCTGCTTCTCATTTTTAACGCTCATATAGAAACATCTGCGCGCTGCTCCCAGGTCCGCCTGGAGGGTTACCACCTCATTCTCTAGAGTGTAGAACTTCATTTTCAAATGGACCGATGAGGTGACCGCCTCCAATTTTCCCAACGTGGGTCTCCCAATGATGCACTAGTAGACCGATTTGCATGGGAGAACCAGGAAGGGTGTTTTCACAGTTTTGAACAATGGAGGTTCGTCATCGGGGTTCCCGTAGGTGACCATCAGCTCTAGGTGGCCAAGTGGCTTAGTCTTTGATCCATTAAATCCGGTTAGGTCCCCTCCCTGGAATGGAGTCAGGTCATCGGGGGAGATACTCAGCACTTGCAGCAGGTCCTCGAAGATGATATCTACTGCACTTCCCTGGTCAACCAGGATCCTTCTTACTTCGATGTTGGCGATAATGGTCGAGATGATCAGTGGGACGCGTTTGTTCGGTTTCTCGTCGAGCAGATCATTGTCGTCGAAGGATAGGGGTGGTCTGGTTGGCCCCTTCCTGGCGACTGAGGTTGACGCTATGCTGAGGATCTCTTTCCACTTCCTCTTCATTGATTAGTTTGAACCCCAGTTATCATGGGGGTTTCTCCCGTGGATCACCATGGCCACTGGTCTTTCTTTGGGCCTCCGGGTGTCCTCTCTATCGATCGATTCATCAGCGCTATTTTCGACCCTCTCGTCGATTGGGGCCTTCCCCTTCCTAGGGGACAGGTATCTCCTTTCAGGGGATCGGGCTCTTTTGCGCGAACCACTTGGTTCCCCTTCCTTCTTCACGTATTGTGTCAGCTTTCCTCTCTGGATCAGCTTCTCAATATCACCCTTCAGTGCTTGGCAGCCATTGGTGTCGTGGCCTTCGCTTTGATGGTAGCGGCACCATTTCTTCGAGGGGTTTTGGCCCTCTTTCAACACCAAAGGCTGTGGCCTCTTAATGTCTTTGAATTCTGCGTTGGCACATTTTGCCAGGATCTGTGCCCTTGAGGCGATGAGGGGAGTAAGGCCTGAGGATTTTGGGGGGCGGCCCTCACGGTGTACGCCTCCTGTTACCTTTTGCCGGCGTACCTCCTGGGTGGGTTCCCTGTCGCCCCCCGCCTTGACTGCCTCGCGGTAAGCCAAATCCTCCTCCTCATAACTCATGTATTTCTGGGATCTCCGAAGGAACTCGCCCAAGTTCCTAGGCTTGTTGATGCCTACATCGACCTGGAACAAACTTCCATTTTTCAACCCGTCTTTCATCCAGAACAATCTTTGTCTGTCCTCCAAACTTCGAACGCCCGAAGCTTCTTTATTGAAGCGCTCAATATACTCCCTCAGTGTCTCGTGGTTATGCTGCCTAACGGCTCTCAGTACTTCCTCAGATTTGGGCTTTAGCCGGGAGGCAGTGAAGCGAGCCGTGAACATTCTTGCCAGCTGCCCCCAAGAGGATATGGAGTTCGGCCTAAGCTCCTGGAACCACTCTAACGCGGAACCCTCGAGAGTGAGGGGGAAGATTTTGCAGTGGACGGGTTCGCTAGCGCCCCGGTAGCGCATCATTAAGGAGAAGTGTGCCAGATGACCGTCCGGATCTCCAGTCCCGTCGTACATCTTAAGATTCGCAGCTTTTCCAAGGCCTTTGGGATTTGGCATTTGTCTACCCTTCTTGTAAACGGCCCCTCCTCTGAAAACCCTCTTGAGTTTCTGGGGGAGGTGTCTTCATAGCCCAACTCCTGATACCTGTGTCGCTCGGGGGATCTCCTCGATGGAGAATCCCGGTGGTGCCTTCTGCGAGTGGCAAACCGGCTCCTCGACCTCTCCTGAGCGTTAGGTGACGCGTGTGAGGAGGCACTAGAGTAGGTGTCACGAGGGTGATGGGTTTCTGGGGGTGAGCCTGATTCCCAATGCCTGCGTCGCCTGGGAGGAGAGCGATGTACATGACGTCTCCGAGGTGGGGACCGACGTCGCCTCGAGGTCACTACCGTTGGAGGGATTGTCAACCTGCTGACTGTAGGCTGTTCCGTTAGGGTGGTCACCCACCTTTCAACCTCCCTCAGTCGCGCTTCCTGTTCCAACATCGCTTGAGTGCGACTGGCCAGGAGGTCCAAAAGCTGATTCACGTCAGAGGGCTGGACGGGTCGACTGGTGCCCTCGTCCTGTATAGTCAAGACGTTGCCCTCGGGGGTACCCTCCGGTCGGGGTGCGGGTATGGCGATGCTCTGAACCCGGGGTCTGCCTCTGGGTGCCATGGAGTGGCAAGAGAAAAGTTCGAGTGATGATGTGAAAGATAGAAATCTCCCACTGTGGTCGCCAATGTTGTGTACCGAGTAGCTTTTTGGCCAGCTGCTGTTGGTAGGTCTCTTGCTGCCCTGGCAGGTGGTCAGTGAGCGCCCGGGGGGGGGGGGGGGGGTACCTGCAAGCCACTCCAACGCTCAAGTCAGTATATAGAATATAAGAGTGTAGGTACTAAGGATTAGAGATTCAACATTTTTAAGGGCAAAGTTTGCCTGTATTTATAGGAAATCGCGCCCTCTCGTGGATCGTTGGATGGGTAGAGTCGATCTTGACCGTCCAAGCATATTGGGCTTGCATGAGGTGGATATGGGCTGAATCGGTTGGGCTGATCCATATCACTTGCTAGATGCACCTCCTGGTTTTGCTAATGAGACCCCCTGGTTGACTCCAGAACACTTATGATTTCCCCTTTCCCTCTTCTTCTCTCCACCTTCTTCCACCACACCACCACCACCGCCACCGCCACCACCCACGAAACCACCACCATGAACTCCTCTCTCCACCTAGGAATTCCTCTTCTCTCACCTATACGAATTTCTTTCCACCTTCCACCACCACCACCACCACCACCCCCACCACCACAACGACCACAACCACAAAATTAATAATATAATATAATATTCATTAATAATATAATAATTTTTTAACAGTATTAATAATAAATATATATAAAAAAACAAGCCATTCAGCACTGGACACGTGTCAGTTTTTTTTGAAAAACTACAGTCATTAGCGAGGGAAAATTCCCTCGCTAATTAGCGAGGGATTCAATTCCCTCGCTAATCCCATTAGCGAGGAGGGATTTAGGAACTGGTCCCTCGCTAATTCCCTCGCAAATGACCATTAGCGACGGATTTTGGTCATTTTGCGAGGGAAATTTCCGTCGCTAATAACCAATATTTTTGTCGTGACAGCTGGTCTGATTTATGGACCGACACATCTGAAATATGGACCAACATGTGTCTGCATATTGGTATGATTTATGGACCTCAATGGTCTGATAGATCAACCGGGTGATCTGAAATGCGATGTTGAATTAACCTTGGCGCGAAGATCTGGATAGAAAAATAAAGGGTTGACGTTTGGCACGCATGCTTAAAAAAATGTCATGTGTATGGTATGAACTATGTGCAATGATTTGATGTTTGTTGGGGTAGTGAATGAGATGTGGCGGGTAATGGATGCTGCAATTGATGGAATAATATAGTTGATAAATTGTGTTGCGATGAAATGCATGGTTGCATGGTGGAATGATTTATGCTATGATTGCTTATATATATATATATATATATATATATATATATATATATATATATATATGATGTAAGTATATGAACGAATGGATGTGCAAATATAATGCTTAGATGCAAAAGTTGTGGTAGATGCATGACTTGATGTTGGAATTAAATGTATGGTGCAATGATTTATGATATGGTATATTAGTGATGCCTGCAAATGCGTTTTTGCATTATATTTTTTTTAGATGAGAAGCGAGACTTTCGATGCGAGAAGTAGAGAGGAGAGTATTTTGGAATAATCCATCTTTGAAAAAATGTTTGAACTCAGACATGGCAATTTCAAGGTTGTTATTTACAGACACTGATATGCAAAAGTACTTGACTGTATTTACAAACTCGCTTATTTTGCTCTCCCATAATAGTGTCCCATGATGATTGAATTTTAGGTTTACGAGGTTAACAGAGTGAGTTTTCAGCATCACATTATTAACTTGTGTTCGCTCTCTTTGAAGCATTATTTAGCAAACATGTACAATAGTACAAATATAGATGAATGAGTCAGTTAAGTAGGAGTTCTAGAGATCTAGGGTATGGAAGATGTGGCACATGAAGGGATGAATGGCAGGTTTTTTGCCAAAGTCACGAATGGTAGGTTTTTCCCAACTCAAGAAATGTGGGACTGCCCCAACTCAGACTTCCGATGAAGGTGATTGAATAGTTTGCCCCTGTCTAGTGATGACAACAACTAGGGGTGTAGAGGAAATGATGAATTGGGAATGCCTTGACTTTGGAATGAAGGGTGGAAAGCAAAAGATTTTGTTTCAACCCATGAAGTATGGTGCTGCCCCAACCATAAAAAAAGATAAGGTTGCTCCGACTAGAGTGACATTGTGAAAGGGCGTATTTAGGATGATGGGTTGAGAAATTTCCCCAGTATGGTTTTGTGGATGTGAATATAACAAGGGGATGAGATGAGTGTAGGGCGAATTTCACCAATTTTAGGTAGAGTGAAGGATGACGGGATTGCCCCACTTTGGAATGGTATTTCAAATGGTTGCTCTAGTTTGAGTGAGGTTGTGAAATGTGACAGAGTTAGGGTAGCGGGTTTGGGAGCTGGTCCAATATGGCTATATAGATTGGGGGGTATATGAATGGGATGGACGCTGGAAAATTTCCCCAAGTTCAAGAAGAATGAAAGGTGAAGGGACTACCCCACTTTAAGATCTAGGTGATGGTCCTAGTATAAACTTTTGGTTCTTTTAAGATGACTCCCACAGACTATGATAGTCCTGAGTTTTTGATATGATGAAGATTTCACTTGGTGATCACTAAACCTTGTCTTGATATCAGTGCAACTTGAATGAATCTTCGAGTGCAAGCCTTTTGAGTATATTTTCTTCTTTTTTCTTCTTTTTTTACTTTTTTTTGTGAGCAAACAATAAATATAATTATTTTGTCCCAAAATTAAAACTTTAAGAAAATGAAAGCAATCGATCATTAATGAGCATGGACTTTTAAGGTTGTAATGTGGATAATGGTTAGGGTTTATGAAAGAAATGATAATTAGGCCCAAAGAAGTGTTTGAGGATTTATTGAGACAATGACCTTTTGTGAAAGAAATGATGAGTAGGTCCAAAGAAGTGTTTGAGGGTTTTCTTTAGACAATGATCTCTTATACGCTTCATGGTATGCCGTATCAGCTCACAATTTCTACTGCTCTTTTATTCAGGATTGTTTTATTTTTTTCTTTTCAATCCTCTTTTTTTGTCTCTTGAATTTCACTTTTCTTTTTTTTTTGTGTGATTTTCACTTTCTTTTTTTCGGAGCTGAGTGAACCGATAAAAATGATACACCATCTTTAGATGTGGAATCGATCCTTGTCTAGGGTGAAAGAAATTTTTGATTTTTTGGCTCAAAAGGGGGGTAGCAAAGGATATTTGTTCTCTTTTTTGGGGATATGGAAAGATGGCCAAACTTCATTTCAAATCATGACTGCTTGTCTTCTCAAAAAAATAACTCAAGGACAAAAATTTATTTATTTTTATATATCTGCTCTTTTTTATTTCTTTTTATATGCTTTAATTTCTTCTTAAGTTGCTCTTACGAGTTTTCAACCTAACAGGTTTTTTGAATTTTTTTTTTTGCAAAAGACTTGCACCAAGTGAATATTACGTTGACAAAATGTTTAAGTGATCACTAACTTGCCCCAGTTTGGAGGACCCAAAGTGTTGGTTTTTGAAATTTCATCATTGAGAACAAACCAAATAGTCAACTAGGTACTTGTGTGGGGAATATGTACTGGGTGGTCGGGGTGGGACTGGACATGTGCAAGGGATGATGATAGGATGCGAAGATGTGGACACTAACTGACTCAAACAAGAGTAAATGGACATTGCATACAATTCATTATACGAATGCTTCATAGAGAGTTAAAATTAGTTAGAAACATGAAAGAAGAAATTTTTGATAACACATTAGTTAACAAAATGGACCATTTAAATCATTTATAATGGGATGGATGGAATGCATCGTTTTGCTGACAAAAATTATGGACGAACTGCAAATAGTGAATAACTTTTTTTGGAAAATTGAGTGCCTTGAAACACATTGAGTTTGCCACTAAGTTCGACCTTGTTTGTAATGTTGAAATTTTTCAAAGAAGAACAATCAATTAAAATGTATTTGCAAGAACGTCTCATCTCTCATTAAACATTTTTCTTTAAAAGTATGCTCATGTTTTTTAATATAAAATAAAATATAATGGATGAATGACACATGATGATAGACATGCATGATGAAAATGCAAATGGATGAAATGCACGAAGGAATAATCTTTTTAAAAAACCAACTACTCTAAATGATTTATTTTTGTTTCTTTTAGAGGCAATGCAACATTTAGATGACGCAAAACCTCATTTATGTTTCAAAATGAGATGCTAGCTAAGATGTATATTTTTGGATTATGAATGATGCAAGGATGAGCATTCTAAAGATGACATAGAGATCTTGAGTTGTGTGCCTAAGGTGAATACGAGAGATGTTTTGCTTTTTGTCTATTTTGGGGCGAGGGGAGGTTGTTCCTCTTGTTTTCCGTTTAAATGACTATACATAGCTATGTTTTCGCATAATACTTCGATCATGTGTTTGAGAATGGTGCATGTGTTTTAGAGTGTGAGGCAACTATGGGTATCAGAGAAAAAGAGAAAAAATACAAGTTAATCAATAAAAATAGGAAAAAAAAACATATAAAATATCTTACCCATAAATATCGTCATAAATAATTCAAAAATGAACATTCAACAATGTATTTATTTATTTTGGGAAAAAAATGAAAATATTGGAGGAGATATGTGCCATTAAAAAGAGAGGTGTTTTTAATAATTCAGATCATTATTAAATGGGCTTCAAGAAATTGGGGAAAAGGATCCAGCCCAACTGATGATAGATATACAAAACCCTAGCAGGTTGAATTCATTCATCGAAGACTCGCCGCCGCGCAGGGCTTTCTGATTGTGCAGTGCACCTCTTCTCTTCTCAATCCATCAACCATGGTTGCCGCAAAGAAAACGGTACCTCTCTCGCTTCCTCTTTCTCAATAATTTCTTATGATTTGGTTTCAGATTTAGGGTTCTCGATCAAAACTAGCTCTGTTATAATTGGTTTCTGTTGTTTTTGATTCATGAATACAGAAGAAGACTCATGAGAGCATCAACAACAGGCTCGCTCTTGTCATGAAGAGTGGTAAATACACTCTCGGTTATAAAACCGTTCTCAAATCCCTCAGGAGCTCCAAAGGTATTTTTTTCCTCTCTCATTTTTTTTTTCTATTAACGTCTTTTCTTTTTGTTGCTGTTGGAATTCGCAGTGGATGCATTTAACTGATAATGAAATTTTTACATTGTTCTAGTTTCATATTATTTGGATGTTGCTGATTTGATCTATATGAATGTTTTAATTGTTGTGGATTTTTTGCTACTGGTATGAATGATTTTATATTATACAATTCTTTGCAGGCAAACTGATTATCATTGCCAATAACTGTCCCCCTTTGAGAAAGTCTGAAATTGAATATTATGCCATGTTGGCTAAAGTTGGAGTTCACCATTACAATGGAAGTAAGTTCTCTGTCCAGATCCATTCTTATCTTTTTTCTATGTTAGTTTGCTTTATTTTGATTGCCAGAAAAATCTCCAAGTTATGATTCATTTGATTGTTTAATGGTTGATGTTAATATTGGATTTAACTAGGGATATTTGGTTTGCAACAATTGTTTATCCTGTTGAGGTTTTTCTTTACTAGTGCATTTGTGGCTTAGACCGCTGTATGTTTAATAACTCTGTGCTTGCAGTGCAAATTTTTTTTGCTCAGTCATCCAATCAAATTTTTTACCGTATATGATCAGTTTTTTTGAACCTGATTGATTCAAGCCAATACATAGTAACATGATGCTTTAGTTACATGAGTGAATGTCTTCCATCAGGCCTTGTACACTGGTTTCAATGGACTTAGTTCTTTAAGTATCTAGTAAATGGTAAATGAGTTTTATGATTTGCTCCTGTGTTTTTGATGAGGAATCTCAGTTGTAGAAGCTTTTTTGATTTTGCTTGTTACGGTAATGGTTTAGCAGCTGGATCTTGAACTCTCTTTTCAAACATGTGGTGTTTTCCTAATATGTTTCTACTCTTGATCAATTCAGCAATTGATATTTTCATAAGTATGCATATGGCTTGCTGACTTTGATACTCATTTGTTGTTTCATAAGTATGCATATGGCATTGTAATTCTTCCTAATGATGTAAACTGAACATTGAATCAATGACATCTGGTAGAAATTAATGATTGACCCATTTTCAATGTTTCTGTAAAATTTCTTTTTTATTTATCTTTAAAATTGTGTTTATTGTTTATTATAGACAATGTTGATTTGGGCACTGCATGCGGGAAATATTACAGAGTGTGCTGCCTCAGTATAATCGATCCTGGTATCTTAAACTTCGCTGAACTATTTCAATATTAGAAATTAGTTTTGATGTTCTTTATGTTCTAATTTGATTTGTTGTTTGTTGTTTTCAGGTGATTCGGACATCATTAAGACATTGCCCGGCGAACAGTAAAAGTAGTAAAAACTTCCGCTTGATATTTTCCATTCTCAGTTGATTTCGACATTTTCTAAAAGAACATCTGGTTTAGTTGTAGACCGTATTTTGGCTATTCCGCCTGATTGAGCATCTAGTAATTTTGACTGAAATTTTGTTGTTTCATTATGCCGATTGTTATTGAGATAATATTCCAGTTTGATCGTACTTGCTCTTAAATTTACTGGTATTCAGTATCAAATGATAGGACTGCGTTGAGTTTTTTGTAGGAACCCCCAAATTAACAAATTTCCAACCATAGGAATTTTTATCGTTCTAACACTCGCTGGCCCAATTTTCCAGAAGCTTGTTTTTTAAAGTAAGGTTTGGGATTTTGGGAATCGTACCAACACTCGTCATCGGTCCAATTTGCAAAGAACTTGGTTGTTCTAAGTAATGTCTCGGATTTCATTCTCACCATCAGAAAGTCTCTCCCCACCTAAAGTGTAAAGGGAAATGCCTTTTATTCGCTCTGTTACATCTACTTGCGATAGACTTTTATCCATCACTACGTTGATCTTGGATTTCTGCCCTTTTGGACATGATTTACTATTCGATTAGGGATTTTTTTTTTGTACCCCCATCATCTCCCCAGCTACCCCCACCGACCCTGCGAAAAGATGCAATTGCCCTTAACAAAATTTAAAAATCCCGAACGTATCTTGATTTCATTTTTTTTTTTTGGAAATCGGATTTAGGTAAATCCGATATTCACCAAAAATTTTAAAAAATTTAAATCGGATTTATTTAAGATGGGTAGATCCGCTTTTAAAAATAACAAATCGGATTTACCTTAAGCGGGGGTAAATCCGATTTGTTTTTTTTAAAAGCGGATCTACCCCATCATATAAGGTAAATCCGCTTTTAAAAATAACCAAAGCGGATTTACCTTATGTGGGGGTAAATCCGTTTTGTTAACCCAATTAATAAATAAATAAATCAGTTAAAATTTTAAAAACAAATTTCGACCGTTTTTTGGTTCTGTTTAGTGTGTAGTTCGTTAACACGTAACGATAATGTACGTCGGGGGAATAATTTAGGCTAAAAAATCAGTTTTCGGGCAACCTACTCAAATTGTAATGAAACCACATTCTTTAAATCCGAAAAATATCAAGGATCAATACTCCTAAAGAATGGACTTCTTTCAGGACTAGGGACCTCAAAATCCCAAATTCCATCGTTTACTATTTTTTATTAAATTTTTAAATTTTTCATAATCTCCAAAAAATCTGAAAAAATTTGCATAACTTTATTTTGGTTTTATTAGATTTTTAGTGGTGTTTTCATAATTTTTGGATTAGTTTTGGCTGTTTAACGGATTTTTAGTAGTATTTTATAACCTTTTTTAAAAAATTAAATAAAAAACAATTTTTTTTAATAACAAAATCGGATTTACTTTAGGTGGGATAAATCCGATTTTCTTTTTTTAGGGAAATCGGATTTACCTTAGGTGGGATAAATCCGATTTTCTCTTTTTTTAGGGAAATCGGATTTATGTACCCACTAGGTAAATCCGATTTCCAAAATAACAAAGCGGATTTACCTCCAGCTAAGGTAAATCCGCTTTGTTATTTTTGAAATCGGATTTACCTATTGGGCACCCCCATATGAGGTAAATCCGACTTTAAAAATAACAAAGCGGATTTACCTCAAATGGAGGTAAATCCGAGCGAATTAAAAATTGGGCAGGGGTATTTTCGGGTTTCACTTTTATGTGGGGGTAAATAGAGAGATGATGGGGGTACATAAAAAAAAACCATTCGATTATCAGTGTGTTTGGTTGCACCTTTGATGTGAGAACCTGCGTCCCAAATGGGGTTGTGAGAAGCTAAGAATTGTAGTGTCTATTCAATTGTAAGAAATGTGTCTTTGGTTCTGTGGTGATTAGAATTGGTTTTAGTTGAGCAACTATGGAATATCAAAACTATGGAATATCAAAATTTTGTAAAGGGCAATCATTGAAGATGTAAATTTTAATATAATTTAAATGTAATATAATCTAAATTATAGTTAGAGAATTATTGTTTAATTTTTTTTAAAAAGTAAAAAGATAAATATAATGTAGGGTAGTTATGTAAGATATAAATTTGCAATGGAAGAATCAATTTTATATCACCTTGCAAGCTACAATTTTTAGCTTCTAGTAGAATCAATTCTAGAAAAATAAAATTGATTTTAGATGTAAAAGTCAAATATCAATTTAGCACACCAAAATCAATTCTACCATCTTTAGAAATAGAACCAAGAATTTGAAACAAACAGGCTATGTGTTGCTACCTATATCAATTTAGCACACCAAAGATGGTAAAAGTCAAATAAAATTGATTTTGGACATGCAGTAGTGTTAAATTTCTTGAGTGAGAACTTTGTTGGTCATTGTGGTCCTACTCGGCTCGAGAGATTAGTCTCTTTAATTGCACATAAAGGATACACAGTTTATAAAAAAAAAATACTAGTATTATGTTATGTTTGTGTCTGTCTTCTGCTGAAAGTATTCGGTACCTGGAGAAGAACCTTTTCCGTGATAGATACACAGTGACAGATGCTACAGCTCTCCAGCTTAACACACAAACACACAGTGAACCACTGATTAATATAACTAAAAGCAGGTAGTTACTGCACAATTACATAATGCGTCTTTAGCAAATTAGCAAATAAAAATTGTAAACAATAAAAAGGTACCATGACAGGGAACTTTTCTTATAATAAAATAGTAAAAGGACACATTTTCCCTCCCTTCTTGCCTTAGCACTTTACAAAATTTTCTACACTTAGAAAACAAGAAGGTTTAAACTTAACAACCAAACAAATCCAATTCAGTCTCTAAACTAACTACAATACAAACAATTTCACAGAAACTCCCAATTCCCAACCCATCAAAATTCTTCTGGTAGAGGTCTTCCTTCTATGAAGGACTTAAACAAAACAAGTGATCTCTCAGGCTGTGAAAATGGAGCTTCATGAGATGCTCCCCTTATGGTTGCAAATGATAGCACATTACCATAAACTTGAGTCCATCCACCAACCTGAAATAAGCATATCATTAAATTCAATACTATATGTTATTTATGTTTCATTAAAAAAACTGAACCAAGCTATATGTTCACCTGCTGCCCCTCAAACCAGACCCTATAGGGCACAGTGGTTTTCAATCTCAACTCTTTTGCCAATTTATGTACTAAACTTCGACTTCCGGTTAATGGTATAACTGAATCTTGATCACCACTGCATAACAAGAATTTGAATTTATTTATTACAAACCAAATAAATCAGTTATTCAATGAACCTAACACTGCAAAATTTTCCTCATAAATAGGACCAGAGGGAGTATGTCACATGAATATCTTCATTTCAGAACATGTAATAAGTAAGACATATATGGAGTATGTATGTATGTATGTACCTGTAGACTAATACTGGTATTCCAGCCTTGACTAACTTGCCAACAACTGTGATTGTTGGCATCTCCAAGTCACTCAACTCATAATTCAGGACACTGATGGAATGGACATAAAGCACAATATTCATAATGTATATTAACAAAAAGAAACAAAGCTGTCGGTGAAAGCAAGATATGATATGAGATTACTACAAAACAAAATAGTAGGTTTTTCTGTCTTTTACTCTTTTTTTACTCTAAATAGCAAAAGCATCTTTTTATATAAAAATTGAGGCAAGCATACCACAGCAATAAGGTTCAACTTTAGTAGTTTCCACTGTTATGAGGTATGAAGTACCGACACACTGGTTTTAATTTGAAATTTGGAAGTGATTGAGGTGTCAGTGTCGGTGTTTGACACAACACATGTTGGACATTAGAAGCACCAGCATGTGTTGTTCAACTATAGTAGTTTCCGCTGTTATGAGCTAAGGAAGTACCAACACAGACACAAACATCGAACAAAACATTGACACAGACACAAACACTGGTTTTAATTTGAAATTTGGAAGTAATTGAAGTGTCAGTGTCACACGATACATGTTGGACATTGGACACGACTTCAATGTGAGGTATCGGTACTATAAAGGTTCTCAAAAGCACAATATACAAACAAAGGTTTTAAATCAATTGAGGCATTACTCACATTTGATCGTGATTCTCCGCAATATCTAGAATCGCGATGCCACCATTAACTCGATTTAAAACTTTATATAAAAAAACACATGAATGTTATAGAAGAGAATTACTTGCTGCAAGGAGACCATCTTTGTACACCAACAAGACGTGCATGTAAAGCTGATTGAACATCTTTCCTGTTAAGATAATTTACAGTTTCATCTTCCACACAAACATCAATCTTTTCAGTCACTTGCTGTTTCACACAACAAAAAACAAGACCAATATCATTTCATTCATGCCCTCATTGTACTTAGATAAATGAAAATTGGAATACAAAGACATGCTAAAGTGGATAAAAGAAACTCACATGGGGATTGAGGATTTTGGTTTGTGAAAACAGAGATGAAATACAAACATCAAGAGTCACATCATATTTGTCAACAAATCTACTTGTTTCTGTACTAACTTGACTCATCACACTTGAACATATAGGAGAAACAGCACCATTATAATATTCCCTAACATATCTTGAATAGTTACAAACAGAACTGAACATTTTATATGTTGTGTCTGAGATTAATCCATGTGACCAGAAATACTCAGCTCTTGAATTAAAATCTGTTTCAAATTCTAGTACTGGATTACCAAGCTGCATCAAAAGGAAACTAGTTTTAGTCTTTTAGATACTTAAATTAAATTCCATGATTAAAATTACAATTTTGAGGAATATTTAACTTACAGCAATGCCTTTTAAATTGAATAACTTCTCCTTTTTGTTGAATTGGAGCATAAGCTCAGCCAGTTGAGGAACATAATGGCCTATTGATAAATTACAAAAAAACATCATTGGTTGCATGTTTATGTTGTTACCTTAACTTCCACAAAGAAATATACATGTACTAAATGGAAGTTTTACCAGCATAGCTTTCTCCTATAATGAACAAACTTCTGTTTCTGTATTGTGGGAACTTTACAAACCAGTTTTGCAGGAAAATTAGATTATCCCTTGCTATAAAGACAAAGACAAAAAACAGTTTCAGAAAACCAAGGAACATGTGTGTCAATTAGGAAAAACAAGACACTATTAAATGTAAAGTAAAACAGTAAATATTGAAATAATAACATGTTATGGAAAAACTATGGGCAAAAGGAACAAGACAGAATTCAGTAAAAAGTAAAGATTACAAGAAAAGCAAAAGTGAGATACAGATACTTGATAGTGAGAACTCATAAGGGAAAAAAAAGAAAAAAAATTAAATAAAGAAAGAAAAAAAAAGTTCTTAGGTGATTTCAAAATGAAATAGAAGGGTTAAAAAATTGCCTGTAATCTTGTCATTAACACCTTGATAAGATGAAATATCAGCTGAATAAGAAAATCCAACTCCAATTGGTGTTTCCAAATACAACACATTTGCTTCTGCAATATTTCACAACATGCAAAAAATGCTGATGAGTATTTCATTCATAACAATAACAAACATTTGTGTAGTTAAGGTTTGGTTTCATTAAGGTACCTGTATTCCAGCTGAATTGGTTTCCAACCAAGGTTACTCCTTTCGGTCTAAATGGTCCATTTTCTGAAAATGCACCATATCCTAAAGAAGAACAACCAGGCCCTTCAAAAAAAACATGGACACAACACAAAAGTTTAAGTTTTCAAATTTCATAATATAATGTACTTGTGTGAGTGAAAAATAAAATAAAAAAGAAATAAGAAGTAAAGAGGAGCAACCTCCATTGAGCCAAAGAACAAGGGGTTTAGAAAGAGAATCCTTTTGAGCTTCAACAAAGTAGAAAAATAGTGCCTTTTGGTTTTTATCAGCAATGGTTACATTAACATAACCTGAAAACTGATGAAAATCAACATGGGGTTGACCTGGTAAACGAGTGATTCTATCAGGGTGTGAAAGTCCAATGCAATATAGCTGGAAAAGGACTACTACACACAATGCAATTGAAGTCCAAAGTAGAGAAGACATAGCTTCTAGACTTTTTCTTCTTCCTGTTTGGTTTCTTTTCTTTCACTTTCAGCTGCAGAACTCAGATGCTTTGCAGCTACAACTACTACTACTACTTGTTTTTGTTTAACAGAGAGTGAATGTGAAATGTGGTGCATTTGTTGTATATATAAATATAAATATAAATAATGTGGGGAAGTTATTGCTTTTTGTAAAAAAAAGTATTATTATTATTATTATTAATTACTAGTAATTTACTAGTAGTTGCACTTTTGTCTGTTGTGAAAGCTGGACTAGAAATGGAAAATGATGTTGTCACGCATCGGTAAAAGTAGTGTTTTAAAACTCGGATCGGTGACCGACTCGGTGAAGGTACTCGATCACTGGGTCAAGGGTCGGATCGAGGGATCGACAGTTGAACCACATGACCAAAATTGGAACCGCATGACTCGGACCCGATCTCTATTTCCCGAATTTTCAAGACCTATATAGTATATAATATAAATTTCGTACCTGTAAAATTAATAACTATGTTTATTTTATATCTACTAAAATATAAAAATTAATATCTTAATTTATTAATATTTTTAAATTTATTCATACATAATATTAATCTATTTTATATCACACAAATTAATATGTACTCAACAAATATGATACTTGTTTTTGCTAATAATGCAATAATGGAAAAGAAAAAGATGAAAAAGAGTAAAAGAAACAGATTATACGACGTCGTTTTGATAAAAAAAAAATTAAAAATGCACAACTCGGCCGAGTCACGCCGGTTTCTACCGATTTGCTGCATATCCGATCCATAACCCTGACCGATTCGGTTACCCCGGTTCCCGATTCGACCGATCCGACCGGTCGGGCCGAGCCGGTTTTTAAAACTATGGGTAAAACTAATGTATAAAAATGAGAGATGTATTAAGTTATTTTATCCAACATTTTTATTAGTGACTAATTTTAAGTAATAAGCTCCGAAGAAAGCAAAACAAAAATATAATATAGGTGATAGAATAATAATTAAAAGTGATATAAAAAGAAATAGTTAAAAATAGGGAACAGGAAGAGTGTGTGAAGGGAACTGTGAGAGTGAGAGCATGCGTGAAGTGGGTGAAAATGGTGATTGGATGCTGTGTCTGTCTGCAACAGTGTAAGTGCACGTGTTTGATGTTACAGTTACTGTTTAGTCTTTTCCTTCATTTTAAGTTCCCCGTCTTCTTCTCAGCAATGTAACGGTAACTACTAGGATAAGAATTCTGTATTTATTTATTTATGCTTAAAAAACAAATTTATATCACTATTTGTTTGTAGAATACTAATTCCATAATCATATTAACATTTTTAGGCGTTTCTACAATCAATTTACTAATACCTTTCCTTCATCTTGATCCCCTAAAGACAGTGGGGGATTCTTCTGGACTGGACCTTGGGCCCAAACCGACCCGGAACGGGCGAAAGACCGGCCCATAATCAAGATGGATCAATCATGACCCGAATCTATTTAGATCAACGGTTCAGATCTACCCCCGTAGGGGCTCACCTGATCAAACGGTCGAGATCGACCAGACTGATTCAATGGCCAGCGCTGCCCCTCTTGTGCTATATAAAGAATGATTGCTCTCACTAAACAGGTAGACACAATCTCAACCATGCTATTACTCCACAGACTTGGGCGTCGGAGTGTCATTGCAGGTACAACCCGGGCAGAACTCTGCGAGTGACCAGATATCGCTCACCCCATCAAATCACACAGTTGGACTAAGGACTCGACTATTCACACCCGCTTCAGGTCGAGCACCACGGTTCAGGGATCAATATGTCATTGTTTAGAGACTGATATAGTTGCTATTTGTGAATTATACCAACTTCGAGAAAGAGGTTGTCGTATCACTTAAATATGTTTTAAAAGAGGAATTCTCAAATGTGAAAATGGTTTTTCATTGTTCTGTTGAAGTTCAGAGAGGATACATATATGAAGTGATTCTAATAAAGAATCAACCAAGAATCTGTTAGAACAAAAGAAACTATCCTAACTAACTCAACCAAAATAACTAACTATGGTGCCTACTATGTTAACTATAGTTAACATAGTTACAGAGGACAACTAGAGTTTATTTTACAATATACAATAGACTTTAATACCCCCCCTCAAGCTGGAGGGTGTATATTAAGCACTCCAAGCTTGGAAATTAGAGATGTGAATGGTTGAGGATCAAGGGCTTTTGTGAGAAGATCAGCCAACTGAGATGCTGAGGGCACAGGCAGTAAATGGAACAACTTGGCCTGCAATTTTTCTCGGACCACATGACAATCAATGTCAATGTGTTTGGTGCGCTCGTGGAAGCTGGAATTGGTAGCAATGTGGCGGGCAGATTGGCTGTCACAGTATAACAATGCAGGAGAAATAACAGATAGTTGTAAATCATGCAGCAGGTAGGTGAGCCATTGAAGTTCACACACAGTGGAAGCTAAGGCACAGTATTCAGCCTCAGTTGAGGACCTAGAGACCGTGGACTGCTTCTTTGATTTCCATGAAATTAAAGAGTCACCTAGAAATATACAAAATCCAGTAACAGATTTTCTAGTTGTAACACATGTTGCCCAATCTGAATCACTGAATCCTTTCAATTGTAAAGTGGAGCATGCAGAGAAAAATAGGCCTTGGCCAGGGGCATTCTTGATGTACCTGAGGATTCGATGTGCAGCTTGCAAGTGTTTCTCCTTTGGTTTAGCCATATATTGGCTCAGTTGTTGCACTGCAAAACTGAGATCAGGTCTGGTATTGTTAAGATATAGGAGCTTGCCAATGAGGCGCCTGTAGCTACTGCCATCAACATCAGCAGAGTCTTCAGTATGATCTAAGTGAGATAACTTAGTCATAGGGGTAGAGACAGGTTTACACCCAAGCAAGCCAGTTTCACCAAGCAAGTCAAGGGCATACTTCCTTTGACAGATTGTTATACCAGTGGAGTTCCTGGCAACTTCAATTCCAAGGAAGTACCTTAAACAACCCAGATCTTTAATTTTGAAAACAGCATCCAATTGCTTCTTGACAGAATTAATTTCTTCTAAGTTAGGTCCAGCCAAAATTAAATCATCAACATAAATGAGAAGCGCAGTTGTTTCACCATTCTCTGTTTTGGTGAAGAGGGAATGATCAGATTGAGATTGCTTGTATTTAAGGGTTATGAGGAATGAGGAATGAGGGTTATTAAAGTCTATTGTATATTGTAAAATAAACTCTAGTTGTCCTCTGTAACTATGTTAACTATAGTTAACATAGTAGGCACCATAGTTAGTTATTTTGGTTGAGTTAGTTAGGATAGTTTCTTTTCCCTTGTTTGATCGAATGAATATCTTGCAGCAAATCAGACATACGAAAAGCATCGCCCTTCGAGAACCGATTTCTTAATTCGTTCCATAGGTCACAAGCGTTCTCGACGTTCTCCACACCCTGAGCGATCTCCGGCGCAAGAGAGCCGACGATCCATGCAACCACCGCTCCATTACACCGTTCCCACGCTTCGTATAAAGAATCGTTCTCCGCCGGTGCCGTAATCTTCCCATTGATAAACTTGATCTTGTTCTTCGTCAATAGCGCTCTTTTCATCTTCTTACTCCACGTGTCGTAATTGTTCCCGTTCATGGTCGGAGTAACAAGAATCGCCCCTGGGTTCTCGGCCGGATGAAGGTAGTAGGGGCTCGTGACGATGGACGCAGGGTCTTTGGGTTCGCCATTGTTCTTTTGTGTTTGTTGTATTTCGTCGGAATCGGAATCGTCGGAGTGAATGACAGGTTCCGTCATGGTGGAATGTGAGAGGAGGGTGGATCGTAACGCAAAGTGGGTTACTCCGCTCCTGATACCATAAAAGAGGAATTCTCAAATGTGAAAATGGTTTTTCATTGTTCTGTTGAAGTTCAGAGAGGATACATATATGAAGTGATTCTAATAAAGAATCAACCAAGAATCTGTTAGAACAAAAGAAACTATCCTAACTAACTCAACCAAAATAACTAACTATGGTGCCTACTATGTTAACTATAGTTAACATAGTTACAGAGGACAACTAGAGTTTATTTTACAATATACAATAGACTTTAATATGTTTCACGTGTCTGGTTTAGATTTTGTATACCTGTGTCTAAGAGGGTTTTAGTAGACAATAATCTATAGGATGATGATCAAAGAAAAATAATATTAACTTGAATTGGGGATTACAGATTTGGGGATTATTTTGAGGTAGAAGACGATGAATAGTAAAGAGGACTGATTTATCCATTTTTTAAATTGTCAGGGACTGATTCGTCCCTTTTTTAAATCTAACGTCAGGGACTAACGTGTCTCGTTTTGGAGGGACTAACATGTCTCGTTATGGAATTGTCAGGGACCAATGTGTCTCGAAAAATTTGTCAGGGACGAATTCATCCCGCAAAAAAATTGTCGGGGACAAATTTGGGCCTTTACTCTTATTTATTTATGCTTAAAAAACAAATTTATATCACTATTTGTTTGTGTACTCGATCTAATGTAATGTAATATCTATTTATACCGATAAACTTTCTACAAAATTACTAATTTGGATCTCTTATTAACAAGACACATACCTAATTTAATGGTAAAAATGTCATTACCCATCTCTTTCTTTTTCTTCTTACACTCTCTGTCTTTCTTTTTTCTCTTTCTTCTTACACTCTCTTTCCTACTTTTCACTTTTCTCCTACACTCTCTTTCTTACTTTTTTTTTCTTTTTACTTTACTTTTACTTTTCCCATAAACAATTATTTTTTTTCTCTTATCACTTCACTTTAGTTTTTTTTAACTAAATTTCTAAATTTATACGAACACTACTCCTCTAAAATTATCTTCTCTTTTCTCTCCGAAATCTATTTACACTCTTATTGATAATCTACTATCACCTCTTATTGATAATCTACTATCTATTTACACTCTTAATGACTATTTCAACTACTGATTAATATTTAAAACAAGTAATTATTATTGATAATCTACTGTCTCTCTTTTACTATCTACTATAATCTACTAATCAACTAAAATAATCAATTGAAACTACGAGATAACTGCACTGATATATAAAAAACACAGGATAACTGCATTGATATATAAAATAACACGAGATTAATCTTTGTCATTGATAATTAAAAATTTTGAAGACTACTGCTATAAACCTATTATCTAAAAAATAAGAAGACTTTATGACTATTTAAACTACAAGAAGACTTTATGACTATTTAAACAATAAGACTTATTGATAACCTACTATCTAACTTTTACTATCTACTATAATATACTAATCAACTAAAATAATCAATTGAAACTACGAGATAACTGAAATGATATATAAAAAAACACGGGGTAACTGCACTGATATATAAAAAACACAGGATTAATATTTGTTATTGATAATTAAAATTTTTGAAGACTACAATAAACCTACTATCTAAAAAACAACAAGATTTAATGACTATTTCAACTACTGAATCTATCTAATATCTATTTATACAAACAAATTTCTTACAAAATTACCAATTTGAATCTCTTATTAACAAGACACATATCTAATTTAAGGGTAAAAATGTCATTACCTCTCTTTCTTCTTCTTCTTACACTCTATTTCTTCCTTTTTTTTCTCTTTCTTCTTACACTCTCTTTCCTCCCATTAACCATTCTTCTCTTTCTCTTATCACTTCACTTTAGTTTTTTTTAACTAAATTTCTAAATTTATACAAACACTACTCTACTAAAATTATCTTCTATTTTCTCTCCGAAATCTGTTTACACTCTTATTGATAATCTACTATCACCTCTTATTGATAATCTACTATCTATATTTTGCTATCTACTATAATCTACTAATCAACTAAAATAATCAATTGAATCTACGAGATATCTGCTATGATATATAAAAAAACACGGGGTAACTGCACTGATATATATAAAAAAACACATGATTAATATTTGTCATTGATAATTAAATTTTTTGAAGACTACTATAAACCTGCTATCTAAAAAACAATAAGATTTAATGACTATTTCAACTACTGAATAATATCTAAAACAAATATTTATTATTGATAATCTACTATCTCTCTTTTACTATATACTATAATATACTAATCAATTAAAATAATCAACTGAAATTACGAGATAATTACACTGATATATAAAAAACACGAGATAACTCCACTTATATATATAAACACGAGATTAATATTTGTCATTAATAATTTATAATTTTTAAGACTACTACTACAAACCTACTATCTAAAAAACAAGAAAACTTAATGACTATTTAAACTACTAATTAATATTTAAAACAAATATTTCTTATTGATAATTTACTATCTAACTTTTACTATCTACTATAATCTATTAATCAACTAAAATAATCAATTTCAACTACGAGATAACTGTACTGATATATAAAAAAACACGGGACAGCTGCAATGATATATAAAAAACACGAGAATAATATTTGCCATTGATAATTATAATTTTTGAAGACTACTGTAAACCTACTATCTAAAAAAACAAGAAGGCTTAATGACTATTTAAACTGATTAGTATTTAAAACACATGTGATAAATATTTGTCACTAATACCTAAAAAAGGACAAATAGTCACTGATATATAAAAAAACACAGGATAAATATTTCTTATTGATAATCTACTATCTATCTTTTATTATCTACTATAATCTACTAATCAACTCAAATAATCAATTGAAACTATGAGATAACTACACTGATACATAAAAAACACGGGATAGCTGCACTGATATATAAAAAAATACGAAGATAACTGCAATGATATGATATATATATATATATATATATATATATATATATATATATATATATATATATATATATATATATATATATATAAACATGGGATAACTGCACTCATATATAAAAAAGGGGGATAACAATACTGATGTATAAAAAGCACTGCATTGATATATAAAAAGATGAGATAAATGCACAATTGTTTTTAAATGATACTTTTACATTTTTAGATTTTAATATTTATCTATTTTTTATTTGAAACTCATTTTTTTATCTATTTTAACTTTGTCTTTATTTTCACGGGATAATGTTTAGACTATTTAAATACTGTCTAGGTTTATTAATAAAAGGCTTAATTACAGTTTTGGTCCCCCTATTATGACCAATTCTCGATTTTGGTCCCTGAACTTTTAATTTGACGATTTTGGTCCCCCTATTTTCCCAATTTGTAAAATCAAGGAATGCGTAGTAGACTGATCCCATAATCATATCAACATTTGTAGGCATTTCTTCAATCAATTTATTAATACCTTATCTAGAGACTGCTACAATTGCTATTTGTGAATTATACCAACTTCGAGAAAGAGATTCTCATATCACTTCTGGTTTAGATTGGCAAAGAAATAAACCTAGCACACTATGTTTTTGGTTTGCACTCCCCTACTCAAATGCGAATTTTTTAAATTTTCGGCCTTGTTTTTTAAAGAGGTTGAATCAAACACATGTTATGTTTATTTATGACTTAGATTTATTTTGAAGTTCATGTGTTTTTTTACTTACGTTACTTAGTTTTATATAAAAAAAGTTATATATTTTTTTATCATGTATCTTACGATACGATACAAGATACGATACACGATTCAGAAAATAGGTCTTCCGATACACGATATGTATCCCGATTTGATAACCATGGCTTATACGCACAGTTTCTTATTTTTCCCAAAACTAGCCTGTTCGGCATGTGGCAGCTAGCCAGGATGGAATGTACTTGGTTGTTGCTGGTCTTTATAGTTTGATTTTTGCCGATGCATTTCCGGCATCTCTCATTGTAAATTTCTTTTGAATTGTTGTACTTTTGTCCTGCTCATTCCAAGCTAGAAGTATTGTGAATGCCTTCTAGCTTGCGGAGGACTATTAGATATATAGTTGGTTAAGTAGTTAGATAGTTTATTTAAGAGTTAGTGTATGCCTATAAATAGGCTTGATGTAATCATTTTAGCAAACCTTTATCATTTTATATCACTCAATATGAGAGTCCTCTAAACTTTCCTCTCTCATCTTTCATGGATGCCATGTTCTTCGACAAAGGACGACGTAGATGATCACAACAATATAGTGATGTTGTCATTGGAAATGATAACAATAATCAAGCGAATGTGTCTATAGATGGTGCTCCGAATGGTGAAGGTGATAAAAATGATGTTGCCTTCAATGGATAGTCTCTCTCAAATATTATGATAGTTGTTTGTTAATTATATGTTTTTTTTTCACGTTCTAAGTAATTCCGGTGACTATGGTGTTGTAGTTTATCCGACAAAATTACTTTTTATTGTTTCGTAATAAGGTATTTTTTATGTAGTTTTGCAATTTTGCTTTATAATGCACTTATATATGAATTTGAAGCAATCATTTTTACAACACATAATACACTCTATCTATACTTAATGAAACCTGTGCATCGCACGACAGAGTGTTTTAGTATCTATTATTTAAGGATCGTCTCTCTCAAATATTGAATTTTCACAAACACATACAAAGATCACAGTCTTATCACATGTATAAGAGACCAAAGCCATTTAACACTTGAGATTGCATAACGGGGTTTGGCCGATTAAGTACTTAATAAGATAAATTCATAAGACTAGGCATAACTAGCAAAATCAACATTATTAGACTAAACTTTTTTCCTAATAACCCAATTTAGAACACAAGATATCCACTTTAGTCAAACAACAAGTCATGGTCGCACAAATTAAAAAGAAATCTTGGGCGATGGGGTATGAATTCTCTATCTTGAGGGTGGAAAAGGCACTGCCATTGTCTCTATCTCGCGCATCTCTCATTTTCTCTCTCTCTCTCTCTCTCATATTTTCGCTCTATTTTTTCTACATTATCTCTTATCTTTTCTACTGCATCTACTACAATATAATCAAACACAATACCACCAAAATGTCTATTTTAGACACTTTACCAGCTTGCGACGTGTCCAAAAATAGGGGCAAAATGGTATATGTAATGCCAAAAAAAAAGCAAGCAGCAAAAGTCAAAAAAGCTAGAAAAAAAAAACTGCGCAACAGTACGCGCTACAGTGCGCAGCAGTACGCGCTACAGTGCGCAACAGTAAAATCACTTTTTAAATCATTTTTTTAAAATCACTTTTTTCCAATTTTTTTCCTGATTTTTTTTTCAATTATTTTTCTAAAATTCCATTTTTTTCTTCAATTTTTTACTAAACAAATCATTTTTTTCATTACAAAAAATTATCAAATAACTATTTTATAATTATTAAAAGGGGGTAAAATGCGAATGGGAATGCCAACGGTAGTGGCAACTAGAGCACCAACGGGAGTACCGACTTTTTTTAAAACTTTTTCCAACAAAACTATTTAAAAAAATTATTCTTTTTTATAATTTACTCAAACTACTAAAATTAATCAAGTTAACCACTATTAATTGTCAGAAAAATCTATACGTTTAACAAAATTTTCAAAGACTAAAATTTCCAAATAACTAAATTATTAAATTGATATTATACTCAATAATTGAATAATCTAAATTTTTTTATTTACTATAATCTCTCTACTAAAACTACTAAAATCAATCAATTTTTTCATAAAAAATAAAATCAATCAATTTAACCACTACAAAAAATTACCAAATAATTATTTTATAATTACTAAAAAGGCGTAAAATGCCAACGGGGGTGCCAACGAGAGCGGGAGTGCCAACATGAGTGCCAACGGGAGTGGCAATGAGAGCGCTAACGGGAGTGCCAACAGGAGGACCAACGAGGATGCAAACGGGAGGGCCAACGTGGATGCATATTTTACCTCTAATGTCCAAATACATTATTATGGATCAATGTAATTCTGATTGTCAACGGAGATGCATATTCCACTTTGAATTTCAAATCATATATTTTAGACATTGTTCACAACTTATGAATTATGAATATCTTACAAATTACTATTATGATTTTATGGCAATACACCGATCATACAGTATCATCCATGCGTCCGCAGCGGTAAAATACTAGGATATGCTTAAAATTAGCTAAAGGTATATGTCTTTTACGCCAATTGAAATTGAAATGAAACCAAAGTGAAGTTGTGTTGAGTGAGGTTTGTTTTTGTTTGACCTGTCTTGTCTCTCAAATAAACAGATCAAGAAAGAAGCCAGCTAGCTAGCAATAGGAATGGCATGCAAATGCAAGCAATAGTGAACTGAAGACTGTTTGTCTCATAAGTAACTTGCAATTTGTAATAATAATATTATTACATCATCATGCATGGGACCTCAACTCCCCACCATACAACCACCATCAATCCTTACGCTCCTTTCATATCGTCTGCTTGTGTAAATTCTGGGTCACTATCACACCATTTTTGTTGCATTATTTTATTTTATTTTATTGTTTCTTTTTAAAGTAAAAAATCTGCAATAAACATGCTCCATCTTTTGCTTACAGACGTTACAGAGTAGATAACAAAAGATCTAGTTATTCAAAATTATTATTAAATAACTATTAATTGTCTAGTTAAAATTGGCGGTACTTCATGAAATTTGATTTTTAGTCACAGACAAGAACTATCACTAAAATATCAAACGTCCATTAGTAAATGCGTATCTCTTCACTGATCATTTGAGTCTCTGTCAAGAATAATCTCCTCAAGTAATGTCTCCAACTCTCTTACCATTTCAGCTTCCCAATCAAAGAGTCTTTTTCCTCATCACAAACATGGACCTCCTAGTTAAACTCCGTTATTGTGTTTCTACTCACCAACAAAGTTATTTACTATAGATGGTTTTTGACTAAGGTGAAATGTGATAATTTTATGGGTGCTTGTAAAAAAAGAGAGTAGTGTATGGATCCTTTGAATTACTTCCTCCGATTTAATATAAAACTACTGTACATTTCTTAAGAAAAAGTATTAATCTTATATAATTTCTAAAAATAATTAAAAAAGTAACCGTGTTTTCCAAATTTCCCTTAATGGGGACTTGTTCCATGAGGATAAAATGATTATTGAAGAATATAATCTAAATTAATTGAAGGGTTATTTAAGTAATTTAGGAATAATAGCAATTAAATATAATAGAAATAGTTAACATTTGTTTATATTTCAGACTAATTAACATATATATTTCTTTTGGCAAAATGGATTGCATGACATTTATGCAGTAACTATAGTATTATTAAAAAAGAAAAAATGACTAAAAAATACGACCACACTTAGGGGGACATAGGCCTAACCCAAACAAATTACACTATGTCAGCGCTCTTGATGTAAGCGCTGCATTTGCTAAAACGCGTAGGAAATGGGCAGCGCTCCTGCTGAAAGCGCTGCTTTTGGTTAAAAGGGGCTGGGGCAATGGGCAGCGCTTTTTAGGAAATGCTGCCTATAGTTGGGGCGATGGGCAGCGCTTTTTAGGAAGCGCTGCGTATGGGTAACACGCTGTTGGCAATGGACAGCGCTTTTTAGGAAGCGCTGCGTATGGGAGAACGCGTTGTTGGCAATGTGCAGCGCTTTAAAGGCAAACGCTACCTATTACTTATATTTTATTTGACATTCCCTCGCGTTCAGCTTCTTCAATGTCTCTCTCTCTCTCTCACAGTTCGCCTCCCACTCTCTCCCTCGCGAAGAACAAACCGCGCAACCTCACACTTGCTCCATCGGGAAGAACAACCCAACAACCTCACACTCTCTCCCTTTCGTTCACTCTTTCGTTTCCTGAAAACCATCGTTCACTCTCGCCGTGAGCTCCTCATTTTCACGTTGGTTTCGTTCACTCTCGCCGTGAGCTCGTGCGTTCCCCTTGACGTCGTGAGCTCGTCATCGTTTCCTCACTGCGTACAAAGGTTAGTATCCCTCCACGCTCGTTTCCTCACGTCATTGCATGTTGTTCTAGTTATTTTAATGGCATTGGAACCTTAGGTTAGATGATTCTATGTGAAGTTGTTGTTTGATGATTGGTTGTTTGAAAGGGTGAAGTGTTTCTAAACTTGAGGTGAAATGTAGGTGAAGTGTTTGTTGAAATTACCAAATGAAATGCTTGTTATTTGAATGTTGTTCTAGGTTAAGGGATTCTTGTGTTGTATTTCTAAACTTGAGAAATTGAGGATTGATGTTGAATTTGGGGCTGATTTGTTGTTTATTTTACTCCATGAAACTAGTAATTCTATACATGACTTTGTTGAATATGCGAATTGTTTGTTAGGTTTTGCGAGTTTGTTTTCCGGAGCTTCGCCTTTGTTGTTCGAGTTCATCCTGGTTGGAGAGTTCGTTCTAGTTCGTGGTTCTCGTTCATTCGAGTTCATTGTTGCTTCCGCTTGTTCAGGTACTTTTGTTGTTTTCTTGTATTTATTATATGAAGAATGGCAATATGGAAGATATCAAAGTCTTTGATTTCTTTAGTTGAAAATAGTTGAATGTCTTAGCTTCAAAAAAATTGTACGTTGTGTGTTTTTCACCTATAATAGGTTTAAGTTCTCTTATCAGGATTTTATTATAAATATTGGGAAATTATGGATAGAAAGTGGATGTCTGTCAATCGTCTGTCCAAGAAATATGTAGCTGGAGTGGATTATTTTGTGAACTGTGCTGTTGAACGTTTAGGGACTTCTAGTAATATCAAATGTCATTGTTTAAGTTGTTATGTAAAATCAGTTAATGCAGAGGAGTTGGCAGAACATTTAAAGGGTTACGGAATTGATCAAAGTTACACTTGTTGGACAATGCATGATGAGGAAAGAGGTGAATCTTCAAATATGGGTAATCGTACTGAGAGATGTGTGCTGGTTGACACCGAAATACCTACATTTGATGGGGACGAATTTGAAGAGATGGCAAAGGTTGTTGAAGACGATCTTAATGACTGTCCTCAAATGTTTGAGAAGTTGATAACGGATGCAGAGACACCGTTGTATTCAGGTTGTACTGAATTCACAAAATTATTGGCTGTGATAAAGTTGTATAACTTGAAAACTTGCCACGGAGGGACGGATAAGAGCTTTACAGAATTACTCGCACTATTGAAACAAATGTTGTTGAAGGATAATGTGTTCCCTTCTCGGACGTATGATGCAAAACAAATGTTAGGGTCCATTAGCTCGAATTATGAGAAGATACACGCTTGTCCCAATGATTGCATTTTATTTCGGAATGAACATGCATTGTTAAAGTCGTGTCCTAAATGTAATGCATCACAGTATAAAAAGAAAGAATCTGCTCCTCCAGAAAAGGTGTTGTGATATTTTCCCATAATTCCTCGATTTAGGTGCATGTACTGTAGTTCAGAAGATGCAAAACACTTGACATGACATGAGGATTAAAGGATTACAGATGGCATGCTACGACACCCGACAGATTCTCCGCAATGGAAAAAAAATTGATATTGATTATCCTGATTTCGGGTTGGATCCAAGAAAAAAATTGGAAAAAAATTGTTATGTAAAATCAGTTAATGAAAGGATTACAGATGGCATGCTACGACACCCGACACCCGTTGTAAGTGACAATATATTTGTAACTAACTAATTATTGTTTTTTGCCATATATTGTGTGCTAACCAATTAATTATTATTTTTTATATATAGGTACGCCAAAATGCAAAATCTAGGGGCAAAAATGTTGGCAAGGAAAAATCTAATAGCAAGAAAGTGTCTCGGTCTGGCCCGTCTACACAAGTTTCTCAGCCCGCCCCTCCTCGAAAAGTGAGTCCGCCCTCCCCTCCTCCAAAAGTGACTTAGCCCTCCTCTTCTCCAATTGTGTCTCAGCCCTCCGCCTCTTCCATTAATGATTATAAGATGATTTGTTATGCCTAAATGCATGCGGAATGCAGGATGACTGAAGCAGCCCTCCTTGAAATAGAGATGGATGACCAAGTTTTTGGGATTTTCGGTCAAACACTGACGATCATACGTCAGGATATCGATGATGTATGTAAAATGAAGTGGGCAACCAGTACTTCTATTAGAGCATATGTCAGGTACGTATGTAATTTATTATTTGACATCATTGAATTTATTTTATTATATCGTTAATTTAATTTGTATATATATATATATATATATATATATATATATATATCTCTAATTATAGGTACTTGTACGAGGACATTCTGGCCCCTTCAGAATAGACACAGATTTGTGTTCTTGTGTCTGGATAGTACAAACCTTCGTGATGTGTCGCCCAATCTGCGTAATTATGAGACGCTTGTGGAACAAAACAGGAAAGAGGTTACAAATTATATCACTCAACGCTTATGGGAAGCTCAAAATACAAGCGTCGATACCATGTTTTTGGCACCATGCCTCTTACGGTGAGAGATTTAATTCATTATTATATAACATGCATTTTTTAAATACTAGTCAATTACTTATTCAAAATTTTATTTTGTAGGCAACATTGGATTCTGTTTGCAATAAATCCTAAGAAAGATACGGTGTACTACGTTGATTCATTGCATGGTCATTTCAACAACTACCCCGAGTTTATCGAGATATTTAATAGGTGTGTGTATTTCGATCCATCTGCATATTTCTTAGTTTTACTTATATACGTATGTATTTCGAATAATATAGTTATATGATCTTGTGTTCAGTTGTTTGAAGGAATATTGGGGATTGGAACAACCAAGGACCAAATGGATACCAATAGTTGTAAGTTTGTAATCAATGTTCTTATATATTTAATTACTTTATTTTGTCAAAAAAATGCATTAAATTAAATTTAACAATTAACTAATCTTTTATTTTGTAGTGTCCAAAACAACCCAATACCAATGATTGTGGGTATTACGTAATGAAATTTATGAAGGAAATTATTACCACAACCAAGCGACTATTCCCAGACAGGTATCTACTTAGAATTCTTTTTGATTTTGATATAATAATAGTTAATTCCATTTAACCATTTCAATTCTAATTTTATTTATTTCTATAATTTCAGTATTTTCCCGATTGTCGGTTGAAGACATACTTTGATGAGCAGCTTACCGAGCTTAGGGGAGAGTACTGGTGCCGCTATGTCTCCCTTTTTTTTTTTATTTTGGTTATAATGTAATATTGTAATGTGTTAGAGTTTTATTTGGATACATATAAGTTGTTAGCTAGCTAGTTTTGGTTCATATTGTAAGTTGCTAGCTAGTTTTAGTTCATATTGTAAGTTGCTAGCTAGTTTTGGATACATATGAATTGGATAATGTAACTTGTTAGCTAGTTTGCTTTGGTTCCATCTTGTTGGGTATATATATGTTGACATATTGGTGCATTTGGATAGTTATAATTTGTTGTTAGCTAGTTTATATATATGTTGATATATTGGTACATTCAGATAGTTATAATTTGTTGTTAGCTAGTTTATATATATGTTGTTAAGTATACATAATGGATTGGATTGGTCGTATATGACCACGAAAATTGCAAATGTAAAAAGGAAAATAAACAAAAACAGAAAAAAAATTTTAAAAAAAAGTTACACAATGGGCAGCGCTTTTAGGACAAAGCGCTACTCATTCCCTTAGCGCTTTCAGGAATGGGCAGCGCTTTTATGCGGAAGCGCTACCTATTCCTAAAAAGCGCTAAGGGAATGAGTAGCGCTTTTGACTGTAAGCGCTACCCATTGTGTTAGCGCCTTTTGGGAATGAGCAGCGATTAGGCTAAAAAGTGCTACCCATTCTCATAATGCGCTAACATGATGAGCAGCGCTTTTCCCAGGAGCGCTACCCATGGCTATCAATGAGCAGCGCTTCTTAAACGCTGCCCATTGTGGGAGTGGAATCAGTGGCGCAAGTTTAGCAGTGCTCAAAAGCGCTACCCATGACTAAAAAAAGCGCTGCCCATCCCCAAATCTGTTGTAGTGTTAACGATATCTATATTTATAGGATAAAACTCCTTTAAAAAAGAAACTCTGTTATAAAGAAAATACGAAAACCAACTAATCAAGTTTTCCAATTTTCTTTGTATATATATTATATATAGGGTTGTGCATGGTATATAAACCATGTCATACCATACCACACCACTTTTAAAATGTGGTTGTAGTTTACCACTTTACATATACCAATTTCATATTTCTGAACCAATTCAAAACTGGATTAGAACCAGTAAATAACCGGTTTGGAAAGAGACAAAGGCCCAATAGAGATACAAGACACATATGCAGCGATGATAACTAGTAAAAGCCCTACAACACCGCCTGGTACAAGATTGAGAGAGAGAGAGAGAGAGAGAGAGAGAGAGAGAGAGAGATCTGGGAGAGGAAATACCAAGAGAGAGAGCTAAACAGATCTGAGAGAGAGAGAGAAACAGATTTGGAAGAGGAAAAACCAATAGAGAAAGAGAGAAACAGATCTGAGAGAGAGAGACCAAAAGAGAGAGAAATAGATTTGGAAGAGGAAAACCAGTATAGAGAGAGAGAGAGAGAGAGACCGATAGAGGGAGAAGAGAGAGGGAGGGAGAGAGAGAGAGGGTGGGGAAGTGGGAGAGGTGCCGGCGAAGAGCACCTGTGTGGGGTTCTGGCGGGAGGAGGGAGGCGGAGAGGCCAGTGTTGCGGTGGAGTTTGCGTCTTTGCGATGATGTTGAACTTGAAGGTTGAAGACAACGTTTTACCAAAAGTGTGAAATGAGGTGAAGCCGTGAAGGAATAGTTCTCCTATTTGGGAAATACCACATTCTGTACCGGTTTTTCAGTATGGAATACTGTTGTTATGGATTTTTTACCAAAAGAATTGGGCTGGACTTTTTCAAAAGTGGTATGGGCCTTTAGGAACAGTATGGTATGATTTGTGGTATGGTTAGAGTTTAATTCTTACTTTGCACACCCCTAATTATATATACATATATTTTACTTGCTAAAGAAAAATCACTCAACCAATAATATACATATATTATGTCTTGACAGGGGTTAGGAGTAACAAATATTGTGGTTCTAGTACTGTCTCTCTTTGGGGTGTGTTGGAAATTGTGGTTTGGTTGGAGTTTTTTGTATTTTGTTTTTTAGCTTTCTAGCTTTCTGCCATGGTCCCTTCCTGACCGTGGGGGGTTTACACACACAAATATAATAGATATTATTTTGCGGTTAAAAAAAACTAAAAGAAAAAATCTAACTCATAAAAGGAAAATCATTTCATTCTGGGCAATATGAGAGCCATTTAATTTGATTCAATTTTTTCTTTTGTGATCTTAATAGAATAGAGAAATGAGTTTTCTCTGATTTTTACTACCACTATATCTCCCGCCTATCCCTCTTTGTGGCGGTGATATGTTTGGTATGACTATGAGTACGAAATTACGATTGTTATTGGTAATATATATACTCAGTTATAAATAAATAAAATTTTACTTCATAAACTAAAAGTTTTAAATTCAAAAACAAAATAGAGAGCACTCACTCATACAATATTTTTTCTACCTCCAATAGATACATTCCACATACTCAACATATCAGTCTTAAAGCAAGCAAGATCATTAGCCTCTCTAGCAGGGATTAATCACCTCCAAGATATAGATTTATAGTGTGTTTGGATAGCCATATTTCCGCGAAAAGAGACATGTTAACCACGAAGCTACAACTTGTAGTGTTTGGATCATTAGCCTCTCTACCTTTTTGATACACATCATACATTGCCCCAGAAGATACAACCATTGAGGATACCCCTTTCTTCACTCGCTTGGATGGATAGAACTTAAGCAGCACTTGAAGTATAAGAGAGAAAATAACTCATTGCATAAAACCAGCATACCATGCATAAATCGAAAAGAACTCATTGTTTGTTCTTAAGTGGATACCATTAATAATTCACCCACTTATTATTAGTTTTTCCTTTACTTCTCGGATCACTTATTACTTAGATGAAAATAAATTTACATATGGTAATTTTTTTATATAAAAAAAAAAAAGAAAGACTATGTAGCACACAAGCTTATCGAAGGTACAATGTAAAGCAAAAGGTATCAACATGCATGATGATGGAAAATCCTTAAAAGAAAGAAAAAGGAGAAAGGGTGATTGGAAATTGCACCTTCTTTCTCTCTTTCTTTGTCTCTGAGGCAGATATGATGTAATAGAATATGGAGGTCACATTAATGGTTATGATCATTACCACTTGACCATGCTTGGTAAAAAGCTTCTTCCTACTTGCTGCTTGTCAAGACAAGCTTGCCTTTCTTTGAGCATCTCTCTTTCTTTTTAACCAACTACTTTGTATTTGTACTACATTTACCATTCATTCATTAATAAATAATAATAATAATAATAATAATAATAATAATAATAATAATAATAAAGCATGTAATCATGGCCCTAAAAAGCTACCTCTTCCATTTTTACCAATTTATTTCCCTAGAGAAAATTCTACAACCTCAATATATTTGGCTATTCTTTTTACCTTTCTGCATGTTGCCCCATTTAAACTAAGTCAAAGAAAACCTTTTCACTGCAGAACAAAATGTGTAGAGCAAACATGAGTTGAATATTTGCACCATAGTTTATAATTATCATCATTTCAGTGTAATTATTATGGTCGAGCAAAAAGAAGGAACCATATACATGCACCCACGTTGGACAAATTCCTCTTGATTTTTCATTATCCTTGCTCATATATGAAATGATTATGATTATCCTTGGTTAATAAAAATGTCTTCAGAAGAAATCATCAATGAGTAGACAACTAGCTAACCAGAAATTCACAAACAATGTTTTAATATATTTTATTATATTCATTTATTGGTTGTTGAATCATTATACTATTTATCGTTTAAAAATGCTAATAACATTATTATAGCACAGGCTGTGTAGGGTCACGTGAGCAATAGAATATGGTCTTGCACCACTAGAAACCAGTTTCCTGCGAAATTTCCTGTGGATTTTAGTTCGCAGTTATTTCGTTCATGGATAATTGTTTCCTGCGGATTTTTAAATCGGCAGAAAATTTCCGCAGGAAATTCAGCAGAAAACTCCGCAGGAAATCCCCCAGCCAGAAAATATTAATGAGTATTTAAAATATATCCTCAGTTTTCAAGACTAATAACACTGTAAAGGAACATAAATATTAATACCCCAATAGGGAGAATAAATTACTGCAAAACTTCATCAATGAAATCACATTAAACTATCATAATTGATGGGGAATCAACACATAAACGTAATAATAGAGCAATATGCAGCGAAAATAAATTCCTCAAACTTGCAAGAACCTATGAGGAGCAACAACGAATATGTGACGGCAAATAAAACGCACAATTGAACACCGATATTTTTAACGTGGAAAACCCCTCAAAGAAAAGGGTAAAAACCACGGGTCGTCCCGACCAAAGAAATAGCTACACTATAATCAAATAAGGGTACAAGAGAGTCTCAACAAAGTGCACAAATAGTGCCAACAACCAGTCAATACAATAAAACACAAAAGCTTACAAATTTGAGAACAAGAAGATGAAAATACCCAAAACTACAACTTCAGTGCGAAGAGTTTCTCTCTCCTCGGACCTCGTTTCGACGATCCGAACGGTGAAAGTGTAGAACTATGTCTCGCGAACCAGCTGTCCAAAAACGAAGATGATCCAATGGTTAACGAATCCGCAATCGCAATTTTACGGTGACAGGTTTGAGAAAAATGGGAATTGCTCTCTCTCTTCTTTTCTCTCTTTTGGTGGCTCTCTCTATTCCGAAAATCTCTCTTTTTTTCAACCCTAATTTAACCCTCTCCACTTATAATAAATGAGAAACATAATGGGCTAAAATATTTGGGCATTTATCCACATAGGAAGGGAACCCAATACCCAACATATCTCCCCCTCACAACTATGTGGAGGCGATCGCCAAACCGGCGATATCACAACAAATTTAAAACTTTCCTCTTGGCAAAGATTTAGTCATCATATCTGAACCATTATCATCTGTATGATCTTTAGCTAATTCCAAAAACTTAGCATCCAAAATATCACGTATCCAATGATACCTCACATCAATGTGTTTGGACCTATTATGAAAAGTCGGATTCTTACCAAGATGAATAGAACTTTGACTATCAACAAATAAAAATATTTGTCCTGAACATAACCAAGCTCCTGCAAGAATTTCTTCAACCATATCAACTCTTTGCATGCTTCGGTAATGGCAATGCTACACACTTTTGCAACCTAGACTGCCAAGCCACAGCTCCCCCTGCAAACTTAATCATATACCCCGAAGTGGACTTCCTGGAATCAATATCTCCATCCATGTCTGAGTCGGAGTATCCCACTAAAGTGGGTTTGTCACCTCCAAAACAAAGTCTCATATACAAGTAGTACCACGAAGATACCTTAAAATCCATTTCACAACATTCCAATGCTCTCTACCTGGATTTGACAAAAATCTACTGACTGTACCAACAGCATGCGCAATATCTGGTCTAGTACACACCATTGCATGTATCAAACTACCCACAACAGACGCATAAGGAACTCGTTCCATATCAATTTTATCATCTTCATTTGAAGGACTTTGTTTGGAACTCAACTTAAAATGAGTAGTAAGAGGAGTGCTTACCGTTTTAGAGTTTTCCATCTGAAATCTCTGCAACACTCTTTCAATATAGTGCTCTTGCGATAGCCAAAGCCAAAGTTTCTTCTCCTTTCTATCACGCATGATTCTTATACCAAGAATCTGTTTAGCTGCTCCCATGTCTTTCATGGCAAAAGACTCGCCCAACTGCTTCTTTAACCTGTCAATCTCGGAAATATTTTTCCCTACAATAAGCATGTCATCAACATATAACATCAGGATAATGAAATCATCGTTAGAAAAATTTCTAACAAAGACACAATGATCAGAAGTAGTCTTTTTATATCTTTGGTCACATATAACTGACTCAAACTTCTTGTACCACTGTCTTGGAGCCTGCTTCAAATTAACCATATAGACTCTTTCTTAGTCTACACACATAGTCTTCCTTGCCTTCAACAAGAAAACAATCAGGTTGTTTCATGTAGATCTCTTCCTCCAAGTCACCATGAAGGAAAGCTGTTTTTACATCCATTTGCTCTACCTCTAAATCTAGAGTAGCCGCCAAACTCAACATGGTTCTAATCGATGACATATTTACCACAAACGAGAAAATTTCATTAAAATCAACACCCTTTCTTTGACGAAAACCCTTCACCACTAATCTGGCTTTATACCTTGGAGACTTAGAGTTACTCTCATGTTTCACTCAATAAATCCACCTGTTTTCCAAATCCCTTTTACCTTTTGGCAACTTCACCAAATCATAAGTGTGATTATGATGCAATGACTTCATCTCATCATGCATTGCATCCAGCCACTTTTGACTTTCTTCACTTTCTATGACCTCTTGGAAATACTCAGGTTCCCCTTGATCGGTCACTGTCACATACTCATCAGAATTATACCTTGTAGATGGTTGTCTTCCCCTGCTAGACCTTCTGAGTTGAGCTTGAGATGACTCAGAAGCCTCACCAGGATTCTCATCTTCTGACATCTCATTCTCCTCATCATCATTAACTGGAATATGTAACTCATCTTCAAGTTGTTGATCATCAACATGTGGCTCACCATTTTGAACATTACCATCAACACTATCCAAATTCTGATTAGGCGACCGAACTGAATCAACATCTGACAAGTTGTCATCTTTCTTGGGTGTAGTCTTCTCCACCTTATCAATGTCCTCAATAGTTTGGTCTTCCATGAAAACAACATCACGACTTCTGAGAAGTTTTTTCCCTATAGGTTCATACAACCTATAACAAAATTCATCTTGACCATAACCAATGAAAATACATTGCTTTGACTTTGCATCCAACTTGGATCTTTGATAGCTCATATTTATATGAGTTATTTATGCCCTTATTACTTAAATTATTGTAAGTTCTCAAGTAATATTCATACTTTATTTAGTAAATATTAGTTATTTAGAGAAAAGAAGGGTTAAAAACTTATTTGTTAACATTTGGCACAATGGGTGCCCTTGTGAATGTTTTAATGTTTTTGTTAGTGCTGCAGCGTTAGGCGCTATAGCGCTATATGACGGTGAGTCAGTTGGACATCACAAAGGAAAGTTACATGTGGAGCCTCTTACCTTATGTCAAGTCAAAGCATGACTTCCCTGTGCCTAGGACTGACGCGAACGCTTCCAAGTGGCTAGCTAGGACACTTGGCGCATTTTTATTGAAGGATTGCTTTTAGTTGGTGAGAAGTGTCATGGTCACCTTTTGAAAAACTACTTTAAGTGATTAGGATAACATCTATCCATCTTCTCCAACCATGGACAACATTCGACTTGAAGGGAGAGTTTCTTAGAGAGAATACCTTGACACATATTGCCTCCATTAAACCTTCATCTTCAATCTTTCATTTTTAGTTTATTTTCTTATCTTTCTGCGCTGTGAAGCTACGCTACAGCGTCATCCTGTTGTGCATTATTTTCTTACCTTTTGTAACCATTTATTCCTTATTCATTTACTGTAATATGAGCATTTTGTCTTGTATTATGTTGATGATGCGTGTAATGAGCTAAACAATTAGTAGTTGGATTGCTTCTAGTTTGTAATGAACCTTTAGTCTTGTTAATATAATATTGAGATGTTTTGAGTTTCAATCCTTGTATTTTAATGCTTTCAAACTTGTTTTGGGATTGGCCATCTGAAATGAGTAGAGTTGTGGGTACAGAAATGGTCCATGATTTGAACTCAATGGTTGATATGAATGAAAGGTTGTTTAAAGTCATTTAAACAACTTGTGCTTAACTCTAGACATAGAGGAGCAATAGTACATAAGGTGAATACTGTGGGTTCTTCATTATACAGGGGTGGCCTTATTTAGAGCCTAGACATAGGAGTCTTGTAACGAAACCCTGGCGTCAGTGACTGAAAGGCACAACATCATATGCTACAGCACTTAGCGCTATAGCGTCCAATGTTATAGCGCCTTACTTTTGGGGATTTATACAACCAAAAACAGTCCAACTCATTTTATAAACTCTTAAGCTTTCTTACTCATTAGCAATATCTTTCTTATTTTCATGTCCAAAAACTTGTTATTTTTAATTTGTCCATTTCACTAAGTTGTTAACTACTTAAACTCTTAAATTAACATCAATCCTTGTGGATACGATCCTTACTTTATCATTATATTACTTGTTGCGATTGTGCACACTTGCACAACTACTTTTTACGCACAACAAGTTTTTGGCGCCATTGCCGGGGATTGCCTTTAACTTTTATTGTTTAAGTTTTTAGCAATATTAGTGAAGATTTTACGTTGGTGTGTTGTTTCTTGGTGTTACAGCATTAGGTGCTATAGCGCATGCCCAGGTCCCAACCACCAAAATTCGAGTTGGATCCAGAATTAGAAAGCAGATTTAGGAAACTGAGACAACTTCAGAAACTGAGACAACTTAGACCCACAATGTCTGAACACAGTGGCAGAACAAACTCAGGCAGAGGTACCACTCAGGGTGGTAGAACCAATTTTGGTAGAGGAGGCAGATCAGGCCCTGGTGGTCGAGGTAGAGGACCACCCACTCCTACATTAATTGAAGAAGAAGACTGGTACAGGCAACAATTCATTAATCAAGGTCCCGCAGACATGGTAAATGATAGGGACTGACCTATGAGGGACTATGCTGTGTTTGATCCCCAAACCATGGAGACAAGCATAGCAAGACCTGTTCTTCAAACAACACATTTTGAATTCAAACCCATGATGTTCCAAATGCTCCAAACAGTAGGTCAGTTTGGTGGTTCTCCCCAAGAGGACCCATATTTACACTTAAAGCGATTTTTGGAGGTTTGCAGTAACTTTATCATTCTAGGAGTCAGTGATGATGCATTTAGGTTAAAACTTTTTCCTTATTCCTTGAAGGATAGAGCTAAGGCCTGGTTAACTTCTTTAGAGCCTAACTCTATCCACACTTGGAATGAAATGGCTGAAAAATTCTTAGCAAAATATTTTCCACCTAGCAAAAATGCAAGAATGAGGAATGAAGTTACTGCATTCAAACAAAAAGAATTTGAGTCACTGTTTGAAGCATGGGAAAGATGGAAGGAATTGATTAGGAGATGTCCACATCATGGAATACCAGTCATCATTCAGATGGAAACCTTCTATAATGGGTTGGACTCAAGTACCAGACTTATGCTTGATGCTTCTTCTGGGGGTGTATTACTGAAAACCTCTTACAATGAAGCTTGTGACTTGATAGACAACATAGCAACAAACAGCTACCAATGGCCAACAGAAAGGCTAGCTCCACAGAAAAAAGTAGTTAGAGTCCATGAAATCAGTGAAGTCTCAGCTCTATCAGCACAAGTGGCCTCTCTCACCAACTTGATTAAAAACATGAACACCTCCAAGGCTACAGCAGTGCCGCTACAGCATCACCTGAATCAACTGTAGCTGCCATTGAACACGCTCCTCCAGGCTCAACTGATTGTGTTTATTGTGGAGGAGAGCATCTATATGAAGAATGTCCAGGCAATCCTGTGTCTATAAATTATGTGGGATTCAACAAGAATAATAATCCCTATTCAAACACTTACAATCCTGGTTGGAAGAATCACCCCAATTTCAGATGGGGAGGTAACAATCTTGCTGCAACAAATTCTAATGCTCCTGTTATACCACCAGGATCCCTGCTCAGAATTATCAAAGGCAGAATGCCCCAGCTATGGATAGCTTTATGGAAAATCTATTGAAATGCTTCATGAGTGATTGTAAAACAACTTTGCAAACTCATGAAGCCTCTATCAAGAATCTGGAGATCCAAATGGGGCAGATAGTTAATGTTCTTACTCAAAGACCTAGTGGATCACTACCCTCCACTACAGAAGCTTCTACTTCCCATCCAGTAGGAAAGGAGCATGTGATGGCTATATCTCTGAGAAGTGGGAAAGATTTGCAGGGGCCATCAACAGTTTCAGGTGATGAAAAAAATAAAAAATCTGAAAAAGAAAAAAAATTCTTCAGCCGCTACAGTATCTGACGCTGTAGCTTCTGACATAGCACCTTCACCATCATCAAAGCTTGTTCCAGAATATCCTGATCCACCTTATCCTCAAAGGCTAAGGAAGGCACAAGAAGACAAGCAATTCAACAAATTTCTGGAGGTGCTTAAACAATTGCATATAAATGTTCCATTAGTGGAAGCTCTCCAACAAATGCCAAACTATGCTAAATTCATGAAGGACGTGCTCACTAAGAGAAGAAGGCTAGGGGAGTTTGAAACAGTAGCTATGACTGGGGAGTGCAACATGATTATGCAAAACAAACTCCCAATGAAATTAAAAGACCCTGGCAGCTTTACAATACCATGCTCCATTGAAAATTTCCACTCTGGTCGTGCCTTATGTGATCTGGGAGCTAGTATAAACCTGTGAATATATGCTTTGACAGGTTTTGATGATTGACAAAAGAAAGTCAAAAAGGACTAGACTGCAAAAAGCGAAAAAATGTAATCAAGATCAAGTCAAGAGTGGTTCTACTGTTGTGTGTGTATTAGGACAATTTGTAAGTGAAAATAAAGCTCTCTAAATATAAAATAAATCACACACTCACAATATGTTTCATAAAAATAATTTTGCATGAAAATATTTTTAAACAAATCCCATGCATGCATAATTGAATAGGACAAGCACATATTATATGAAAATGATTTTTGGAAAGCATATAATCGATTGTTGCATGCATACAATCGATTCTTATGGTATAAGGGAGTGATCCATGTTTTTAGGAAGGCATACAATCGATTTTAGCATGCCATATTCAAGCAAGAAATCGATTTCAACACTTCCTGATTCAAGCAAAGAATCGATTCCTTCTCTCTTTTATTTTAGCTTCACAATCGATTCTTTCCTTTTTCTTTTGATGCACATAATCGATTCCTAGCATCTAAACAGGCACATAATCGATTCTTTCATATTTTTAACATAGCACATAATCGATTCATCCATGTCCTTAAAGAAAGCAATAATCGATTTCCTCATTTCCTTCTTTCAAACAAATAATCGATTACTCATTGCCATAAATATTTCAACGTCATATTTTTTCCTAAAAGCCTATAAATAGAGGCCTCACTCTTCACTCTCAACCCCACTCACACTTGCATCTAAAATCTATTATTCTTCTCATCACTCTCGCTACTCTTACACTTGCTATTTTATTTTTGAGAGCTTTATATTTCACATAGTTTGATATTGTGTTATTTGTGCTTCAACTTGTTTTATCCACACTATTGAGTGTGCTATCAAATATTTTTTCTTCTTATTTGTTGGGTGTGTTCCCAAGTTCTTCAAGAGAAGCGAGATCTCTTGGTTCTTGAAGGTTTTTACATAGGGAGGTGATATCTCGGTATTGTAAGTTCTTTGATTGTAAAGGTTTCTAGCTGAACCTGTTTTAAAAGCTAGTGATTAGTTGAAATCCCTTGGAGCATTCCTTGGTGACTGGACGTAGGCCTGTGGTTTGGCCGAACCAGTATAAATCTCTCTGTGTCATCCTCATTCCCTTCATCTCCTTTATTTTCCTTGCAAGTTATTTTATTGCCTTATCATTGTTATTTAAATTCAAGCGTCTTATTTGATCAAAATCTTTTAAAAACTTTATTTTTAAATCGCAATTTTTAATTTCACAATTCACCCCCCTCTTATGTTTGAAGTCACTTGGTCAACAAGTGGTACCAGAGCTAGACTTTTGGTCAAGACTAACTGTCTCAAGAGGCAAGATGACTTCAAATGACTCCTTAAACAGACCCCCATCTTTCAATGGTGAAGGGTATGATTATTGGAAAAAAAGAATGAAAATTTTTATTGAAGGAGTAGATTGTGATATTTGGGATGCTGTCGTAAATGGTCCATTTGTTCCCACTCATCTTGTTAATGATGAAATGGTGAACAAACCTAGATCTCTTTGGACCAAAGATGAAAAAGAAAAGGTTCAATACAATTTGAAAGCTAAGAACATCATCACAAATGCGTTAAGCATCGATGAGTTCTATCGTGTATCACATTGTAAAATCGCCAAGGAAATGTGGGACGCCCTTCAAGTGACCCATGAAGGTACTACCGAGGTCAAAAGGGCTAGAATGAACATATTAACTCATGAGTATGAACTATTTAAGATGAAACCGGGTGAAACCATCTAAGAACTAAACAAACGTTTCATCCATATAGTTAACCATCTCAGAGGCCTTGGAAAATCCTTCGAAAATGAGGACTTGACCAATAAAGTTCTACGATGCCTAAATAGAAATTGGCAACCCAAAGTGACAGCTATCTCGGAATCAAAAGACTTATCCTCTATGGACTTAACTACTCTGTTTGGTAAATTGCAGGAACATGAGCTCGAACTGAATCGACTAACTGAAAGCGACGAAGGTGAAAAGAAAAAGAAAGGACTTGCTCTAAAAGCATGTGCCAAAGAAAGGGACACGGAAGAGTATGACAGCCCCAATGAAAATGATGAAGACATGAGCCTAATGGTTCGAAGATTCAAAAACTTCATGAAGCGCAAAGGAAAATCAAGACAATGGGCTAATCCTCAAGAGAAGAACGAAGAAGGAACTTCCTTCAATCCAGCGTGCTATAAATGTGGTAAGAAGGGACACATAAAGCCAAACTTCCCTCAAAATCAAAAATATGAGAAACCGGACAGAAGACCCCGAAAGGAATCAACAGGAAGAAGGGCGTATATCACTTGGGAGGAAAATGACATAGAGTCCTCCGATGAATCTGAAGAAGAGGAAGCAAAACTATGTCTCATGGCAGAGCATGAGGAAGATGAGGTGTGCTTGAAAGTCAAGAGCTCAAAATGGTATCTAGACAGCGGCTGTTCAAAGCACATGACAGGGGACAAAGAGAAGTTCTCTCACTTGACTCCAAAAAGCAGTGGGTTTGTGTCTTATGGTGACAATACAAAAGGTAAAATTATCGGCGTCGGCACTATTGGTAAGAAACCAAACCCTGTTATTGAAAATGTATTATTAGTTGAAGGCTTGAAGCATAACTTTCTAAGTATTAGTCAACTTTGCGACAAAGGTAATAAGGTTGTGTTTGATTCTTCTATTTGCAAGGTAAAAAGTACTGTGGACAAGCAAACCCTTTTTACTGGTGAAAGAGTTGGAAACACCTATACTGTTGATCTAAATGATCTTCCCTCAAATGATGCATGTTGTCTTATCAGTAAAGAGGATGAAACTTGGCTATGGCATAGGAGAGTAGCCCACATCCACATGGATCTTTTAAATAAACTTGCTCGTAAGGAATTAGTAATTGGCCTACCAAAGCTACGTTTTGAAAAAGATAAATTATGCGATGCGTGCCAAAAAGAAAAACAAGTAAAGGTCACTTTTAAACCAAAAAATCTTATTTCTACAAATCGACCTTTACAACTTTTACACATGGATTTATTTGGCCCATCTAGAACTATGAGCTTGGGTGGCAATTACTATGCACTTGTTATTGTGGATGACTACTCTCGCTATACATGGACCTTGTTTATTTCTCATAAAAATGGCGCTTTTGATGCTTTTCGAAAACTTGCTAAGATCATTCAAAACAAAAAAGGTTTGACTATAGCATCTATTCGAAGTGATCACGGTGGTGAGTTTCAAAATGAGGCTTTTGAAAATTTTTGCAATGAAAATGGAATTGACCATACCTTTTCCTCCCCACGAACTCCTCAACAAAATGGAGTAGTGGAAAGGAAAAATAGGTCTCTTGAAGAGCTAGCGAGGACGATGCTCAATGAAACTAACCTTCCTAAGTATTTCTGGGCAGACGCGGTAAGCACCGCATGCTATGTAATGAATAGAGTCCTCATAAGGCATATTCTAAAACAAACGCCCTATGAAATTTACAAAGGAAGAAAGCCAAATATCTCCCACTTTCACGTATTCAGATGTAAGTGCTTTGTTTTGAATAATGGGAAGGACAATCTTGGCAAGTTTGATGCTAAGGATGATGAGGGCATATTTCTTGGATATTCCAACTCTAGTAAATCTTTTAGAATCTATAATAAAAGAACCTTGTCTATAGAAGAATCAGTGCATGTTACCTTTGATGAAACTAACCCCAAAATTGTTGTAGAAAAGAATATTGATGATCTTGCAGAAATTTTGGGAAACAGTCTTCTAAAAGAACAAGACAAAAGCAAGGAAGATGAAGATCAATCATCTCATCAAGATCTACCTAAAGAATGGAGAAGGTCAAAGGACCATCCTCTTGACAAAGTGATAGGTGATATCTCAAAAGGGGTAACTACTCGAAACTCTTTAAAGAATGCATGTAATCATAGGGCTTTCGTCTCTCAAGTTGAACCAAACAACATTGATGAAGCTATTTTTGACGAACATTGGACCCTTGCCATGCAAGAGGAATTAAATCAATTTGAAAGAAACTGTGTTTGGGAACTCGTTCCTAAACCTAAAGACCATCTTGTGATTGGAACCAAATGGGTTTTTCGGAACAAGCTTGATGAAAACGACATTATTATTAAAAATAAAGCAAGACTTGTTGCCAAAGGTTACAATCAACAAGAGGGCATAGATTTTGATGAAACCTATGCCCCTGTGGCTAGGCTAGAATCCATTCGCATGCTTCTTGCTTTCTCTTGCATCATGGATTTTAATCTTTTTCAAATGGACGTAAAAAGTGCATTTTTAAATGGTTATATTCAAGAAGAGGTATATGTTGATCAACCCCCGGGTTTCACAAACTTTGAGTTTCCCGATCACGTTTTCAAATTGAAAAAGGCATTATATGGGTTGAAACAAGCACCTCGAGCTTGGTATGATTGTTTAAGTAAATTTCTACTTGAAAAAGGTTTTGAAAGAGGTAAAATTGATACAACACTTTTCATCAAACATTCAAATCATGACATTTTACTTGTTCAAATTTATGTTGATGACATTATCTTTGGAGCTACTAATGAAACTCTTTGTGAAGAATTTTCTAACATCATGCAAAGTGAATTTGAAATGTCCATGATGGGTGAGCTTCGATACTTTCTTGGATTACAAATCCATCAAACAAAGGAAGGAATCTTTATAAACCAATCCAAGTACTGCAAAGTGCTCCTTAAGAAATTTGGAATGCACAATGCCAAAGAAATCTCAACTCCCATGAGTACATCATGCTCTCTTGACAAAGACGAGGAAGGTAAGTCGGTAGAGGTAAGCAAGTATAGAGGTATGATTGGCTCTCTTCTCTATCTCACTGCTAGTCTTCCTGATATTATGTTTAGTGTTTGTATGTGTGCACGTTTTCAAGCTAATCCAAAAGAATCACATCTCTCTGCGGTCAAACGCATTATGAGATACCTCATTGGCACACAAAACATGGGTTTATGGTATCCTAAAGGGACGGATTGCACTTTGGTTGGGTACTCTGATTCTGACTTTGCAGGCCGCAAAATGGATAGAAAGAGTACCAGTGGAACGTGTCACTTGCTTGGAAATGCCTTAGTGTCTTGGCACAGTAAGAAACAAGCAAGTGTAGCGCTATCCACCGCCGAAGCGGAATACGTTGCTGCAGGTAGTTGTTGTGCGCAAATAATTTGGATGAAACAACAATTAAATGATTTTGGTATGGATCTCAAAACAGTCCCAATTAAATGCGATAACACCAGTGCCATAAATCTCACAAAAAATCCGGTTTATGACTCACGGACTAAACACATTGAGATTAGGCACCATTTTATCAGAGATCATGTTCAAAAAGGTGATTGCGTGATTGAGTTTGTGGAAACATCTAATCAACTTGCAGATATTTTTACTAAACCTTTGCCAAAAGAAATTTTCTCTTTTATAAGAACCGAATTGGGAATTCTAAATCAATCATGCATTGAGTGACTATGTGCAAATGCATCTGTTTCAATTGCTCCATGTTGAATATATGCTTTAGACTGCTCCTTTTTCGATTATTTTTCGCTTTTTGATAATGCCAAAAGGGGGAGAGTTACTTGATTTGCTTGTCTCAGGGGGAGTATTCTTTAAATGTTTGCATATAGAAAGGGGGAGTACCATCTGCGCATATCTCTGACATATTCTTATCTAATGAAACATTCTTATCTAACCCCTTCATTAAGCAAATCCCTCCAAAATGATGTTTTTCATCATCAAAAAGGGGGGAGAATGTGAATATATGCTTTGAAAGGTTTTGATGATTGACAAAAGAAAGTCAAAAAGGACTAGACTGCAAAAAGCGGAAAAATGTAATCAAGATCAAGTCAAGAGTGGTTCTACTGTTGTGTGTGTATAAGGACAATTTGTAAGTGAAAATAAAGCTCTCTAAATATAAAATAAATCACACACTCACAATATGTTTCATAAAAATAATTTTGCATGAAAATATTTTTAAACAAATCCCATGCATGCATAATTGAATAGGACAAGCACATATGATATGAAAATGATTTTTGGAAAGCATATAATCGATTGTTGCATGCATACAATCGATTCTTATGGTATAAGGGAGTGATCCATGTTTTTAGGAAGGCATACAATCGATTTTAGCATGCCATATTCAAGCAAGAAATCGATTTCAACACTTCCTGATTCAAGCAAAGAATCGATTCCTTCTCTCTTTTATTTTAGCTTCACAGTCGATTCTTTCCTTTTTCCTTTGATGCACATAATCGATTCCTATCATCTAAACAGGCACATAATTGATTCTTTCATATTTTTAACATAGCACATAATCGATTCATTCATGTCCTTAAAGAAAGCAATAATCGATTTCCTCATTTTCCTTCTTTCAAACAAATAATCGATTACTCATTGCCATAAATATTTCAACGTCATACTTTTTCCTAAAAGCCTATAAATAGAGGCCTCACTCTTCACTCTCAACCCCACTCACACTTGCATCTGAGATCTATTATTCTTCTCATCACTCTCACTACTCTTACACTTGCTATTTTATTTTTGAGAGCTTTATATTTCACATAGTTTGATATTGTGTTATTTGTGTTTCAACTTGTTTTATCCACACTATTGAGTGTGCTATCAAATCTTTTTCCTTCTTATTTGTTGGGTGTGTTCCCAAGTTCTTCAAGAGAAGCGAGTACTCTTGGTTCTTGAAGGTTTTTACATAGGGAGGTGATATCCCGGTATTGTAAGTTCTTTGATTGTAAAGGTTTCTAGCTGAACCTGTTTTAAAAGCTAGTGATTAGTTGAAATCCCTTGGGGACTGGACGTAGGCCTGTGGTTTGGCAGAACCAGTATAAATCTCTCTGTGTCATCCTCATTCCCTTCATCTCCTTTATTTTCCTTGCAAGTTATTTTATTGCCTTATCATTGTTATTTAAATTCAAGCTTCGATACTCACCAACTGAAGTATGCCTATTTAGGGGAAAGCAACACCTTTCCTGTTATCATAGCTTCTGATCTCTCACGTGAGAAAGAGCAGAATCTTATTGAGACTCTAAAAAGGCATAAGAAGGCAATTGGGTGGCAAATGTCAGACATTCAAGGGATTAGCCCTACCATCTGCATGCATAGAATTGTGTTGGAAGAAAACTCCAAGAATTGTATTGAAGGGCAGAGAAGACTCGATCCAATTATGAAAGAGGTAGTGAAAAAAGATTTTATTAAGTGGCTGGATGCAGGCATTGTTTATCCTATCTCAGATAGTGCATGGGTTAGTCCTGTGCAATGTGTTCCAAAGAAATGAGGGGTAACAGTGGTAACCAATGAAAAGAATGAGCTGATACCAACAGGGACAGTGACAGGGTGGAGGATTTGCATGGATTATAGAAGATTAAATAAAGCTACAAAGAAGGATCACTTCCATTTACCTTTCATTGACCAGATGCTTGATAGGCTAGCAGGGAAGGAATTCTATTGCTTTTTAGATGGCTATTCTGGCTATAATCAAATAGCAATAGTCCCTGAAGATCAACAAAAGACAACATTCACATGTCCATATGGCACATTTGCTTTTAGAAGAATGCCATTTGGACTGTGCAATGCCCCTGCCACCTTCCAGAGATGTATGATGGCTATCTTCTCAGAATTCATTGAAAAATCCACGGAAGTTTTCATGGATGACTTCTCCGTATTTGGAGAGACATTCCATCTATGTTTGTCAAACTTGGAGGAAATTTTGATTAGATGTGAAGAAACAAACTTAGTACTTAATTGGGAAAAATGCCACTTCATGGTTGTTGATAAAAAAACGTGTGCAAGTATACACAGTCTAACAAGTAATAAAGTGATAAGTAAGATCGTCCCCACGAGGACTAAAGTTTAATTATCAAGTCTTTAAAGCAGCGTTTGATTTAATGAGTAAATCGTAACAAGTAACAATAAGGTGCGGTTATCTAGCAAGTAAAATAAAGGGTTGAGATAAAAGAGATATAGAACGACTGAAAATACGAGAGATGATAATAGCCAAGACAAGGGTCAATAATCAATTACTTATAGATGCAGTGTTGTCACTGGTGTTGTGATAGCATTCAGTGTGCAGAATGAAAGTGGATATTCATATCACTATAAATCGCAATGTTATCAAGGTTCCCTTATTCCTAAGCTCCCATTGAGGTTCATTACGTAGGGTGAAAAGCCTGTTTCAGATCACACTATAGCCTTAACTTCATATTCCTATCCTTCGTTAAGAAATAATAATATTCCTATTATTCTTCAAACTATATTAACTTGTGAAAATAACGCGTTAATTCCTTCCAGATATTAAAGCGCGTTACTCTAGCCAAAGTGATCAAGTTCGAAAAGAGTTTATAACATTAAAAACACACAAGTCAATGAAGTATCAAGCACTAATCACGGTTAAGCATCTAAAGGTCATGATTATATTACCATAGTCTTGACTATAAAGGAGTTTAATTAGCTCATGATGAGCTTCGGCATGATAAAACAATACAAGAATACCGAAAACAGATACTTCAGAATAGCAAAAGTATTTAGAGACTGAGTTACACCAACGGGTACGAAGGTGTCACACTACATGGACTCTATGGTGTTGATGCGATGCTGGCAGCACTTGCGAACAGTCGTCTTGTATCTGAGTATGGTGGATGATGGGTGCGGCAATGGAGTGGAACAAAGGGTATGTGTTTGGGTGGAGAGGCGATGGAGGTAGGTATCTCGTGTCTAGGCTCAGTCTCTCTTTTTCTTGTAAGGAGTTGCGTATATTTTCTAGGGTGAGCTGCCTATTTATAGGCCTTCATAGCACGGCGCCCCTCTTGGGCTTTTTCATTCGGGTGTTGTAACTAACCCTAAAATCCATGCTTCCTTGTCGCCTAAGACTCATTAATGCTGGTGCCTTGCTCGCGTGTTTGTTGCTGAAGATAGAGCTTCCTCTTTGGTTGCGCTAAATGAGGCGCCTAACAAGCTCACGCTCCTATCCACTGATTTGCTTTAATGCTACCATAGCACTTGCCCTAGCACTTAGGATTTTCCTGCACACTAGCACACATATCAAGTTCCACAAGAATGGCACTTGCGTGCCCAAATTGTGACTTTCATCACCAAATGCAGTTTGCAGTTAATTTATGATATTTGTTATGTTTATTTGCACAACTTACTCTTGGATCACGATAATTCTTATTTGAATTGATATGAATAACTCACATTTCTGTGAGTTATCACACCCGCAAACTTGAATCATTGCTTGTCCTCAAGTAATGACATCATCAAGCACAGTGCTGACAACACTACTGACAGCATTCAATTAACATAGCACTTAGCGAACAGCATGTGATAGCACTTTAGAACAAAAACATTTTTGGCTCAACTTTCCATTTTCTCAAGACTTTCCCCTCAGACTTAACACTTTTAGAACCCCTAGCAGCATATGAAATCATAGCTTTTTCCCCTAGCTTAAGTGTGTGTGTGTGTTCTCTTGCATTCCTTCTATAGGCTCCGACAATTACTAGGCTTGGCTTCGGATCCTACCTAGAATTTCCTACATTACCCTTCCTTCTCAATAGCTGCAAGCAAAGTTTACAATGATTCACACAAGGGTAGACCTCTTAAAATTGTGTACACTAAGGCATATAATCTTGATTACAATTGATAACAGAGGGGTGCACTTCTTTTTCTTTTTTTTTTCTCGGCTAGCCTGACCACCGCTTCGACTGAAACTGTAATGGTTTCGTCACAAAACAGCCTCCCTACACAGTGACCAAACCAACCTTGTTGCAAGAGAGCAACTTATTTGATTTTGAACTTCTATTTGTAACACCTGACTGGAGTAAATCTTTTGAGCTCATGTGTGATGCAAGTGACTATGCTGTTGGAGCAGTATTGGGACAAAGGTATGATAAATTTTTCACTCAATTTATTATGCCAGCAAAACTCTTATAGAGGCTCAATTAAATTATACAGTCACTGAAAAAGAGCTATTGGCGGTTGTCTTTGCATTTGACAAGTTTAGATCATACTTGGTAGGCACAAAAGTTGTTGTTTTTACAGATCACTCGGCCATCAAGTATTTGATCTGAAAAAAAGATGCAAAGCCGAGGCTAATTAGATGGGTTCTCCTCCTCCAAGAATTTGATTTGGAAATTCGTGATAAAAAGGGGGTGGAGAACCAAGTTGCTGACCACTTGTCTAGAATTGAAGGAGAAAATTCAGGTACATCAAAAGGTGAAATCAAAGAATATTTCCCAGATGAGAAGCTGCTAGCAGTAACTGTTGTAGCATCAAACGCTGTAGCGGTTAGAGCTGACACGCCAGGAGCTATAGCGTCTGATGTTTCAGCACCTTGGTTTGCTGACATTGTGAACTTTCTGGTCAGCAAGGTAATACCTGCAAGCATGAATTACCAACAGAAGAAGAAGTTCTTCCACACAGTGAAACAATATTACTGGGATGAGCCTTTCCTTTACAAGAAATGTCAAGACCAATTGATGAGGAGATGCCTTGCAGAAGAAGAGCAGTATCAAGTGTTACAGCATTGCCGTGCTGCACCTTGTGGTGGACATTTTGGAGGAACTAGAACTGCTGCAAAGGTGTTGCAATCAGGGTATTATTGGCCTACATTGTTCAAGGATACTCAAGATATGGTAACAAGATGTGATAGGTGTCAGAGGACAGGGAATATTTCCAACAAACATGAGATGCCTTTAACCAACATCCTAGAGATAGAACTCTTTGATATTTGGGGAATGGACTTCATGGGACCTTTCCCTTCTTCTCATGGCAATCTATATATTCTAGTGGCAGTGGACTATGTATCAAAGTGGGTTGAGGCTGTTGCCCTACCCAACAATGATGCCAAGTCAGTGAGCAAATTTCTCCAAAAGAACATTTTCACCAGGTTTGGAACTCCTAGAGCTATCATTAGTGATGAAGGTTCTCATTTTTGCAACAAGCTGATTGAAACTCTCTTGGCCAAGTATGGAGTCAAGCATAAAATTGCTACTGCTTACCACCCTCAAACAAGTGGTCAAGCAGAATTGTCAAACAGAGAAATCAATAGGATGCTTGAGAAAATGGTGGGTCCTACAAGAAAAGAATGGTCATTGCACTTAGATGATGCTTTATGAGCCTACAGGACAACTTTCAAAACCCCATTGGGAATGTCACCTTATAGGCTTGTGTATGGTAAAGCTTGTCACCTGCCTATTGAATTGCAACACAAGGCTCATTGGGCTATCAAAAAGCTCAACTTTGATCATGATAAAGCAGTGGAAGCCAGGCTACTGCAGTTGAATGATCTTGAAGAGATTAGGCACTTTGCCTACGAAAATTCAACCATTTACAAAGAAAAGACCAAGGCTTGGCATGACCATAAAATTCAAAGGAGAGAGCTAGTTGAAGGAGGGCAGGTACTGCTATTTAACTCAAGGCTCAGACTGTTTCCAAGCAAACTCAAATCCAGATGGTCAGGCCCATTTAGATTAGTAAAATTGTATCCACATGGTGCTGTGGACTTGTTTGATGAAGCAACCAACACCACATTCAAGGTGAATGGTCAGAGAGTGAAACAGTATCAAGGTGAACATGTGGTCAGGGACAAGACCACCATTGAACTAAAAGACCTCTAACAAAAAGAGGAAGTCTGGCTGAAGACTCTTAAAGCAAGCGCTCTTGGGAGGCAACCCAAGGTTTTGGATTAACCCATTTTTGGTGTTATTGATTTTAAATTTTGTGCAGGTATGAATCTGTAGAATGGAGAAGATATAAGCAGAAGTTGTTGTGATAGCAGTTGACGCTACAGCGTCTGTTGTGTTCACAAAGGCTATAGCGGTTGCTGCATGGTGAAAAAGAAAAAAGTCAGACTCTGAAAAAAGTGCAAGTGTGATGTGGCACTTGGCAGTCTTATCTCAACTGCTCTGTGCACGTTTCAGTCACGTCAAGCCCTCTCTCTCCATCATGACACTTGCAACGGTCACATCCATTACTTTTCCCATCTCAACTCCCCATACACTCTCTCTCTTCTTCACAAATCAAAACCACCATCACTTCACCGTTTCACTCTTCCATTCGCAACCTTCTTCTTCTTTGCTTCCCAGTGAGAAAACACAAAAACCCGTAACCTCCATCAGTTTTTCAAACACGTTTTCAAAACCAGAAAAATGACAAAAAAAACAAGTTTCCCTCAAGACATCTGGAAAGAGATCAAACGTAGAAGAAGGATCATCAAAAACCGCCATGGCTAGCGCTGATTCAAAGAAGTTCTGGAGCATGGAGTTCATTGCTGAGCGAGGATTCAAGATTGACAAAGCATCTGCCGCTTTCACAGCAACTGCTGGAGCGTTGGGTTGGGAGCACTTCGTCAAGCATCGCAAGCAGTATGTGGTATCTTTAGTAAGAGAGTTTTACGCAGGTATTCCAGAACCCGAGAATGGAAAACCCCAAACCTATTCTTTGGTTAGGGGTGAAACCGTTAATTTTGATGCCAGAACCATAAATGAGGTGTTTCTCCTTGGCTACCATGGAAAGGCGCTGGAGAACAAGGTAAAAACTTAGGGAAAAGAAGAGATGGAGGGAGTGAGGGAAAGAATCTGTGTAGAAGAATCCAAATGGGATAAATTTGGTGCTGAATACAAGTTGAAAAAGGCGTGTTTGTGTGATGAAGCCAGCATGTGGTGCAATTTCATAAAGCACTCCTTGCTTCCAACTTCACACACCACTTTTGTAGAAAAAGAAAGGCTGATAGTGATTGATGCTATCATGGCAAGAGAGAAGAGTGATGTAGGCAAGTTGATCTCAAGGGAGATTGAGAAGTGTAGAGTGAAAAGTGGAGGTAACCTCTATTTCCCTTGTTTAATAACTGAGGTGTGCATAAGGGCAGAAGTGGAGGTGGAAGCAAATGAGGTCAGAAGGTCTCCATTGGGGGCTTTTCCCTCAACCTTCAAGCTTAGGCAGAAGACTGCTACTGCAGCATCAGGTGATGCTGTGCTGTTACAGCGCTTGACGCTACAGCATCAGTCCCTCTGTCGCTTTGTGAAAGAAAAATTTGAGTGGGAAAAATCTATGTTTGCTGAGGTGTCAAATGGCAAATCTACCATGCACCCACCAGAGTTCCCTAATTGGCTAATTGAAGAAGATCCAAGTAAAAGAGTAGAAGAAGAGGATCCCAGGCAAGAAGAGAAGAAAAGAGTAAGAAGCCCAGCAAAAAAGCAAAAGCAGAGCCCTGCTAAAAAGAATAAAAAGGTGAGCAGTGAGGAGGAAGAAACTATGGAATCTGAAGAGATGGAAGAGATCAGTGAGGAGGATGAAGAGGAAACAAAGACAGTAATGAGGGAGGTAGTGAGTGAAGAAGAAGAGGAAGATTCAGTAGAGGAAGAAGCTGAGAGTGAAGAGGAGGAAGAAATTCAATGTGATCCTACCCCCAGCCCAGTCAAACCTTCCACACCACCATCAAGCCCCACCACCATCCCTGAAACACCTAAATCACACATCCAACCAATTCACCATACTCCCACACCACCCTCCACACCAACGGAACCACCTCAAACACAAATAAGCCCACCCAAAATTCCAGCACCAGCCCCAGAACCATCAAAAGAACCACAGCCTGAACTGACTGAAACACAATCACCACCAAAACAATCCCAACAGCAACAATCAGCCAATCCTGAAGCTGCTACTCAGAAAAGAGTTCACTCATATAATGCAGCAAGGAGAAACTCTGGTGCCAAGCTGGCAGATGTGCAGCCAAAAGAAGCTGAGGAAATGCAGGTTGACGCTGTAGCGGATGATGCTACAGCGCCTAAAGGCCAGTCTGCTAAGGCAGCTGCATCTGAGGAGGAGCCTCCTGAAATAAATGCAGAGATGGAAGCAGCAGAGAAGCTTGCTGAGATGGCAGCTTCCAAGGAAGCAGTGTGGCACTTCAGGCTGAGGCTACAGCGCCTATCGTTGTAGCGGCAGAAAAGAAAAAGCCACAGCACCCCACAAAGAAGAAGTCCACCAAGGTAGCCCCTGCGCCCACCAGAGCAAGTAAAAGGCTCAAAAACTGAGAAGTAGCCTAACCCTTCTGTGTAAAAAATAAAAAATAAAAAAAAGTGTGTCTTTGCCTGTTTTAAATAAACCTGTTAGGTGCTATAGTGTCTGTTCCTGCATCTAACAGTATGTTTAGGATTTTACTTTGTTGTTTTAGCCATAGGCCTCTCCCTCTAGTATGCATGAGCAGTGGGGACACTGCTGGGTCTTGTGTTGGGGGGAGGACCTTACATGTCTATTGTGTTAAATGTTGTTGAATGAAATGATCATTTGATTTTTCTAGCCTTGCAATATTAGAAATTGTTCTTTTTGGGCTAATTTTAATGATGATTAAGTGCATAAGTGTAGTGTAGCCTTGCTTGATTAATAACTAGTCTTATTGCTGCTTCTACACAAAACTCTGAACTTAGGGAGAAACTTAGTTGGCTAAGGGCTATTTGATGCTAAAGTAGTCCTGGTTAACCAAGGTTTAGTCAAGTTTTTATTAAAAATTGAGAGTAGCATTTGAAGCTAAGTTTGGGGGTGCATCGGTTAAATTAAGGCTAGGTATGAAGATTATAGGATGGTCAGTGCAATAGGATCCAAAGTGTACAAAAGGTCATGTAAAAAGCTGCAATTGCCTGAAACAAAAATGCTAAACTGTTCCAAAGTGAGTTATAAACAAAAAGAGAAGAGAAGAAATAAATGCAAATAAAGGAGTTCAGTAATGAGGGCATTGTAGCTACATCTGTTCATCAAGTCACCAATGCTATAGCATCTAACGCTATAGCGTTGAGAAATCACCATATAAATAGTTAGTGCACTGTCTAGAGATCTGAAATGCCTAATCAAGCCCTTTGTTGTGCTTTGAAGCCCCTCAATTCTTATGAAAAGTTGTTAGTCTACTCTCTCTTTTGAAAAATTCTTTGGCTTGACCAAAAGAAATCCATTCTTTCCAAGGCTAAGAGAAATTCTGAACCTAGCTAGGGATTAAGCTAAGTTTAGAGATCACACACTCACAATTGAGCTGTAATAATTCTAGATGTTTTGAAAAGCATTGGTGTGTGTGAGTGGGAATCTGAAAAGTTAGCCCCTTGAGAACAATCTTGAAGAATTGTTTGAATTAGAGAAGAAACTGATCTTGTTATGAATACTTTGAATATATGTTCTATGTTTTCTTGTCTTATTCAAGTGTCATTACTTGAGGACAAGCAATGGTTTAAGTTTGGGGGTGTGATATCTCATATTTATGAGTTATTTATACCCTTATTACTTAAATTAATGTAAGTTCTCAAGTAATATTCATACTTTATTTAGTAAATATTAGTTATTTAGCGAAAAGAAGGGTTAAAAGCTTATTTGTTAACATTTGGCACAATGGGTGCCATTGTGAATGTTTTAATATTTTGTTAGTGCTGCAGCGTTAGGCGCTATAGCGCTATATGACGGTGAGTCAGCAGGACATCACAAACGAAAGTTACATGTGGAGCCTCTTACCTTATGTCAAGTCAAAGCATGACTTCCCTGTGCCTAGGACTGACGCGAACGCTTCCAAGTGGCTAGCTAGGACACTTGGCACATTTTTATTGAAGGATTGCTTTTAGTTGGTGAGAAGTGTCATAGTCACCTTTTGAAAACGCTACTTTATGAGATTAGGATAATATCTATCCATCTTCTCCACCCATGGACAACATTCGACTTGAAGGGAGAGTTTCTTAAAGAGAATAACTTGACACATATTGCCTCCATTAAACCTTCATCTTCAAGCTTTCATTTTTAGTTTATTTTCTTATCTTTCTGTGCTGTGAAGCTACGCTACAGCGTCATCCTGCTGTGCATGATTTGGAATAGAGGGAGTGCATCTTTTGTAACCATTTATTCCTTATTCATTTACGGTAATATGAGCATTTTGTCTTGTGTTATGTTGATGATGCGTGTAATGAGCTAAACAATTAGTAGTTGGATTGCTTCTAGTTTGTAATGAATCTTTAGTCTTGTTAATATAATATTGAGATGTTTTGAGTTTCAATCCTTGTATTTTAATGCTTTCAAACTTGTTTTGGGATTGGCCATCTGAAATGAGTAGAGTTGTGTGTACAGAAATGGTCCACGAATTGAACTCAATGGTTGATATGAATGAAAGGTTGTTTAAAGACATTTAAACAACTTGTGCTTAACTCTAGACATAGAGGAGCAATATTTCATAAGGTGAATACTGTGGGTTCTTCATTATACAGGAGTGGACTTATTTAGAACCTAGACATAGGAGTCTTGTAACGAAACTCTGGCGTCAGTGACTGAAAGGCATAACATCATATGCTACAGCACTTAGCGTTATAGCGTCCAATGTTATAGCGCCTTACTTTTGGGGATTTATACAACAAAAAGCAGTCCAACTCATTTTATAAACTCTTAAGCTTTCTTACTCTTTAGCAATATCTTTCTTATTTTTCATGTCCAAAAACTTGTTATTTTTACTTTGTCCATTTCACTAAGTTGTTAACTACTTAAACTCTTAAATTAACATCAATCATTGTGGGTACGGTCCTTACTTTATCATTATATTACTTGTTGCGATTGTGTACACCTGCACAACTACTTTTCGCACAACAATCTTTCATCCTTTGGAACATGCACAAAGGCCTTACAACCAAAGACTCTCAAATGATCATAATTGACCTTCTTCCCAAACCAAACTTTATCTGGAACATCACTATTCAAAGCAACAGCGGGACTGAGATTAATAACATGCATTGCCGTGTACAGTGCCTCACCCCAGTAGTGTTTGGGCAACTTCGCTTCCGAGAGCATACACCCCACTCTCTCAACTAGTGTTTGATTCATCATCTCTGCTAAACCATTTAGCTGAGGAGTTTTAGGAGGAGTATTTTCATGTGCAATACTCTGCTGCTTACAATAATCAACAAAGGGTCCACAATACTCACCACCGTTGTCGGTACGAACACGTTTCAACTTCTTACCTGTTTGCCTCTCAACCAGAGTATGGAATTGTGTGAACTTCTCCAACACTTGGTCTTTTGTCTTCAAGGCATAAACCCATAATTTCCTGGAACAATCATCAATAAAAGTAACAAAATAAAGTGCACCACTAAAAGATTTTACCTTTAGAGGGCCGCAAACGTCAGAATGCACCAGTTCAAATAGCTATGACTTCCTAGAGGGAGGATGTTTTTGGAATGACTCTCTAGTTTGTTTACCAGTCATGCAATGAGAACATTTCTCCAAATCTGCATTCTTCAAACCTACTAGCACATCCTTTTTGGCTAAGACATTTAACCCCTTTTCACTGATATGACCAAGCCTTCGGTGCCACAAAGATGCTTCCATATGCACAGCATTCACGCTGTCTATAGAAACCATAGCTTTTGTCCAATACAGTTTAGAAATTTTCTTCCCTCAAGCTAAACCAAGTTACCTTTGCTGAGTTTCCATTTTCCACCACCAAAGTGATTATCATAACCACAGTCATCAAGCATAGACACAGAGATCAAATTAAAGCGAAAATCGGGAGCATGTTTGACTCCTTTAAGTAACAACCGCATTCCCATGTTGGTTTGCAAACAAACATCACCAACACCAATTACCTTAGATACACCATCATTACCCATCCTCAACACTACAAAGTCACCTAGAGTATAAGACGTGAAGAACTCCTTCTTAGGTGTAACGTGCAATGTAGCACTAGTATCAACTATCCACATGCTCTCATCTGACACAAGATTAATTGTCTCATGATCACGGAGACTAATAAGGTCATCACCAATTGTAGCAGTAACACGATCATCATAATCATAATTATCCCTTTGTTTCTGCTTACCTTTCTTGTCTTTATTCTCCCTCTTCCTCTGAAAACAATTCTTTTGTATGTGCCCTTTTCTGTGACAAAAATTGCATTCCACATTTTCAAACCGAGACTTGGACTTGTTTTTGCTTTTCTCTCTACCACCCTTTGTTTCCTTTCTCTGAGTACTTCTCCCCCGATTTTTAGTGACAAGTACCTCGGATTGAGATGAAGAACCCCGTGCCTTCCTTCTCATCTCCTCATTAAGTACACCACCCTTAGCCGTTTCCAAAGAAATAATACCATTAGGAGCAAAACTCGGTATAGAAACCTAAAATGTCTCCCACGAATCTGGTAAAGATAATAATAGAAATAGTCCCAAAAGCTCATCATCAAATTTGATACCCATTCCTGAAATTTGATCAAGAAGCCCTTGAAAATCCGAAATAGAAGTCCCCTCCTTATACTTCAAACTTATGAAGCTATTCAACAAGAACAATTTATTATTCCCTGATTTAGAGGCATACAAGGACTCTATCTTCTCCCACAAGGTTTTTGCATTTGTTTCATTAGCAATATGGTTATAAACATTATCTTCTACATATTGGTGAATGAAACCACATACCTGTTGATGTTCAAAATCTCATTCTTCGGTAGATGTCGAACCCGGCTTTTTACTACCAAAAATAGGAAGATGCATTTTCTTCACAAACAATAAATCTTTCATCTTGCCCTTCCACAAATGGTAATTTGTACCATTTAAAGAAACCATCTTTATATTCATATTTGCCTCCATCAATCAAGTAAAATAGCCCCTAACCAAGAGCTCTGATACCACTCTGATGGGGAATCAACACATAAACGTAATAATAGAGCAATATGCAGCGAAAATAAATTCCCCAAACTTGCAAGAACCTATGAGGAGCAACAACGAATACGTGGCGGCAAATAAAACGCAATAAAAACACACAATTGAACTGATAACCCCTCAAAGAAAAGGGTAAAAACCACGGGTCGTCCAGACCAAAGAAATAGCTCCACTATAATCAAATAAGGGTACAAGAGAGTCTCAATAAAGTGCACAAATAGTGCCAACAACCAGCCAATACAATAAAGCACAAAAGCTTACAAATTTGAGAACAAGAAGATGAAAATACCCAAAACTACAGCTTCAGTGCGAAGACAGTTTCTCTCTCCTCGGACCTCTTTTCGACGATCCGAACGGTGAAATTGTAGAACTATGTCTCACGAACCTTCTGTCCAAAAAAGAAGATGATCCAACGGTTAACGAATCCGCAATCGCAGTTTTACGGTGACAGGTTTGAGAAAAACGGGAATTGCTCTCTCTTCTTTTCTCTCTTTTGGTGGCTCTCTCTATTCCGAAAATATCTCTTTTTTTTTCAACCATAATTTAACCCCTCTCCACTTATAATAAGTGAGAAACATAATGGGCTAAAATATTTGGGCATTTATCCACATAGGAAGGGAACCCAATACCCAACAATAATGATAATAAAGTCACAAGATAGAAGTCATCATCAAATTAATGTTACAATAACTCATTACCTATCGGAATAAAAAATTACTTCAATTAGCTAGAAAAAATTACTTCAATTACAATGATTCTATATCCCCAAGTAAAATAGAATCAAATACAAACAATTAGTCTTCAATCATCTAGATTAATGGTGCTTGAAGATTCTCCTTCTATTGTAAAAATTATCTGCACAAAGAAAAGCATTTCATTATTCTCCACATACATAAAATAAGAACCAAGACATATAGAAACTGTAATGGTTATAAATTGACATTGCTCAAAATGCTCAACCTCTTCATTCCTCATGGTCCTCCTCAGAAAATGGTTGTGAAAAGAGTTCCTCATCAAAATTAATTGGATCTCCAAGTGGGCCTGTTTTAATAACTAGTAATCTTCTAGTTTCCTTGAGAATCTGCAGATGAGTAGCACACCACACCAATTATATTCCTTAAAAATTATCTGCACAAGAAATTCCACAGCAACAGCAACCATAAAAAATTATTCCACAAGAAATCATAATTCAAATCAACTGTCATTTTTGTAATTCTGTTTTCTCAGTTTTACAATATGAAGCACAACAACCACTTATAGCTCGATGTCTTGTGTGTAACTGATTAATATCATGTCAGCCTGTACAATTACTAAACTACCCTTTTATATCATCATGTTATGACACCAGGAAAAATAAACATGATTTTTAACATGGGAGGTAACACTGCAGTACTTAGCTACTCATTCGATGAAGTGAAGTTTCATAAGTAAATCTCTAACTGAAATCCCCTGCCACAGGAATGGAGTCCCATCAGATGCAGACCAATTTCACTAATACCATAGTAGTCCTTTCCATGAAATGCAATGCAGGAAGTTAAACAAATCATAACACCAAACATCAAAAGAAGCTGATATTTGGTCTATTGTCAAATGGAAACGAAATAGGTACTAAAGAGCATTGGTAATGTTCAAACAAACCAAGTCAATCAGCAACTCCTAATCAAGCTCAATGGGGAAATGCAAGCTCAAAGCGCGAATAAAATTACCCGATATAACAGCAGTAACCAGTTGCCAACTTCTCTTTCATACTGACTGTACTACATTCACATCTACAGATATCACAGATCTGAACTTCTAGCTCTTCAGCACCCACTTTGGTGTATATAAAGAACCACCATGATCAGGTATTCCAGTAGCACATAAAACATGAGAAAAGAAAGAGAAATTACCATTATGTAAATTAAAACTACCATGAGAGGTGAACCCTATTCGATTAGTATTTAGTAACCTACTGATAACTCTATTTTATATAGAGTTATTTACGCATCTAAACCTAAATAATTGCTTAGTTCTAAGTAAAAATATATAGTAAATAAAGTTTTATAAATAAAATAACAACATTCAAAGTTAAAAGAGGGTTATGCATATAACTTAGCATCTTGCATATATTTTGTTATTTTTTGATGTGTTTGTTCAATGCACCTACACGTGATGTGCCTGCATTAGCAACTCAACGATACCCCTGCATTAGCAACTCAACGATGCGCCTGCATTAGATGCACCTGCACTCAAAACAGACTACAATGCTTGAAGAAAACCTAGAACATCAAGATACTCAAGCACTCAGCTGATGATGTCATGTTTATTCATGAAAGCACATGCAAGTCACAAATTTCGGCGCCTACCATAAAAGGCAACCCTAACTTTGTTATCAAGTAAACCCTCTTGTGAAGGAAAGCTCCACTTGAAGCCTATATAAAGACCTCCATCTCTCACTTGAAAATCATCTCTCACTTGAAAATCATCTCTCATTTCGTACACCAATATATATAGTTTTAAATTTAGTTTTTCATTCTCTTGTAAGAAGGCAAGAAAGGAATTGACAACTTCTTTCTTTACTTCCATACAATCACGTAGTGCTGGCTGAATGCAGTGAAGTGAATGCTCATGCATTGCTTGGCAACTTCATACAAAGGAATTCCAACCGTGTAACTCTTACCTTGTTGTTTTCCTTTTGTGATATCAAATATATGAATATGACTTATTCTGTTTATATATGCTTTGTAATGTCTAGCATGAACTAAAACTTTTTTAGTTGGGATGTTCTAACCTTATAATGATCTTTTAAATAAGTTATTGTAATCATATGTGATGTGTGCATTTTATTTCTTGTTTTATACTTCTTTCAACACTTATTTTGAGATTGATCACTTAGAATAAGTAGAGTTATAAATACAGACATGGTTTATAGTTAGAACTCGTTTATAGTTAAAACTCAAGAACTAATATGGGTAATTTTAATTAAGGAAACTTTGTTAAAACCATGCCAAAACCTAGACATAGGATAGCATAGTCCATAGGATGATACTGTGGGTACTTAAAATACAGGAGTGAACTTATTTAGCAACTTAGACATAAGAGCTTGTAATGAAAGTCTGAAGACAGTGACTGAAAAACACATTTCTAATGCAACAGTATTCAGTGCACCTGCATCATATATAAACACAAAACTATTGAAAGTGACTTATTTGGTAAAGAACATCTCAACTTTCATTCTCACTTGACTACATTCTCCATTTATTTAGTTTGTTTACCTTTTGTCTCCACACCATCAATATTGTTTGTTACTTCGTTACTTAATACTAATTTCTCTATCTATTTAAACCTTAAGAATTAATCCAATCCCTGTGGGAACGATACTCTACTTTCACTTTATTACTTGTTGTCGACTGTGTATACTTGCACATCACTTTTTCGCACATGACACCACTGGACTCTATTAATGATGTGGACCGGTAGAGCATTAAGAGAATCTAATTTATTTAAATTAGAATGAAGTTTATTTTATTTTAAGAGGATTTTATTTTAGTTTATGTTGCCATTAGAGGATTTTTGGTGTTTGTGTGTATGCACATTTGGCATAGGCACCATGGTGTGCAAGGTGTGTAGCTTAGGCACAACCCTAGGTATTTAAAGAACTTTTGCAATCTAATTTCACAACTTTGATGAAATAGAAAACACATTTGTGTGAGTTTAGAGAATGCTTCTCTAGGGTTCTTTATAGAACCAAACTTGAATCTTATCAAGAGCCTCTTACTCTTGTGGTGATTCCTCATGATCTTATCATCCTCTTGAATGTGGCGATTTCTCCATCTTCTCGCCTAATTCTATTTGTATGTTTCTTTTCCCTTTTATCTTTTAGCCTTATTTGCTATTTTGATTCAAGTAATCACTTGGTTAGATCCTTCATTCACATGGAATCAACTAGATATAATGAAGGAAGTGGAGAATTACCATTTTGCAAAGATTGAAGATCTTGTCCACCAAGCCAATTGCAAAGAAAGGATGCCTACAAGAAGTCCCCTTCAAAATATCACTCTTTAAGTTGGAAGGACAATTCTAAGAAGGAGGGAGCTCAATCCAAAAGATATGATGTCACAACCTCCAAGGGTAAAGGTACAATTTCTAACTCTTTTTCTTTGAACCCTAAGTTAAAGAGCATGAAATGTTTTAAATGCTTAGAGTATGGGCACATTGCATTAAATTGTCCAACTAAGAGAATTATGGTCTTGAGGAAAAATGGATGCATTAACTCACATGAGAGTGAAAGTAAGGAAAAACCTCAAGAGGGAGAATTGTTCATGGTTAGTAAAATTGTTGGATCCTATGATAAAAATGAGAATGATTCACAAAAATAATATTTTCCAAACTAGGTGTCTAATTCTAGGAAATGTATGCTCTTTGATAGTTGATGGAGGTAGTTCTGGAAATGTTGCTAGCACTAGGTTAGTGTCAAAGCTCCATCTTGAAACTACTCCACATCCTAGTCCATATAAAGTGCAATGGTTAAGTGATCATATATAGAGAATTAGAAATAAATAGACAAGTCAAGATATCATTTTCCATTAATAAATATTGTGATGAGGTTTTATGTGATGTGGCACCCATGGAGGCTAGCCACATATTGCTAGGGAGACCTTGGCAATTTGATAGGAAAGTTATTCATGATGGTGAAACCAATATATACACTTTTTTTCACAATAAAATTAAATTTACTCTTTATCCTCTTAGTCCAAAGAAGGCTAAACAAGACGTGTTGGCTTTGAAACTTAAAATAGAAAAAGAGAAAGAAGAGTAGAAAGAAAATGAAAAGGAGTGTGGTAAAAGAGAGGCAAAGAGAGAAAATAAAAGCAATGAAAAGAAAGAAGTGGGGAAGAATAAAAATCTCTTACATTGAGATCAATAGAACATTGTTGGTAAGACCTATGCTTAAACTTGATGTTCCATTGCCTTCTTATGCTAACAATTTCCCTAGTGTTATTGATCTATTTTTGACCATGCATAGGGATGCCTATTCAAGAGAGATGCCCCATGGTTTGGTGCCTTATGGTGCCACTCCCAACTTGCAGGTTTCCAAAGAAGTCCATTTGCTTGAAGAAGTTGATTCAAGGGAAGTTTCTTTTGATTTGATTCCTTACAAAAGTGTCAAATCAATTAAGTTTTCTAAATTCATGTTGGATGAATTGTTTATTGCATTGTTTAAGTTTTCTCATGAGCTTGAAAATTTTAAAAATTTGATGATGGGAATGTTAAAATTGTATCTTATGCCTTTGTTTGAAATGGGGGAAGAAATTCCACAAAATATAATGTCTCCGAGTCATGTCTTGTGTGCTCCCTATACATATTGTGATGTTGATTTTCTTTCTCCATCTTTGATACAAGGTCAATGTGTTGAAATTTTAAAAGGAGTTGACAATATTTATGTGTGCTAATTTGGAAAAAAAATTGTCATGTTGCTATTTTCAAGTTTATTTCTTCATGGTGTTGGTTGTTGCTTATCTTTGTCATATGTGTTGATTGTTCTCAGTTTCCATTTCACCCCGGGGGTATGTTGGTACTGATTTGAGTTCTTTATTTATGTAGGATACAATGGAGGTGGTGTCACAAAAAGAGGGAAACAATGGAGATCAAATTCGAGGTCGAATTTCTTCAAGAAGCAGGGAATGATGTGGACCGCGAGAGCATTAAGAAAACCTAATTTATTTAAATTAAAATGAAGTTTATTTTATTTTAAGAGGACTTTATTTTAGTTTATGTTGCCATTAGAGGATTTTTGGTGTTTGTGTGTATGCACATTTGGCATAGGCACCATGGTGTGCAAGGTGTGTAGCTTAGGCACAACCCTAGGTATTTAAAGAACTTTTGCAATCTTATTTCACAACTTTGATGAAATAGAAAACACATTGGTGTGAGTTTAGAGAATGTTTCTCTAGGATTCTTTCTAGAACCAAACTTGAATCTTATCAAGAGCCTCTTACTCTTTGTGGTGATTCCTCATGATCTTGTCATCCTCTTGGATGTGGTGATTTCTCCATCTTCTCGCCTAATTCGATTTGTATGTTTCTTTTCCCTTTTATCTTTTAACCTTATTTGCTATTTTGATTCAAGTAATCACTTGGTTAGATCATCCATTCACATGGAATCAACTAGATTCACATCAGTTACCACTGAGAGGTCCTGCCCACACATGTCACAAAACCTTTCTATTAATAAGTTGTGTGTGTGAACTTTGACATAATTAGCACATCTAATATGTAGGTGTATCATAAATGACTTGATTCCAAGGTTACATTAGTTTGAATTTCCTCTATTTGTGTGTGAATGGATTAGATAACTAGATGGACTTAAAAACAGTTCAGTAGCAACATCCTAGTTTTGTAGTGAAACATAAAAGCATGTAGTATCGTTATAAGTTGTGAAAAGCTCAAACACATGAAAATATAAAGGGGGAAAAGAGATTACCTCCAAATCATTGTTGCTTTTCACCTTTTTTCCTTGAACTCAAGTTTATCTCCAATGCCACAAGCCCCCGTAAGTTTCAAAGCATTTTGCAATGAAGAAAGGGATGCTTTTATCTTTAGAGAAAGTCTACTTGCCTTGATTTACTGCAACAACCTCTGAGTTGCTTATCAATTCGTGTATGGTATTATCCATTACTTGAATATCACAACCAACTAGTAAAGGGGCCTATTTAAACACAAGAACACAGTTATACAACAAACTATAGCATGAAAGAACGTTGGTTGAACAAAACGTATCTAAACATTGTAATTTATGGGAGGTAACATATCAGGAAGATTACCACCAAGTGTTGCAAACTGCCAGTCGTTGGTGAGGTTGAGGGTTGGAGAAAACCAGCTTTCAAGATAGCTTCCTAAAGAGATTGGGAAATTGCAGAATTTCTTGACTTGTAGATGAATAATTTCTCTGGAAGTTTACCAGTGGAGATTGACGACATCACAACAAACGCTTTCACGAACGCCATGTTTGAATAATTGTTCACCGCTGATGATATTAACCCCACGCGTCTTCATCAACTGGCGAAACCCTAGCAACAAGTTCTTTTGATTCTTCTTCGGTTAGGAATGGAATTAGGTTTACAACTCTGTTTTCTTCTTCTTCCGTCCACGATACCGTTTTGAGAAAATTCACGCAAAAGTGAGTGCACTCTTTGAAGAGGTACAAACATGATAATGCGAAATAGAAGTTGAAATGCGAAATCGAAATCAACTGGAATAAAAGCGCGAGAAAATCAAATGGAAGGGTACAAACCTGAGAGAGGGATGCGATAAGAGATGCGAAATCGAAATTGCAAAATCGAAATCGCAGCAAATTTTCTACATTTCAATAAGCTGGCAGCAAATTTCTCAGGAAATACCTGCGAAATATTTTTGCAGAAAATTCCGCAGGTAATGTCGAGATTTCTAGTAGTGTTGTTGCATTGCATATAAGACTGGAGATATTGGGGTCAAAATCGACTTTGAAATGGGGCTATGTTCGCTTTTCTCTCTTTCTCATACCAAGAAAGGCAATGTGTGTGTGTGTGTGTGTTTTTTTTCTAAAAGAAGGAAAAAAATCGAGAGAGCCCAGTCGCTCCTCCTGCCTAAAGGCATAAATAGAGGCATAACTCGAGTTATGCCTCTTCTAGTAGATCCAATCCAGACAGATCTAGTATACGTACAAGAATCAGAAGGGGTCTTCTCCCTAGGTGAGGGGATTGTGCTAGGTCTGTCTGCGCGCCAGGAAGGGAAGGCACTTGCGAGAGCTTAGATCCGTATGAGGAAAATTAATTATATAAGTATGTAAAAAAAATTAATTAACGTACCAAATTTACCTTTTATTAATTGCATCACCTTTTGCTTTCTCAGTAACTTTGGTTTTTCAACTTTTTATTTTTTTTTTTCACAATGTTCAAGAAAAGTTAATAAAAGTAATATGAAAATCATATTTCTTTTTTAACCGTTCTTAATATACGTGAATAATTGTTTTTTGCTTATATATAAAACCAGAATGTTATCTAACATTGAATAAAATATAAGTAAAATTTGGTCACTCTAAAGTGTAATAAAATATAAGTAAATTTGGTTTTGAGTTCTAGTTGTAGCTTCAATCACGCATCCCCCCCTGTCGTGGAAAACTCGTGTCTTTTTTGAAGCTGAAAACCCGAGCTTCTACTTAGACGTGAAAATGCACAGGTTTCTTAGTTCTCACATAAGGCACCCAATATATATACACGTTCGTTCAAATACCGCATGCCTTCATGCACGTTCTCCAACACCTATTTGTTATTGCACTTCTGATAAGAAAAAAAATTAGGCTTCACCTTGCCTTGAGTCGGCTTACACTAACAAATGACCAAAGAAAATATGATTTTTTGGGGGAGAATTAGGCTTGGAAGAAAAATCTGTTGATACTTGATACACACATCACCTTCCTGTTTATTTAGTGCTAAAAAAATGATATTGTAATATTTTCTTAAAGATATAAAATATAATTGTGTGGTGTATTTTACAACCTTGTATTTTCATTTGGTTAAACAATTTATTTAAATATTTTACAATTAGGCAACAAAGACTTTTCAATAGTTTTTCTAAAGTTAATAGTCCTTGTCCATACTCTTTTCTATTTGCTACTTTTGTAGACTTACATAGTTTTTACTAACTCATTTTAATTTTTTTTTTAATTTTAATCATTTATCAAAAGAAAATTTTATTTTAAAAATTGTTTAATTTTATTGATGTGTACAAATTATAATTTTACTATACTTCGCATCATAGAAGATATGATTTTTCAATTTTGGGCACGAGACTAAAAATGTTTAAACATTTTAGGGATTGTTTCTAAAACTACTATTTATTTGCTACATTTTGAATTCAATTTTAATTGTTAATAAAAGATGAAAAACTCTTATGTAGTGGATAATTACGATGGGAAGAAGATTAAAATCTACAATTTTTACAATCCCAAAAAATATTGAACTTATTTTCCTGGATGTTACTTAACTTTAGTGTTTGATAAAAAGTAAAAATAAAATGAAAACAAAGAAGAAAACCCAAGTAATCGGAGGACATGTTTTCTCCATAAAAGGGTAGCTTATACGAGACTTGAGTCATTGCAATGGGTGTGTGACACACGCAGATGCCAGCTACGAGAACCACCGGGACACCAAACAAGAGGCTATTGTTATTTCCAAAATTAAACAGGCACGACAACAAAGACCACGTGAGTGAACAATTTGTGTGGTCCTCTTTCAGTACTTCAAAGGCATCTCCCTATTTATCCTTTGGAATATATAATGTTTTTTCAAATTATTACTATTTTGGCCATAAGAGGGTTCCCATGCAAAAATAACATTATGAATGGTATTGCCTTTTTTTAAAAAAAATTCTCAATTCTCAAATTCTCAACCAATGGGATAAAGGGCCTTTACTACAATGCAGTTAGAGATTAGATACGTTTCCTATCATTTTCTATTCAGCCTCCCTGCTGAACTTTATTTGTTCTTTCGGAGAGATTGGTGAATGGTGATTAGTTTGATCCCCTCAAGTGCTTTTTAGACAGTGACATATCGATATACATGTTCAGTACTAAGAAATTCACTTCACTGGGCAATAAATCCAGTTACGAAAAATATCTGAGTCCACTGTTCTGTTCTCACGTCCCCCATCTCCTAAGACTAGAGTTCTAACCAAAGGAGTTTTTTCCCCTATATTGGGTTTAGTCAATATTCCTTAGTCTGAATTGTTCCAAATTTTAACTTTCTAAATGATGCTAAGGCCTTCAATTTTCCTGTGTCAATAAAAATGCATTTCCCTTGTTACCAACTCGGTCAAAATACTCCCAACAGCCACCCCCACATAGCCCCCCTAAAGCAGTCAACTCATTTTTACAGGCCCTTCAGCACTGATGCCAGAAGCACAATCCCAAGACTCACAGGGCATTCATACAGTCCCCTCCATTAACTCCTCAGCAACTGGCCACTCAATATCTTAAAAATTTACCCACTCAACAATCACTATATCCAATGGGCAGGCGTCATGAACTAAAACTGTCTCCCTGACCAGTTCTGACCAAATGAATTCACACACCTAAGATCAATTTAATTCTTCCCTTATGTTTCACGAATTTTAGTTTGACAAGGAGGATTAGGTGACTATTTTTCTGGTTTAATGGCAAAATCCTGCTCATTTAACCTCCTATAAAGCAATGCTGATGCTTCCACCCTGTTTTTTTAGGGAGGGGGAAAGAAGTAAAGTTAGATTCAGATGGCGAAAAAAATACTGAAAGATGGACAAACATAATTATAACTTATGGGATGAGATCCTCACCAGCCAGGTAGGACAACAAATCTCCCGGTGGAAAAAGCCCAATTAACCTGCGCAGGATAGAGTAGAGTTACACTAGTCAGAAACAGCTTTAATACACAACAATACAGACTGTTTCAACTATCACGGTAGGAAGAGTTTACTCCATGTTTAGTCCCTTGAAAAAATCAGAGAAAAAATGGGGTAGTTGTGGTAAAACATAGGAAAGGAAGGGTTCCTTCGAGGCTTCAACTAATATAGGAGTAAACGGCTTTCTGAGTAGATTTCAACATTATGTGGCTAACTATTAAGAATTTATGTTGTCATATTATGAGCAAACTGTAAGGAGAGGCAAAGCACAGCTGGATGGATCAACCTGTTATCTAATTATCCGGTAGACTAAAATCAGATTAAACCATTGATAAAAAACACTAACAATTTATTTCATTTACAGTGAATTTCTTCAAGCATTAGGTTATCCTTTTTATCCCATCAAGTGCTAAGCTATTATGATGACGTACAGTTACTGTAAAATTACGGATGTCTAATTTTTTTTGTTTACTACAACCAGGAAAAATAATACGGGTGCACAGTGAGGTACCACCATAACCAGGTTGAAGTTTAAAAATCAAATATACCTTATCAGTCCCAGGAGAAGAAGCGACTACATGAGTAACCTGTTCATCAATTTGGTTTGTGCAAACAGCACCAAATTGTTCAGCTGTCTGCCACAATGGGTGAAGGTGGGGATTGGTTTCACCAACAGGAAACATCCTACTAAATACGATACGGCAACCAGCCAAGATTTTCCTCTGTTCTGTAGCTAGGATATTTCTCACATCCGCTTCTTCTAAGGATTGAGAAGCAAAGAAGGTTTGGTGTAATTTCTCAATAACCTACTCCATGAAGAGAAGGAATTCTCAGCTGTAGAATATCAAACCGTCCCAAATCAAAGAAAAAGTTGACTATAACCTTACCCCCAAACAGACTGCCAGAGTTCCAGCTTCAGGTACCTCATCGCGATCAACCTCAAGAAGAGATTGACCGGTAAGCCCAAATTGACGTCTACTAGAGGGAAAGTATAGATACCTGCAATATCTTAAAACTTAATACAGGGATGATGCAACCACTCAATGTTAAAAGTAGTAAATGCTAAAGCATTGCATGTAAGTTTGAAACCATGCTATGATACACCGACCTTTCCACCACTATAAGGTTCGGTCTGTTATGAGGCCAGACTCTCACAGAATCATCTATAATTACAACGGATGATTCCATACCCAAAACACCTTCCAAATCTTTGTTTCTCGGCGCTCTCTCATCACCATCAATTGACTCTGTATCATCCCCTCTAGAAATGACTCTACCAGCAAACAATAATCCTTTTGGATCAAGCACCTTTGCCATTTGTGTCGCATATGCTTTGTTTCCCATGGTGTAAAGATGCAGCTCATAGAGCTTACTGGCCTATAAAGCATTGAAAAAAATGTGAGTTCTTCAATTCAAAACTAAGCCTAGTACAATGTCATGCTCAAAACATAAAAATATAGTATAGTTTTCATACTACCTTCTCCAAGAAGTTCCAGACTCCTGGTCTGAGTTTAGTCCACATTCCCATATGAGAAAAACGAAAAAGATGTCTCTGAGGCATCTCCTGGTCTTCTTGTTCTTTCTTTCTCAATATCTCATCATACACAGGATCAACTTCCACAAACTGAAAGAGAAAAAGGTTAATAAGCAATGGTCCAAACTTTTACCTAAGGGAGAGCCCATTCCATGCAAATTACCTTAGCAGAATTGAGAAGTGTGTGATCTAGGTCCAACACAAGGCACAATTTCCTAGCAGAAAACATTTTATTCTGCTCTTCAAGCCTCCTAGCTCTCTCTCTCTGTATAGCAGCTTTCTGCTGCTCATTATAACCTTCAAAAAGATGTTCAACATCAGCCCATGTACTCTGCGATCGAGAGGAACCTGATGCACATGTTTCTGGAGCTAATCCCGTGACAGCTTGAAGGTTCTGAGAGCTTTGTTCCGCTCTATCTAATGTGAAGGGAACAGAGGCAGAAGAAACATTTTGAGTAGCAGGAGAGTGATCTGATGATTCTTGGGGAACGGACATAAGATCAGCAATATTTTTCAGATTACTGGTAAACTGTCGAGTAATATCAGGTGGTGCAATTGACTTAGTAGGTACCAATTTAGTCCCAACCCCAACCTCAGACTTCTGGGCATTGACATTGTCCCTAGCTCCCTGGTTGTTTGACATAGGGGATACAATGGCTTTGAATTGTTCACTCCCCAATTTTCCACTCTTCTGGAGAGCACCACTTCCATGGAGAATGCGCCGTGGATCACGGGGTTTCATACGAATCTTTCCAGAATCCTCTTGTATCCGTTGTGCCTAAGTATCAACAACATGCAAAATGTAAACAAAAATTAGCCTTACGGGGCATCCATGAAATGAAACTATCTGGACTCCCAAATTCTAGAATCAATTTTTTAGTACAAGTGTACTCATAATCAGGGATCAAAATGTTAAAAAAACGGTAACTCTCATGCAAGACAAAAATTATATAGATAATAGGAAGATAACACTACATACACTAGTGAATAATGAAGAATTTGACTTCTGATGTGCATACTTAAGACAAAAATATTCTCATAAAAGGATTTTACCATGGAAGCTGCTTGTGATGAAACTGGAGGCATTCCAACAGAATTTTGGGGAATACCAGCAGTCATTGCTGGACCAATATTCACAGTAGTATCTGCTCCCTTTGCGGAATTCGAACTTCTTAAATGCAGTGTACTTGAAGCAGAATCAGCAGAATTCTTTTTGGCTTCTGCTGCTAATCTCTGTTGCTCCATAAGTATATTCAGCAACATGGTTGGATTTACAGCTATGCCTTTCAATAAATCAGGTAAGGAAGCTGTGGTGCTACTTGTAACTGGTGCCTGCTCATTCCCATTACTTGTCACATTGAGATTACCAGAACTAGTACTGAAAGTTGTATTGAGTTCAGTTTCCCCCTTTTGCATTAAATGGTTCCTTTCTATCAATTGAGATCCAGCCAGCGTAGTGTCTTCTAACCAACCACCATTTCCTGCCATAGTTCTTGCCTCTCTCATATTGTGCTCGGTATTTTCCAAAGAACGTCTTAGTTTTTTAGTTACAGTAGCATCCAATGAAGGCTCCTCAACAGTCTTTTGCTTTCTCGAGGTTATTGTTCCACCATATTCCACTTTAGGCATATTATGTGTCCCGGAAGGTTGGTTAAGATCTAATGTACTTGCATCGGAATTAATGAAACGAAGCCTGGGATCCCTACTCTTTGCTGAAGTTTTCCCCGCATAAGACCCAGAACCTGCTGCATCAATCCTAGAATTAACCAATCCATGCACACTGGACCTATCAATGGAAGAAGAAGAAACAGGTGTCTGATCCAAAAGTGTTGGCTTAGAGCTTGTTAAAGAAGCAGCTATGGAAGCACTAGAGACCTCATCATTGGTATCAACAACCCCTTCCTCACAGTCACCTGAAGGGGTTGGACTTGGAAGTTCATCATTTGTAAAGAAGGAACTTCGACCAAACTTCTGTTGATATGTGGAAACAGCTCTTAAAGCATCGGTTTCATAGAGATGAAACTTAGAACCTTCACCATCCAGTTCCATCTTCCCACACCCTGTCTTACCAGCAAGAGGCAACCCAGATTTATCCATCCCCTCTCCAACAGAAAGCGATTTTTTCACAGGGAAGCAGGAGGGTGCTTCTCGTGTGGGGGATGGCAAACTGTCTAAATCATGATCCTTATGAAGGTCCAACAAAGGGAGCAGAACCCCTCTACCTTTAATAATACTTTGCCCAGATTTCAAGGTTTCTGATGCCTCAATTGAGTTGCTATTGGCAGGCTTACTAAAAGAAATCAATTCACCACCATCTTTGACAGCTGAAATTTCCCAGGTCTTCGTCTCATGGGTCTCCAAATTTTCCTCTTTGCCAACAGCCTCACTACTGCCTAAGGAACCAACAGAATTGATTGCAGTAATCATGACCTCAATCTGTTTGGGGAAAAAGTTTTAAATTCTATCACATTTTTATCCTCTAACTTGAGTATTATACGAAGGGCCGAGAAATGATTCTCAAAATAGAGTTGCATTAAACATCACCTCTTTCATATGCTCTGGAGAGAATAAATGAGTGCCCTCATCCTTCAGAAAAGAAAGTAACCTGACATGAAAATTGCAGCCAAGGAAACATAATTTAGTGATATGATAGATGGTATTGCAACTAGAAATAATTCATAACTACGAGCCAACACTTTATATAGTGAAAACCTTAATATGTTGTCTTTGTTCTCTTCCTTCTGCAAATTGTACATGGAGCAGAACACCTACAATAAATACACACAAAAAACCATGGTGACTGAAATTCAGCAACAGGAACCAAAATGATAGTATATCAAAATAAACTGCAACAAACAAAAATCTCTGAGTGGGTCTTACAGAATAGACCATTTCAATTGCATTGAATGACAAACGAACAAGATCATCCTTTTCAGAATCAGCTGGTCCAGTAAACACTTTGCTCTGCAAGGCACTCTGAATCCTAGTACAAGTCTCAGCAAACGATCTACAACAACCAAGACCACCCAATAAAAACAAAATTCAATTCAACATTTCAATGCAACTCCAATGTCAGCTATTCAGAGAACAACAAAAGGAACAAAGGGCTTGTTTTCACTTACTCCGCCACATTAGCAACAGTAACACCCTCCAGAACATCCTTAACACCTAGCAGCTCAGAATCAGAAACAGTCTCAGAAGCATCACCCCCTGCCATTTCAGCATCAGCATCAATCTCACCCTCCTCTAACTCCCCATCCTCTTTATCAACATCCACCACCACAACCTCCTTCGACGACAACTGATTTGAATTCAAATCGTTGTCATTCTTGGTACTATTACTATTAGCATTAGCATCAGAATCAAGCTCCATAATAAAAATATCATTCAGAGGCTTGTTCTGCACGGCCTGTGCCCAAGCAAGATTATACAATCCCGAAGCATAACCCCGAGAAATAGTAGGGTACTTAGAGTATAAATCATGAACAGCCCAAACCCTAGGATCACCACCGCTTTTGGGATTATTATTGCTATTATTCACCTTAACATCTTGCTTATTGAAATCATCTGCACTGATCTCTTCCACCGAAGCAGTATCCGAAATCTCACCCTCTTCCACATCCTCAACCTCTTTCCCCATTTCTTCTCGATTTTTTAACTTTGAGCAATCCAAAAACGATCCAAAAACCATGTATATACCAGGAGAGTAAAACACGATCACCGAAACCGATAATCACGGTCGTAACAACGACAAATTTTAGGTCAGTGATTAAATTAGGGTTTCAAATTTCCAATTTCGAGTCTTCGAGATCTCTAAGATTTAAGACGATATAACAATGTTAAAATCGAATCAGAGATTTTACGGCGTCGGATCCGGTCACCGGCGATTACAAATCGCGAGCGATTTTTCAGATCTGACGAGATACAGAGCAGCAATCGAGCTTTTCAGATTAAAAGAGGACAAAGAAAATAATACGATAATTTTGTAATTCTTCGTCGCGTGTGTGAGTGACGAATGAGTAGGAGAAAATCAATCCGCTGAGGAAAGAAGGGATTTTATAGGGATGTGATACAGGGGAATCTAAGAATGAGTGGATTTTAATCTCAACCGTACACGTCAGTGATCCTGGAAAGGAACACCGTGCGCCTATGAATGAGAATGACAGTCTTACTTGTTAGTTAGAGTTGGTGGTGCTCCTGCATTTCCGGTTTCCACTAAAATACCAAAATAATATAAAATAAAAATAGAATATTTAAGAGGGGGTGTTTTTAGGGTGTGTTTGGATTAGAAGAGAACGAGGGAAGAGAGAAAAATATGAGAAATAGAGTAGATTAAGGCTATGTTTGGAGGGGAAGGAAGGGGAGGGCATATTTTTCAATTCTAAATTGATGAAGCTATAAGATGTCTCTAAACATAAATCAAATGTGATTAAAAATGTTATATTGATATCCATCAATTTGTTCTTTTAATTTTTTTAAATCTCAGATACATATTAAAATATTGACAAATTTTTTTCAAGCCCTCACCTCTCTTCCCTCCGCAAAACCCCCTCCCAAACATACCCTAAGAGTGTTGTTTGGTTTAAGGGAATGAGAAGAGAAATAGGAAAAAGAGAGTTGTGTCCCTTGATTTGATTGGAGCAAAAGAGAGAAAATAGAAATAATACTAGTTTTGAAATGACAAAAACACTCATGTGTTTGATTTAATTTTTTTTTAATTTAATTAACTTAATAGTTACTTTAATTATTTAACTAAATTAGTTAAATATTTATTTTAATTAGATAAATAATTATTTTAATCATTTAACTTAATTAGTTAAATATTTATTTTAGTTATTGAATTTAATTAAGTAATGAAAAGAATTAGGAAATTGAGGTGATAAAGTGTTCTCCTCACTTTCTTCCCACAATTGGAGACATTGCAAAAAACACTAAAACAATCACCCCTTATCTCTTTCCCATTTCTCCCCTCAACCAAACATGAGAAAATCACTTTCTCTTCCCTTACTATCTATTCCCTCTTTCCCCTCAAACAAACACACCCTTAGGGTGAGGGAGCAAACTAAATCCCTCACCGATGGGTCATTAAATATGACGGTAAGATATAATAAAAAATATTATGAAAGGCTGAGATTTCGTATGGTAACCTGTTATTTTTGGTTGCTCAAAATATGAATTCGGTGCCAATTTTGTAATTTGAAAAGGTGATGATATTTTAGAAATTGCAATTTAGGTCTAGGTCACAAAGTTCATATTTTTTGTCTTTCTTTCTGAAAATATGTCGCCATGTTACAAGGGGTTGCTTCGCCGCCGCGGTGTTCTCATCCTTAACAGAAACCATTCTCAAACCACTCCCATTGTATCGCTCACCTAACCCTTCTCGTCAACATGATTCCACATCAGTCAGTTAATCGCCACAAGCACACACAAATACACAGTTATTTTTTTTGAAGATCTTTTTCAAAATCAAATGACAACAGTGTCTACGCAAGTAGAAAGGCATGCAGTGGCCTTCGTCAACGTTTCTCAGGTCACCCTCTCTTTCTTTTGTTCTACAACAATCACATAAATCTATCATTTATTTCCTTCTCTAGGTTCAAAAACCCTAACAACGTAGGGCCAGAAACAACCCCGCGCACAAATCCTGGAAGGCTGCAAGCACGGGATTCAAGAGCACATAACCACTTTGCAGTATGGTTCACGAGCCGATGAAGAGGCAGAAACTCGTCTCAGGATCTGCCAGCCACGCCAAGAAAAAGTCCAAGCGACGACGGTCCTTCAGCAATACAGGGAACTTGTTGTATCAGCTTATGCCGATACTGGAAGCCCTCATCGTCGCAGAACCACTTTTCAAACCTAGATGTCCATCGATAGCGGCAGCAACGCCGCCACTTACAAGGCGTCCACAAAAGCAATGAAGGATAAAGCACCCTGGACGTCTACCATTAACCTTCAAGACTTGGCCGACGAGTCTGTTGATCACCCACCGAACAACCAAGAAAAATGAGTCATGCGATCCAACTTGTCAGGCCAGCACCAAGGTTAGGGTAAAATACTCAAACGCCTTTCATCTCGCTTCAGCATGACAGTGTGGATCAGCGAATCAGACGATAAACTCATCCTGAGGCTAGCGACTATAGAAGAAACTTATGCACACACTTAGGTACGCGTAGACTCTGAAGGCGCTGGAACCTCCAAAGGGACAAAGGCCGTCGAGAACAACTAGGATAACGACTGCAAAGTAGGAATAGGCAATCAAAGGGCCGGTAGGACGCTAAGAAGGCGAAGGTCCTTGGAACGACGTCTGACGCGTTACCCTATTCTGTTGAGTGTCTGACTTTATACGATTTACGAGGAGACAAGGGAATTGGGCATAATACCCCGACCAAAACCATTCCCGACACGAATTGGGAAATACGGCTCGGCACGCCGCAATTTTCACAAGACCACCAGACACAACCAGACGGATGCCTCGCACTAAAGCAACTAGCCGAAGTGCTTGTCCGGGGAGGCAAGCCTTAACCAACTCTGAGCAAATGACTCAACTTTCTCCCTGCCATAGAGTGGTACAACAAGTCTACTTTGGTTTAACTAAACATATAAAGTCAAAGACCTGAACAAATCAGGGAATAAACCCGGATCAAAGGATGAAGACTTGCAAGACGACAACAAAAGAAACTATCTGCGCAATACTAGAACAGCGTCCTTCCAAACAAAGCATTGAAAAAAGAAAATTGATGACTAAACCAAGAAGCCGACACAGTATCTGGCCAAAAGAAGCCCGAGTGGCTACTCGCGGCCTTACCTCAGCAAAAAACCCCAACGGGTAAAGAAAATCACAAGAAAAAACAAGACGCTGAAAGTATAAGGTTATAACTCATTCTAACACAAATGATATGCAACTTGCATTGGGAAATCACCACCGGCCATTGATGAAGTTGATGTGAGCCAAGCCGCCAATCATGGGACCTATTACTAGAGGAAAGCTAAAGGCAATGGAACAACAAGTCAAGAGTCTTCATTCATGGAAGGATCTTCCTCACTCAAAGGGAATATACTTTAGTGTGTCCACCTTGATAATTGACAAGGGAACACTAAAGGTGACCAATGATCCTCTAGGGAATTTCTAGAATACCCAAACTCTAGTGTTCCCTATTTCTTTGTATTTGCTTTCCAATAAATTTAGGACTTCATTTTTAATTGTAATGAACTTTTGGTATTGAGTCGTGTTGGACTTGGATAAGTGGCTAAGGTCTAGTAGCTTAGTTTGTGGCCTTGGGCTTTGTTTCGTGTTTCTTTTGGACTTTAGTTGTGGGACTAGGATCTATAAGTCGACAATATAAATACTTGGAACCCTAGTGTAATCTTAGAACTTTTATATTGAATGAAATCATTTCCTCATTTTGCAAAAAGAAAGTCAAATACCTAGAATGAGAGGTGAGAGGACAAGTACATGCATATGAGAGGTGAGGTTCATCATGAAGTTCTCCTTGGTTCTTGAGATGAGAACCTAAAGTTCACATCATTGAGGCTAGGAGAGCCTAAGGATAGAGTGATCTTATCACCCTTCCAAGAAATGTGTGGTGATCTTCAATCTTCATTCCATTCCAAGTCTATTCCACAATTGATCTTTCTTCCTCTTTCATGTAAGTGTTTGTTAATTTGTGTTCATCTTTCTTTTGTGAGAAATTGTTGGTTTGCTAATTTTCAAGATTCTAAACTTCTAGATCTACTTTAGATTTTATCAAGTGAGTATCAACGCTAGTGAAATTTGGGAATTTTTTTTCTCACATTTCTAGGTTTTAGTTGTAACGACAAAACTGTTCTCCTTTCCGGCTTTCAGCAACGCGTTTTGTATTTCCTGCATTTACGTTTTTTCATAGTTTCAGTCAGATTTTCATTTCTAATTTTTAGTATGTTTCGTCTTGATTTGTTGATTGAATCTTGTTTGTTGTTGAATTTGCAAAGTACTTCACCTTTGTTTCACTAATTTTGAGCTTGATTTCTTCACTTTTCGAATAGTGCATTTTGTGATAAATTTCACAAGGATCTGGTGAAGAATTGTTTGTTCGAAATTAGTGAAGAATTGAGAATTCTGGAAATTATTGTTGTTCATGGTGTTCTTAGTGATCTGTTCTTCAATTTCTGCATTTTGATCCGAAATTGTTTGTTCGAAACTTCAAATGGTGTTTCTGGATTCAATATAGCTCAGTTTACCGTGATTCAAAATCCAAGTTGTTTGTCTCACAATATAGTATTATTTGAGACATTGAAAAAAAAACTCAAAAAAAAAAAGAAAATACTGAAAAATATAAAAAAAATAACAAAAAAAATATTATTTTCAAGAAAAGAAAGGCATCAACTGATCATCAAGAAAATTCCAGAAAAATTCCCACTGTTAGTAAGCATTATTTGGATCATTGAGAAATTTTCTCAAATTTTTTTGTGGATATTTGGACCATTTTGCCCTTGGAGGCTTATTTGCTCATTTTGTTGTAATTTGTTTGGTACATTGCGAGTGCTCTTTTGAGTCTCTTTTCATAGTTTAAATTTGTATTTAAATGCTCCAAATTTGTTCCAGTAAAAAATAAAAACAAAAAAAAATCTTAGTTTTGTCATAGTAGTCTCTTTCTTCTTGTTCCTCTTGGTGATATTGATCATACATTCTTTGGGCTCTATAGTAACATCAACATCAAGGATTGGATAGAAGCTTAAGGGTTCCTTTTCAAGATCTAAAGGAGGATAAGAGTGACTTGAGTGACCTACTTTACATTTGTGTGCACAAAAAAAACCCTTGAATGAAGAGTGTTTGTTCATAAAAAGCCTAAACACGAGTGAAGTGACACTTGGTGAGATAAACACTCTTGTGAGGACTTTTGGTTGTTTTTTTTATACTAAAATTTTATTGTAGGTACACTTGTTCTACTTGAGGATGAGTTCTAATCCTCCCTCGCCTAGAACCGCGGCCATCTTAGGCCAAATGGAGGCTCTAAGAAAAGAGCTTGAAAACATGAATGTGATTCAAAGGAGGATAATGGAGGATCAAATGAGATTGGTGGGTAGAGTGGATGTTTTGGAGAATAGAACCCCAAGAAGAGAAGTTACCTCACCTAGGAGGGATCCTAGAAGGCATAGAAGACATGTGACTCCACAATATTTCGATGAAGAGGAGTATGTGTGGAAGATGAGGATGGTCCAAGGTTGCATAGACATAGGCATAGGCATCGTGGTGATGATGGTGGTAGGCCAAGGAGGGATAGAGATAGGGAGGAAGAGCATTGGAAAAAGTAGAAAATCAAAATCCCTAGTTTTCAAGGTAAGAGTGAAAGTCCGGACTTGTACTTGGATTGGGAGCTCAAAATTGAGCAAATATTTACTTGCCGTGATGTTAGAGAAGAAAGGAAGGTTAAGCTTGCCACCCTAGAATTTGTGGATTATGTCTTGCTTTTGTGGGACCAAGAGCAAAAACTTAGAGTGAGGTGTGGTCAAAGACCTATTGAAGATTGGGAGGAGCTAAGTCCTTAATGAGAAGAAGATATGTCCCATCTCACTACCAAAGAGACTTCCTAAACAAATTGCAAATGCTCTACCAAGATTCCAAAACCGTGGAGGAGTATTATAAAGAAATTGAAGTTGCCTAGATTAGAGCTAATCTTGTTGAAGAGGAGGAACAAGCAATGGCAAGGTTCCTTAATGGCTTGAAGTATGAGATCAAAGACCAAGTGAGATGTACTCATACTTGGACATTCAAGAGCTCTTGCATCATGCTTCCAAGGTGGAGGCACAGTTGAAGAGTAAGGGCACCTCAGGGCCTTCCCCAAACTTCAAACAAAATTCATCTTCAACTTTCAAAGACAAACCAAAGGTTGATGAGGCATCCACCTCCAAGCAAGACAAAGGTAAAGCTACGGCCATAGAGTCGAGAGGTAAGCCTAAAATCCCTTCTCAAATCTCAAGTGACAAACCTTCCTCTATGACATGCTTCTAATGGCAAGGCAAGGGACACATTGCTTCGCAATGCCCTAACAAAAGAAGCATGGCAATAAAACAAGGGATTGTAGTGACCGAAAGTCAGCATAAAAAAAGTGATGAGCTACATTCGGCCAATTCAGTTGGAGAGGATTCTCAAGAGGAACCTCATCATCAAAGTGACTTATTGATGGTTAGAAGACTCCTAGGAGCGAAAGCTAAAGACATCAATAAGATAACCTTTTCCATACAAGATGTTATGTTCAAGAGAACTTGTGTAGCTTGATAATTGATGGTGGGTCTTGTGTCAATGTTGCAAGCACTATACTAGTCCAAAAAATAAATCTCACTACCATCAATCATCCAAAGCCATACAAGTTACAATGGCTAAAAGATCATAATGCCATTATTGTAGACAAACAAGTAGTTGTTGGATTTTCAATTCATAAGTACCATGATGAGATTCTCTTTGATCTATGATAGCCGGACACCTTTTACTAGGCAGGCCTTGGAAATTTGATAGAAAAGTAAGCCATGATGGCTTCTCCAACAAATACTCTTTTGTCTTCAACAAATTGAAAGTAGTTTTCTCTCCTCTTAGTCCCCAAGAAGTCTTGAAGGACCAAATTACTTTAAAAAAGAAAATAGAGGATGGGGAGAAAGAACTAAAAGGGTTACCAATCTTTTTTTGAGGGAAACACAAGTGAGAAAGGTCTTGGTAGCTAAACAACCTTTCTATGTTCTCTTCTTCAAAGAGGTGAGTTGTTTGACTATTTAGGCTTTTCCCCTTGAATTACCAAAGGAAATTCTAGATTTCTTGCATGCTTTTGAGGATGTCTTTCCTAAAGGGATTCCAAAGGGATTGTCACCTCTTAGGGGCGTTGAACACCATATGGATTTAATTTTGGGTGCCTATCACTAGAGGAAGGCTAAAGGCAATGGAACAACAAGTCAAGAGTCTTCATTCATGGAAGGATCTTCCTCACTCAAAGGGAATATACTTTAGTGTGTCCACCTTGATAATTGACAAGGACACACTAAAGGTGACCAATGATACTTTAGGGAATTTCTAGAATACCCAAACTCTAGTGTTCCCTATTTTTTTTTGTATTTGCTTTCCAATAAATTTAGGACTTCATTTTTAATTGTAATGAACTTTTGGCATTGGGTCATGTTGGACTTGGATAAGTGGCTAGGGTCTAGTATCTTAGTTGGTGGCCTTGGGCCTTGTTTCGTGTTTCTTTTGGACTTTAGTTGTGGGCCTAGGATCCATAAGTCTACAATATAAATACTTGGAATCCTATTGTAATCTTAAAACTTTTATGTTGAATGAAATCATTTCCTCATTTTGCAAAGAGAAAGTCAAATACCTAGAGTGAGAGGTGAGAGGATACACGCATATGAGAGGTGAGGCTCATCATGAAGTTCTCCTTGGTTCTTGAGATGAGAACCTAAAGCTCACATCCTTGAGGCTAGAAGAGCCTAAGGATAGAATGATCTTATCACCTTTCCAAGAAAGGTGTGGTGATCTTCAATCTCCATTCCATTCCAAGTCTATTCCACATTTGATCTTTCTTCCTCTTTCATGTAAGTGCTTGTGTCTTTTCTTTTGTGATTGTTAATTTGTGTTCATCTTTCTTTTGTGAGAAATTGTTAGTTTGCTAATTTTCAAGATTTTAAACTTCTAGATCTACTTTATATTTTATCAGAAGTCATCAAGTTTTTCCACTAAACACTTGATTTTTTTGTGTCGATAACATTATATAGTTGTTTTAGGACAAATATACCATGTAATTTTGCATTGCAGATATTGCTAATCAAGTAACATTAAGAACCATTAAAGCATTAGTAGAGCAATTTAGACAACTAAGCATAATCACAGAAACCAGTGACATTATCTTGCATCAGCAGAATGAACTTATTCCCATAAAAAAAACATCGTCCACAGCCTAAAGTTGAATTTGATGAAGAGACTTATAGAGTCTGAAAGCTTTTGATGTTAGATATAAGCCATGATGGGATTAATGGGATTAGGGGTGTGCAATTAGTATGGTTAACCAGTCCAAATGTAATAACTGGACCACACTGCACCAAGAAAAACCATAACCATTTAAATCGTTTACAAGCCCAACCTAATTTAAAAACTAAATCAGTGCCCCCAAACCCAAATTCTGAACCGGTTTGCAAAAGTTGAACCTGAATAGGCCTGCTTTAATTGAGCTGGAATGCGTACGCAATGCATTATCGAAAGAGTGTGGGTCTTTGACTGTTTGCAGTCATTCTGCAGTATAAAAAGAGTCCAACAAAATACAAAAACGAAAGCACAATGATCTTTTCCCCAATTCATATTCTTAGTTTTTAGATCTCAACTATTTTACACACATCGATAATCCACCTCTTACCGCTATTGACGATAGCTCCTACCACCACCCTCCTCTCTCTCTCTCTGTCTCTCTCTCTCTCCCTCCCTCCCTCTCCCTCTCTCTTCAATGGTACTTTCTCAACTCTCTCACTTGATCTGTTTACATTTCAACTTAGATCCTTACAATTTCATCTCCATTTCACGCTGATTCCTACCCCCCCCCCTCCCCACCCCACCCCAAAATTTGTTGGTTTCTTGAATTGCTGTTTTTTAAGTTTTGCAAATTGCTCGCCATTCTGTAACCAGGTATCGTTTTAATTATTTTAAAAATACAAAACTTGGTGAAGGTTATGGATAAAATTGAAAATATTATCTCAGTTTTGATTTTTCCGTGTTTTAAACTTGTCATGGCTTGTGAATATTATTTTTGTTGTTATGTTTTGGTTCCTGGATTCATAATCATGTATGTTGAATTGATAATTTTTTTGAAGCTTTGACTATTTGCTTACTCGAATAATAGTATAATACCGGCAAGTAATGGATTTATTGGAAAAACTGTATTTTTTGTAATTCAGAAAAATCAGTTCGGGCAAAAAACTGGTTCACTAAAAGCAAAACCATTTTTATTTGATTTCACAACAAAACTGGTTTCTATGCTAAATCGGTTTTGGACCGGATCTGAACCGAACCTGAACTGGTTTTGAAGAAAAACCGGTTTTGACAGACGTGGTTTTTGCAAACCGACCCGAACCATATATATGGTTCAGTTTGGTTCATGCACCATACACACCCCTAGATGGAATAGATGAAGACAAGGCCAAATGGTGGGAAGACCGGAAGAAGAACAAATTTTGTTCCGTGGACGAGCGAACTCATTTATAGCACGAATGCATTTAGTAGAAGGTATCAGCACAACACTTTCAATATAGATTTATTCTATTGCATTCATTAGCTTCGATCACGTTTTTAAAGGTTTTTATTTATTTATATAAAACATAATCAATAGGAGATCGAAGATTTTCTAGATGGAAAGTATCAATTTTGGATTCAGTGGTAGGAATTTTCCTAACTCAAAATGTCTTAGACCATCTTTCCAGGTATAAATGCTAGAAGTTTGTTTTTTTTGCTTAACTTATATAATTCAACAAAATGCCACAACAAAGTTTTTTTTTTCTCTCTTGACAGTTCTGCATTCATGTCCCTTGCTGCTCGATTTCCCAAAAAGGCAAGCAACACATGCAAAACATACCACAGCAAAGGCACAAGCCTGTTAGTCAACGAACAACAAGTGCATATATTGGAACCAGAAGAGAACTCGGAGTGGGATGTAAAATTATTGAATCAACATGTTTACGAGCAAAGTTCTCAAGTCCATCCTCATGAACAAAGCAATCACATGCAAACAAAATTTTTTCAACATTTCTGTACAAACTCAGCATCGATCCTCTGCAAAAAGAAAGGGGGCATATTGGTGATCATAAAGGAAAGTAGAAAAATGACGATTTTAATTGGGATAACTTAAGAATAAATGCACAAGCTAAGGTTGGGAAAAGAAAACATACAGAAAAAACCATGGATTCTATAACACCCTAAGTAATTTAAAATTCCTTTGTTTGATGAGTGATTTAATTCTTGTTTGAATTGAATTGATTTGAATTAGTGATTGAATGATTTAATTCACTAAATGAGATACTTGAGTGGCTTATATACTTGTTTGACTAAGTAAAAAGTAGTTTTAAGTGATAGAATAGTGGGGGTACAAGTAGCGAATGGGACTAGTTTGAACCAAGCTCAGATTTTTTTTTTTTAGAACCCAACCCATCACGTTGACCCATTCCCACTTTCAGCTGAAGGTAAAAACCCACACTCTTTTGACCAAAAAAAAAAACCCACACTCTCACACTCACTTACTCACTCAAAAGAGGTTTTTTTTATACGCCCATCAACTCCCTTCTACCCCCACACATTATTGTAATCCCGAAAATACCCCTGGCATAATTAACAAAAATTGACTTTTTGAAGATTCTCTGGTGGGGGACCACTTTATCTGGTAATCAGATTTACCTAAATGTAAGGTAAATCCGATTAGCTTTAAATACGTAATAAATACATACGCATAAGTCAAATCGGATGTATCAAACTGACAGATAAATCCGATTTGACCATTTATTTCAGTATAGAAAGTGAAATTTTGTCCTGACGGATATAGCTAAATCCGATGCGCAATCAGATTTACGTGTCCAAAACATAAACCCGATTATGTCTTTTAATGAATCAGATTTACCTGAATGGGGGTATATCCGATTTTGAAAAATATAAAGCGGATTTACGTTTGGGTACGTAAATCCGATTTGTTTTTTTAAAATTAATTTCTGTATAACTGTTGTTCTATTTTGAAACAGATATTGACCCGCATACAGAGTCGCAGGTTGTTCCTTTCGTGGTAGACACTACAGAGGCATTCTGGACGGAGAGGATATATTTTTCAAACTAATTTTCTTAATCAAAGTTTGGTAGATATTTAATTAATTAACTACGCAACATTTTTCTATTTTTTCTATTTTGTAGATATTTTCTACACGCGGGGATGTAGAAGAGTGGGTTAAAGCGGTTGGGAGACGTATTGGAGTTGTGGTTATCATTGTAAAATCTGACAAAGCTGGAGTTAAAAGGGGTTCTAGAGATAAGATTATTTTTTGTTGCGAGAAGCAAGGGAAGTGGTCTAATGATTCTAGAGTTTTCGGGTCTAAGAAAAGAAGCTGTCTGTTTACATTGAGAGCTACTTGTACAATACGTCATGGGGGTTGGCGTGTGAATGTTAGGTGTGGTCTTCACAAACGTGTGAATGTTCCGATGTGGCCAGTGACATCATGTGGGCACATCCCACTTCTATTAAGTTATTCCGGTTGTTTCCAAAGGTTCTTATTCTTGACACCACCTACAAGACCAACAAACACAATCTACCTCTATTGGAGATTATAGGAGTCACTTCAACGGAGTTAACTTTCTCGGTTGCTTTTGCCTATATTTCACACCAGCTTGGAATTCATTTTACTTGGGCATTGCAGCAACTGAAAGAATGATTTGACTTGCACGGGCTTCAGCCTCAGGTATTCTTGACAGACAGAGATCTTGGTCTTATGTCCGGTATTCTTGATGTCTTTCCTTCGGCTACAAATTTGTTATGTTCTTGGCACGTGACTAAAAATGTGAAAGCGAAGATTAAAGAGTTGGTGCACGTGGATAGGCAAAAAGACGTCCTCTCTCTTTGGCATAACATTATTGATTCACTTGACGAATCAGAGTACTCAGCTCACTTGAAGATTTTTGAGGACTCCTGCGTTGATTTGCCCGCTCTTATTAAGTATGTGCATGACACGTGGTTGACAAAGCATAAGGGAAGATTTATCTTGGCATGGACAAACCAGATCCCACACTTCGGGAATCAGACCACCAATAGGTACTTTGACACGTGTTTAGTATTTTTATCGTAGTTTAAAATTTTTTGACACGTGTTTAGTATTTTTATGCGTGTTTATTGTTATTATTTAAGAGCCGAGTCAGCTCATTGGACTTTGAAGAGACATTTTAGGACTTCTGGAGGTGACTTGTCTAAGTCTTTTAAATCTATGCACGAAATGCTTACTCTTCAATTTGATAAAGTCATCGGGTCTTTTCAAAGAAGCATAAACACTCCTCATTTCCAACAAAACATACACACACTCCAAAACATTCCGTTTTTAAAAAAACCAGTTTTAAGAAGTGTTCTGGTTGCAGATCTGATATGATAAGAACTAATGATGTAATATATGTTTGTTGCTGGCATTATGTACACGAAAATGTAGGTGGCTTAGGGGTATTAATTAGTTTGCTCACTTAAGGGTTAGGAGTTCGAATTTGAATCCCAGGCTAGCCAAAACTTGTATTTTTTTTAGTAACACACTATGCTCAACATTGCCAAGCCAATTAATACCACGTGGCAGCCATCCATTGGTTGCTGACGTGGGACATGTCAATGCCACGTGGAAATAATGACGTGGCGTGTCAGTGCCACATGGCACAAAGATCCAATCATATGGTGACACGTGGCAGTGACGTCATTGCTGACGTCATCTCCGTTTGCCACATCAATTTTCTTAACAGAAAGTTAACAGCAGTGGGGTAACTAGAAACATTTAATATTTGCAAGGTTTTTTTAAGAGTTTTTTTTTTTCAGGGGGTAAATGGATAATAAGCATATTTGCAGGGGGTAACATATATTTAAGCCAAAAATTAATTAGGGGCCAAAATCAGACATTAGTTAATGTAGAGGGTCTATAAAGTGTAATTAAACTTTATTATTATTTAGTGACACAATTTTCTAGTTCAAGATTTAAAACTTCATGCAAATTATATAGCTCAAGATGGAGTTCACAGAGGGTCATGTATTCCAAGGTTTGCAAGAAGGAGCTATAGAGTTTCCACCTACATACAAATACCTCCCCAATTCTGAAGAATACATATGTTGTGATCAACAGCACACAAGCAAAAAGAGGCGTTCCCCGGCATGGTAATCATACTAAAATATTTCCAAGAAATTTGTAATGTACTTGTTGATACCTTTCATTACTTGTGCATTACATTAGTCCACTGGTTTTTCTGTTATAACACTGTTTGTTTGGACGAGCTCTTTGATAAAAGTGATTTTGAATTTTTTGAAATCAATTCTGTTACAATTAAATTAAAAGTAAATTTATTCATATGTTTGGATGTCTTTTACTCAGAAAGCAAGTTTGATGTAAAACAGTTTAAATTTTTCAATCCAAAGCAAAAGTTACTTTTTATCACCTTTGGACAAACCGAGGTCTAAGTACAAAACCAACTGTACCTAACAGTAATCAAAGACATGTATATTATTACTAAGGCTCTTTGACAAAAAAAATAGCGGATAGCGGATGAACTTAAGCGGATAGCGGATAAGCTAGTTAATAGCGGATAGTTTATAGTTGATAAACTAGCTGATGGCAAATGAAGTGTTTGGTAAAATTAGCGGTCACTACAAGAATATGCTGATTTAGCTACCACATATTTCCGAGGGATTTATTTTGGTCGGTAATACGTTCTTTTTCGACGGATAATTCCCTCGCTACGTGTTTAGTGTGTTTTTCACTTATCTTTCCGAGGGAATTTATACCCGTCGCTAATTTCCGAGGAAAGTTTCCGTCGGAAACGCATACATATCCGTCGGAACCGTTTCTCACCTAAATCTAAAAGAACGTTGGGAACCCGTGAACGAGTCCCACCCTCACTTTCACTCTCACGCTCTAACCCTAAAGTTCCCTCTCCACTCTCAGCCACCACTCTCCACTCTCACTGTCGCATCCGCTGGCCACCACCACTTTCCCTGTCGCGCCGCCGGCCACCACCACTCCTTCTCCTCCTCGCGAAACCAGACCAGACCCGACCCACACCCTTCTTTCTTCTTCCTCGCGACAGAGTTGCAGCAGAAACCAAATCGAAGCTCCACTGTGAACACCACCATGGTTTCGCCACTATTCGCTGGGAACCCGTACCGAAATTTCCGTTCATCTCTCTCGCGTTCACCACCGTCCACTGCACTGTTTCGCGTCCAACAACCAGTGAGTTCCATTTTTTTATTTTATTTTTATTTTTCCTTTCCTTCTGCATGCTTAAAATTGTGATCTCATATGGATGTTGTGTAGGGGACAGAGAGAGGATGCCAAACAAGCTTTGGTTTGCACTGCCAATGATTTACAAAAATGCAAAGATTTTCCAAAGGGACTTAGGGTTCTTCTCCTTGATGGAGACAATGATTCTGAATCCGAAATAAGAACAAAGCTTGAAGCTATGGACTATAATGGTAAAGCTCTTTGGTTCCCCTCTTTGTTCACTTCAAATTTTTGGTCTAGCAATTTTTACTTTTCTTAAAATAAAAGTGGTTAGAGTTGGTCCCCTTTTCTTAAAATACTTGTGAATTCATTTTTCCGTTTACCTTTTTTCCTTTACATGATTTGTGAATGTTGCTTTCTTTTGTTTTATGTCATTCATCAAATTGTTTCTCCCGCGGCTTTAAACAATTGAAATGGATGGATGATTTTAACAAAAGGAACATGACATGCTGAATATGAGAAGAGTTCTTTTCTCCCTATAAATTTTCTAACTATGTTAAGGGCAATTTTCTGTGTAGTGATTTCGTAAGGTCCGTGGCTTTCCCCAAAGTTCATAAACTTTTTTTAGGGTTTTACTTCTTTTAGCTTTGAGATTAAAACAATTAGTCCCAAAAATTTCTGCAAGCTTTCACAGGATTTATAAAGTTTCCCTTTCTCACTCTATCTCTCACCCCAATCGTTCGTGAATGTAGGGCCAGAAAGAAGTTTTGGAAAAATGTCACATTAATTCCCAGTTATCGATTTGAGAACTGTCAGATCTGCTTTCTGGTAGTGTATTTGAGTTTGTTTGTGGTTGTTGATTCTGTTTTGTATTTTGTTATGCTTGGTGGCTTTCCTCTTATATGTATCGAATGAATTTCATTGAGTTTGTATTTTTTTATGCTTGGCGACTTTCCTTTTATTTTGTTATGCTTGGTGTCTTAAGTAATTTGTTTGTTATGTTTAAACTTTTTTTGCATTAACAGGTCATTCTTGAACATCCAAGGATTTGAACCAGAAAGAAGGAAACAAAGATGGAAGCATTTGTAAGTAATGGATGGAAGCTTTGTGTATAATAAGGGAAAGGTATGCACCATATTCACTATTGCTACTTTTCTAAATTGCAAGCTTTACATTTCATGAAACCTCCTGCTGCATATTGAGAAAAATCTTACAGCAAATTATCTATATTTATTTTTAGATTTACAAAGTCCCAGCTACAGATGTTGAAGCACTGAAGTCACCTTTAATGGGACTATTTGAGAAGCGTCGAGTTCGGAAGTTCTTCATTTATGTTCAAGATTATGAAGTAAATGATCCCAAATCTCATGAAGGACTTGATCTGACCCAAGTTACAGCAAGGCAGCTGATATCGTATGTACCCACTTCCTTTTCTTTTTGTTCTTCTCCTCATTACTTGATTTTACATCCCTTTAAATCCGACCTCAGTTTTTAATGATTTCTCCAAATATAGGAAATATGGATTGGAAGATGATACAATTGACTTTATTGGTCATGCCTTGGCACCTCACCTTGATGATAATTACCTGGACTTGCCAGCCAATGATTTTGTGGAGAGAGTTAAGGTACTAATTTTACAAAATCAATTTCATATGCTTCTGCATAATGTGAAGGACTCTCAGGTGCTAAAACTATTTCCTTAGGTTTCTTTGTCACATGTTGTATTGTTGTCTGTTTTATACAGGTTTATGCAGAGTCCCTAGCACGCTTCCAAGGGGGTTCACCTTACATATATCCACTATATGGACTAGGAGAATTGCCTCAGGTTTTCCATATCTGTCTTTTCTTTTAAATTTAATATGGTTATTATTATTATTATTATGAAACTAACTTCCATACCTTTGATTTTTGAAAGGCCTTTGCACGTTTGAGTGCTGTGTATGGTGGAACTTACATGCTGAACAAGCCAGAATGCAAGGTAGAGTTTGATGGTGACGGGAAATCCATTGGTGTGACTTCAGAAGGAGAAACAGCGAAATGCAAGAAAGTTGTCTGTGATCCATCTTATCTCCCTGATAAGGTATCCCCTGCTAGATTTCTAAGGGTAGATAACTTTATTGTAGATCTAGTTAGAATAGTTTGTAACTGTAGTTGAATAGTTTGTAACTGGTTTTTGACATGTTTCGAGTTTTGAAAACCTTTTATTTATCGAGGTTATGATTATGCGAACGTTGATTGAAATGAACGACGTTTTACGAACTATCCAGTGTGAACAATCGAAGTGTCAATTAAAACATAAAATACCATGGGGATGACGATCCTATTAAGTATAGCATACTTGGTGGAGGGAAGTCATGAGCCCAAAATCAATGCCCACTATCCATGTTGACCCGTCAATAGCTATTGTCGGGTGGGGTTCTCCGTTGGGATTGAAAATAATCTCTCGGGTTGTGCTACCAGTACAAGTGAAAATACAAGTAAAAGAAAATACCGAGAGACTAAGGTCAGGGGTCACGGAAGAACTCATTGAGATTGTATCTCATTGTTTATATATTGTGTTTTTCAGATATACAGGGACCGAGCAATCAAGACCAAGAGAAGTAGCTGCTGTGTATTTTATTGTGCTCATGTAGGGTCCTTATAATTGTATTATGTTAGGTCCCGTTACGGGAACCCTCCTGTACCTTGTTTTGTATTTTGATATCCGTATCAAAAGACTAAGTATTAGGACAACCGTTTATGGATTTGAGTAATTTTTATATTATAATTTTGAGGTTTCGTCAAGTTGTACTTGATGTTCATGAGTTATGATAAATGAATTAAGTAAACTAAGTTTGAGTTTAATTTCAAGAAAAAAAAAGTTCAAGGAAAAATCTCAAACCCATACACGAGAAAATGAATAAAAATTTGCAATTTGAATGGCTATTCCTAAAGGGCCTAACGAATTCTTAATTGCAATTATAGGATCCTTTTTTATCCCATTAGGATCTTTTACGTTGTTGAAAGGTCTCATTTGAAAACAATTAGATGATGACAAAATTATCAAAGATCGGCATTCCTTATTTCTATTCAACAACATACGAATAGTTCCATGATTTTGGCTAAGTGATTGTTGAATTTTTGTCTTGGAATTAATAGATAAAAAGGGATTGATATTGATCCGATCCGAATCCGAGATCAATCCTAAACCAGATGGGTCATTCCTTTTTCGGATATATGAAGTATGAGATTTCACTAAATAAATTCTTAGGAAGTACTCAATCAAACCATTTGTACTTACTTCAACAAAGGAAGCGAGGGCCTCTTCAATGGAAGAACTTCTTTTGTCTTGAGCCCAATTCAAGACTAAACAAGTCCGAACTAATTGAATCCTTGTGTCGGAATTGGGATAATTAATAAAAGTCGAACCGGTTAATAATCTCTGAATTTTTTTATCACTTGCCGACTACTATATATTTCTTAGTTAGTGAAATTATGGGATGTTACACATTTCATGTCGCATACTTATTATAAATATGAATCTCCTGATGTCAAAAAAAACTAAATACGGAATTTCTAATTTTTCCAATATTAAATACTAATTATTTTTGGTTTAAATATGTTTTAGGCCCCTGCAAATATAGGGTGTTTTGGTTTAAGCCCCTGCAAAAAAATTTTTTTGTTAAAAGCCCTTGCAAAATGAAATATTTTGTTATAAGCCCTTCTCAACATATCCAGCAATCATAGCATTCCATATTAAGGCTAACATTTTAGTCATAGAAGGGCTTATAACAAAATATGTCATTTTGCAAGGGCTTTTAACAAAAAAAAAATTTTGCAGGGGCTTAAACCAAAACACCCTCTATTTGCAGGGGCCTAAAACATATTTAAGCCTTATTTTTTGTCAAAAAAATACAAATGATATTTTTTATTTGAGTTTATTTATATTAAATCATTAAGAGTGCGTTTGATTTGCTAAAAAATAGGGGACTGGACAACTCCAGTTGTACCCTGTTTGATTTGAAAAACTGCTCATGGTACTGGACAGTAGTGGGAGCAAGAGACTGGACAAACCTCAAATTTCTGTCCCTAACAAAACCATAGTACAACTTTCTGTCCACCCAAAAATTACAAAAATACTATTTTTATTTCTTACTCAATATTTTTTTTCTCTCCCATCTCTCTTCTTTATCTTCTCCCTCTCATCTATTCTCTCTCTCTCTCTCACTCTTCTCACTCCTCTTTCCTTCCCTCTCTCCCTGCTATCCCTCTCGCTTCCTCGCCCTCTCTCATATCTCACCCTCCCCTCTCCATTCTCTCTCTACATCACATCTCTCTTCTATATATCTTCTCATATCATTACCCTTCTCTCCCTCTCCATCTCTCTCCCCCCCTCTCTCCTCTCTCACATCTCATTCTTATCTCCCTCCCTCCCTCTCTCTCCCTCCCTCTCTCCCTCTACCTCCCATCTTCTATATATCTTCTCAAATCATGACCTCTCTTTCCGTGTCTCTCTCTCATATTATTTTTACTATAATTTTCTAATTATGTTATAATATATGTTACATAAAAATCATTATAAACCGCATAAAGATAATTATAGTAAATTTTACATTTTTTTTGCTTGTATTGTCCGGTGTTCACCAAACAGTATACTGGACTTACCTTTTTGAGAATCAAACAAACCTTAAATCGTTATGTCTTTTTTAAAAAAAATATCATTATCACGCGGGAACATTAGTTTGGATAAAGCGAAATCATTTTCTCATTTACTTTTTATTTATTTATTTACTTTCCTTGCTAGAAACACTCTCAAACAACTATATAGAACCAATTCATTCCCAAAAGCAAAAGCCACTCTCAAACTATACTCTCCCTCGCTTTTTCCCTCTCCGTGTGTGTATCAAACATTATAAGCGAGAGTAGTGGCTTCAGCCAAAATTGGAGGCAAAATTGCAACAAGATTGGCGCTAAAATGCTTTCCCACCACTTGACTTCACTTCTCATTTTTTTCTTTCCCTCCACGTGTTCCTTCTTCCTCTGCATGTCAAACACCTTCCTTTAATTTGCTGAGGCAACATAGCCACGTTTTGTTACTAGAGATACAGAGAGTTGCGAGGGAGAGAAAGAGAGAGTGATCCGAGAGAAACTGAGAGAGGTGCGAGAGGGAAACGTTGGTGGCCAAGGCTAGAGGAAAAGCCTAAATCGTGGAGATCTGCAGAGAGGAAGAGCAAGAAGGAGATCTGCGCAGAGAGAAGGAGGCGAAGGGAGAGAGGAAGTTTGGTGGCGCGCAGAGAGGGAGAGATAGGGGATAGATCGAAGGAGTAGGTTGAGAGAGGGAGTCTCGATGATGGTGGGGGGAGGTCCGGCGGAGAAGGCGGAGTCTCACAACTGCAACATCAACACCACTGACCCTCTCTCTTCTCGGTCTCTGTTGCTGGTGGTTTCCGCTCCGACGAGTAGCCGGAAGACTTCGATTGTAGAGGCTGCGGCTGTGGCCATGGTGACTACGAGACGGTGGATTTTCTACGGTTCGCAGTTGAAGGCTTCGTCCAATCATAAGTATCTCGAATTCTGGTATGTAACAATGACTGAGAAATTATGCAAATCTTAGAATCTACATTTGATTTGCTTAACATTATTAATTATTAATTGCCAACACATTGATAGAAGATGGAACCAATTTTTGAAAGGCGATGTCTCCAAACAACCACCACATTCCTTGGGAGAGCGCAGTCTATGAAATTGAAGAGCAGTTTATGAAGATTTGTTTCTTGCGGGTCAACATCTCTATTTCATCAGGTCCTCTTTCTTGGTTTTGTTTCTTTAAGAGTAGCTACTATCATAATTTTTATAAGTTACTACACCTTTAACTCTTTATAATTTGTTGTGCTATGAATTTCATAACTTTTGATTATTATTATTATTATTATTATTATTATTATTATTATTATTATGTTTAATCATTCTGAGGCTTGCAGCATTCGTGATCATTTGACTGTGACTTTTGATGCTTAATTGCATTTGTTATCAATGATAATTAAACTTTTGGTCACGGTAAAGAATTTCTAATTCCCTCTCCAAACCATATGGTACTGAAATTTGATCATTCATGTTTGTTCTCTTCTCGGTAAGAGACTTATAATGCTATAGTAGAATGTGTAATTGATGATGATGTGTTGTGTAACTTCTGATATAGCATAGCATATATAGGACCTCTGGTGAATCTATACCCGTGTTTAATGAGTGCATACTTTTATTCTTCGTGTAAGTTGCTTTTGCCAAAATTCCTATTTAAGTTGCTGGCTCATTGTCATATATGTTACTGCAGACAACAAATTCATAGGCCAGGTAATTACATCGATTGAGTCAAATTTTGATATTAAATACTTATGGTTCTTATGTTCATAGAGTTGACTTTATATGTATACTAAAATTTGCTTAGCTTATGTTTAATGGTAGGTCTGAAGAAGACAATGCTCCTCACAATTATTATCTAGAGATAATGTTCATCAGAATGTAGATTTTGTCGAGAAGAATGCAAATGACTATACCGTCAATGATGCAACTGTAGGAAACATTGACAATGTTAGTGATCTCTTACACTTTTCCTCCTTAAAAGGCCTTGCATAAGAATTGCTGCGTTTTTTACTTTGCCCTTGATAACCAAACTTTGTTAATCAACTTTTATTTTATGTTACCTTTTCTGTATTTTAAGTAAATGATATCTCCGGTCTCTCCAATTTCACTATTTGTTTACTATACATATATATTTTTCATAGGAATAATTTACAGTCGTCAATCATCCCCGTGCAGAGAAAGAAGTTTGAGGAGGAATGGCCATGCCGGCGACCAAAGCTTTCCCGCGATTGAGGAGGAATGGCCATGCCGGCGACGCTTTCTGTGTCAGGATCCTTCAAGGAAGGGAAAAGTTCGTCACCGAGGCGTGGCTTTGCTTTTTCCTTCCTCCCCAGTCTCTCGAGCCACTCTCTGGTGTCGTTGTCACCTCACGTCGCATTTCTCCTCCTCCCCACCGCCTTTCGACCCCTCTCCCTCCACCACCTCTTCTTCATCATCACTCATTTATTTAATTTCTCTAATCATTTTGCACTATTTTATTTTTTCTGATTTATTTGATTTGATTTGATCTCTTTAATTTCAGACCCTTTGCAATACTTGCACGATCCGGAGCTGAAAGTAGAAAGGAGCAATTTTGGGAATAAACAAAGCAACGACAATGGGGGATGAAAGGGGATGAGGAGCAATGGAGGAATTGGTTCACTGAGTTCAATTTGCTCTTTCCAAGAAAGCACTTAGCAGATTCATCCACAATTTCTATCTCCATCAAAAGGTATAGGTTATGAATGCCTTTCTTTTACATTCCATTTGTTTAGTTTTTTCCAGACTATGACTAGAGACAATGTTTGTTGAATTGTACTCAGCAACAAATTCAAGTGCAACATGAGATGGGATTTTGCATTTTTCCTCTGGTGTTGCTTAGTAGCATATGATATGTAAAAACATTGTCTAAAGGCTGAACTCCATAATATTATTCGCCGCCATCAGATCAGTGACCATTTCGATGCCTCTGTCCGGGGCTCTGTTCCTTCCGCCCCGATCCACCACTTCTTCCTCGACAGCGCCGCCACGGAGTTCCACATTGCAGCAAAGATAAATGTGGAAACAGATACACCTGCTCTTTCGGTTTGCAACTTATCCACTGATCAACTTCTTCAATTTATTTGCAATCAAAATAATATTCATCTGATTTTGCTTTTGTTTTACTGATATTAGGTTTTACTTTCGTGGAAGGCACAAGTTTGAGCAAAAGACCAAACCAACCCCTAAATCCCTCATCTTCAATAGGTATTAAGTTTCAGCTTTCTGAACCCTAACTGTTTGGTGTTACTAGGTTATGTTTTCGTGGAACACAAACTTCTTTCCCTTCTTAGTTTGAGTTTTTGTTTTGGTTTAAGTTTGGTGTTCATAGTATTTTCGTTTTGTTCTGTTTCCTTTTGTTCTTAGTTTTACTATTTAGCCACGCCATAAACCCCTTAAAATTATGTTTTTGTTTGGCTGTTCATAATTTTTTTGTCTCTTATGTTAGTCTTTTTTCCTCTTCACAGTACCAAATCTTTGCTATTGTAGGTTCATAGTTGTGGGAATGAGATGAGGTTTGTACGTTCATGTTTCATTCAAGTGAATATACTTTCTTAGGCATCATTTGTTCTACTATTTTTTCCATCCTCCATTCTATTCTTCCATTTTTTGTATTTATATCTGATTCATCGCAAATTTATATCATTTCCGTTTGCTTACAATTTATTTTGTTTCAGTTAATGCTACGTACTAACCATTTTTACTCTATTGTTTTGCCATTATACTCTTTGGGAAATGGGGCTAGGTACCATGCAGGAAGCCTTATTTCAGCTGCTGTTGTTTTTAACTATTTTTTAGATATTACAGTACTATAATGCTTTCCCGCGATTGAGGAGGAATGGCCATGCCGGCGACGCTTTCTGTGTCAGGATCCTTCAAGGAAGGGAAAAGTTCGTCACCGAGGCGTGGCTTTGCTTTTTCCTTCCTCCCCAGTCTCTCGAGCCACTCTCTGGTGCCGTTGTCACCTCACGTCGCATTTCTCCTCCTCCCCACCGCCTTTCGACCCCTCTCCCTCCACCACCTCTTCTTCATCATCACTCATTTATTTAATTTCTCTAATCATTTTGCACTATTTTATTTTTTCTGATTTTTTTGATTTGATTTGATCTCTTTAATTTCAGACCCTTTGCAATACTTGCACGATCCGGAGCTGAAAGTAGAAAGGAGCAATTTTGGGAATAAACAAAGCAACGACAATGGGGGATGAAAGGGGATGAGGAGCAATGGAGGAATTGGTTCACTGAGTTCAATTTGCTCTTTCCAAGAAAGCACTTAGCAGATTCATCCACAATTTCTACCTCCATCAAAAGGTATAGGTTATGAATGCCTTTCTTTTACATTCCATTTGTTTAGTTTTTTCCAGACTATGACTAGAGACAATGTTTGTTGAATTGTACTCAGCAACAAATTCAAGTGCAACATGAGATGGGATTTTGCATTTTTCCTCTGGTGTTGCTTAGTAGCATATGATATGTAAAAACATTGTCTAAAGGCTGAACTCCATAATATTATTCGCCGCCATCAGATCAGTGACCATTTCGATGCCTCTGTCCGGGGCTCTGTTCCTTCCGCCCCGATCCACCACTTCTTCCTCGACAGCGCCGCCACGGAGTTCCACATTGCAGCAAAGATAAATGTGGAAACAGATACACCTGCTCTTTCGGTTTGCAACTTATCCACTGATCAACTTCTTCAATTTATTTGCAATCAAAATAATATTCATCTGATTTTGCTTTTGTTTTACTGATATTAGGTTTTACTTTCGTGGAAGGCACAAGTTTGAACAAAAGACCAAACCAACCCCTAAATCCCTCATCTTCAATAGGTATTAAGTTTCAGCTTTCTGAACCCTAACTGTTTGGTGTTACTAGGTTATGTTTTCGTGGAACACAAACTTCTTTCCCTTCTTAGTTTGAGTTTTTGTTTTGGTTTAAGTTTGGTGTTCATAGTATTTTCGTTTTGTTCTGTTTCCTTTTGTTCTTAGTTTTACTATTTAGCCACGCCATAAACCCCTTAAAATTATGTTTTTGTTTGGCTGTTCATAATTTTTTTGTCTCTTATGTTAGTCTTTTTTCCTCTTCACAGTACCAAATCTTTGCTATTGTAGGTTCATAGTTGTGGGAATGAGATGAGGTTTGTACGTTCATGTTTCATTCAAGTGAATATACTTTCTTAGGCATCATTTGTTCTACTATTTTTTCCATCCTCCATTCTATTCTTCCATTTTTTGTATTTATATCTGATTCATCGCAAATTTATATCATTTCCGTTTGCTTACAATTTATTTTGTTTCAGTTAATGCTACGTACTAACCATTTTTACTCTATTGTTTTGCCATTATACTCTTTGGGAAATGGGGCTAGGTACCATGCAGGAAGCCTTATTTCAGCTGCTGTTGTTTTTAACTATTTTTTAGATATTACAGTACTATAATGCTTTCCCGCGATTGAGGAGGAATGGCCATGCCGGCGACGCTTTCTGTGTCAGGATCCTTCAAGGAAGGGAAAAGTTCGTCACCGAGGCGTGGCTTTGCTTTTTCCTTCCTCCCCAGTCTCTCGAGCCACTCTCTGGTGCCGTTGTCACCTCACGTCGCATTTCTCCTCCTCCCCACCGCCTTTCGACCCCTCTCCCTCCACCACCTCTTCTTCATCATCACTCATTTATTTAATTTCTCTAATCATTTTGCACTATTTTATTTTTTTTGATTTTTTTGATTTGATTTGATCTCTTTAATTTCAGACCCTTTGCAATACTTGCACGATCCGGAGCTGAAAGTAGAAAGGAGCAATTTTGGGAATAAACAAAGCAACGACAATGGGGGATGAAAGGGGATGAGGAGCAATGGAGGAATTGGTTCACTGAGTTCAATTTGCTCTTTCCAAGAAAGCACTTAGCAGATTCATCCACAATTTCTACCTCCATCAAAAGGTATAGGTTATGAATGCCTTTCTTTTACATTCCATTTGTTTAGTTTTTTCCAGACTATGACTAGAGACAATGTTTGTTGAATTGTACTCAGCAACAAATTCAAGTGCAACATGAGATGGGATTTTGCATTTTTCCTCTGGTGTTGCTTAGTAGCATATGATATGTAAAAACATTGTCTAAAGGCTGAACTCCATAATATTATTCGCCGCCATCAGATCAGTGACCATTTCGATGCCTCTGTCCGGGGCTCTGTTCCTTCCGCCCCGATCCACCACTTCTTCCTCGACAGCGCCGCCACGGAGTTCCACATTGCAGCAAAGATAAATGTGGAAACAGATACACCTGCTCTTTCGGTTTGCAACTTATCCACTGATCAACTTCTTCAATTTATTTGCAATCAAAATAATATTCATCTGATTTTGCTTTTGTTTTACTGATATTAGGTTTTACTTTCGTGGAAGGCACAAGTTTGAACAAAAGACCAAACCAACCCCTAAATCCCTCATCTTCAATAGGTATTAAGTTTCAGCTTTCTGAACCCTAACTGTTTGGTGTTACTAGGTTATGTTTTCGTGGAACACAAACTTCTTTCCCTTCTTAGTTTGAGTTTTTGTTTTGGTTTAAGTTTGGTGTTCATAGTATTTTCGTTTTGTTCTGTTTCCTTTTGTTCTTAGTTTTACTATTTAGCCACGCCATAAACCCCTTAAAATTATGTTTTTGTTTGGCTGTTCATAATTTTTTTGTCTCTTATGTTAGTCTTTTTTCCTCTTCACAGTACCAAATCTTTGCTATTGTAGGTTCATAGTTGTGGGAATGAGATGAGGTTTGTACGTTCATGTTTCATTCAAGTGAATATACTTTCTTAGGCATCATTTGTTCTACTATTTTTTCCATCCTCCATTCTATTCTTCCATTTTTTGTATTTATATCTGATTCATCGCAAATTTATATCATTTCCGTTTGCTTACAATTTATTTTGTTTCAGTTAATGCTACGTACTAACCATTTTTACTCTATTGTTTTGCCATTATACTCTTTGGGAAATGGGGCTAGGTAACATGCAGGAAGCCTTATTTCAGCTGCTGTTGTTTTTAACTATTTTTTAGATATTACAGTACTATAATGCTTTCCCGCGATTGAGGAGGAATGGCCATGCCGGCGACGCTTTCTGTGTCAGGATCCTTCAAGGAAGGGAAAAGTTCGTCACCGAGGCGTGGCTTTGCTTTTTCCTTCCTCCCCAGTCTCTCGAGCCACTCTCTGGTGCCGTTGTCACCTCACGTCGCATTTCTCCTCCTCCCCACCGCCTTTCGACCCCTCTCCCTCCACCACCTCTTCTTCATCATCACTCATTTATTTAATTTCTCTAATCATTTTGCACTATTTTATTTTTTCTGATTTTTTTGATTTGATTTGATCTCTTTAATTTCAGACCCTTTGCAATACTTGCACGATCCGGAGCTGAAAGTAGAAAGGAGCAATTTTGGGAATAAACAAAGCAACGACAATGGGGGATGAAAGGGGATGAGGAGCAATGGAGGAATTGGTTCACTGAGTTCAATTTGCTCTTTCCAAGAAAGCACTTAGCAGATTCATCCACAATTTCTACCTCCATCAAAAGGTATAGGTTATGAATGCCTTTCTTTTACATTCCATTTGTTTAGTTTTTTCCAGACTATGACTAGAGACAATGTTTGTTGAATTGTACTCAGCAACAAATTCAAGTGCAACATGAGATGGGATTTTGCATTTTTCCTCTGGTGTTGCTTAGTAGCATATGATATGTAAAAACATTGTCTAAAGGCTGAACTCCATAATATTATTCGCCGCCATCAGATCAGTGACCATTTCGATGCCTCTGTCCGGGGCTCTGTTCCTTCCGCCCCGATCCACCACTTCTTCCTCGACAGCGCCGCCACGGAGTTCCACATTGCAGCAAAGATAAATGTGGAAACAGATACACCTGCTCTTTCGGTTTGCAACTTATCCACTGATCAACTTCTTCAATTTATTTGCAATCAAAATAATATTCATCTGATTTTGCTTTTGTTTTACTGATATTAGGTTTTACTTTCGTGGAAGGCACAAGTTTGAGCAAAAGACCAAACCAACCCCTAAATCCCTCATCTTCAATAGGTATTAAGTTTCAGCTTTCTGAACCCTAACTGTTTGGTGTTACTAGGTTATGTTTTCGTGGAACACAAACTTCTTTCCCTTCTTAGTTTGAGTTTTTGTTTTGGTTTAAGTTTGGTGTTCATAGTATTTTCGTTTTGTTCTGTTTCCTTTTGTTCTTAGTTTTACTATTTAGCCACGCCATAAACCCCTTAAAATTATGTTTTTGTTTGGCTGTTCATAATTTTTTTGTCTCTTATGTTAGTCTTTTTTCCTCTTCACAGTACCAAATCTTTGCTATTGTAGGTTCATAGTTGTGGGAATGAGATGAGGTTTGTACGTTCATGTTTCATTCAAGTGAATATACTTTCTTAGGCATCATTTGTTCTACTATTTTTTCCATCCTCCATTCTATTCTTCCATTTTTTGTATTTATATCTGATTCATCGCAAATTTATATCATTTCCGTTTGCTTACAATTTATTTTGTTTCAGTTAATGCTACGTACTAACCATTTTTACTCTATTGTTTTGCCATTATACTCTTTGGGAAATGGGGCTAGGTAACATGCAGGAAGCCTTATTTCAGCTGCTGTTGTTTTTAACTATTTTTTAGATATTACAGTACTATAATGCTTTCCCGCGATTGAGGAGGAATGGCCATGCCGGCGACGCTTTCTGTGTCAGGATCCTTCAAGGAAGGGAAAAGTTCGTCACCGAGGCGTGGCTTTGCTTTTTCCTTCCTCCCCAGTCTCTCGAGCCACTCTCTGGTGCCGTTGTCACCTCACGTCGCATTTCTCCTCCTCCCCACCGCCTTTCGACCCCTCTCCCTCCACCACCTCTTCTTCATCATCACTCATTTATTTAATTTCTCTAATCATTTTGCACTATTTTATTTTTTCTGATTTTTTTGATTTGATTTGATCTCTTTAATTTCAGACCCTTTGCAATACTTGCACGATCCGGAGCTGAAAGTAGAAAGGAGCAATTTTGGGAATAAACAAAGCAACGACAATGGGGGATGAAAGGGGATGAGGAGCAATGGAGGAATTGGTTCACTGAGTTCAATTTGCTCTTTCCAAGAAAGCACTTAGCAGATTCATCCACAATTTCTACCTCCATCAAAAGGTATAGGTTATGAATGCCTTTCTTTTACATTCCATTTGTTTAGTTTTTTCCAGACTATGACTAGAGACAATGTTTGTTGAATTGTACTCAGCAACAAATTCAAGTGCAACATGAGATGGGATTTTGCATTTTTCCTCTGGTGTTGCTTAGTAGCATATGATATGTAAAAACATTGTCTAAAGGCTGAACTCCATAATATTATTCGCCGCCATCAGATCAGTGACCATTTCGATGCCTCTGTCCGGGGCTCTGTTCCTTCCGCCCCGATCCACCACTTCTTCCTCGACAGCGCCGCCACGGAGTTCCACATTGCAGCAAAGATAAATGTGGAAACAGATACACCTGCTCTTTCGGTTTGCAACTTATCCACTGATCAACTTCTTCAATTTATTTGCAATCAAAATAATATTCATCTGATTTTGCTTTTGTTTTACTGATATTAGGTTTTACTTTCGTGGAAGGCACAAGTTTGAGCAAAAGACCAAACCAACCCCTAAATCCCTCATCTTCAATAGGTATTAAATTTCAGCTTTCTGAACCCTAACTGTTTGGTGTTACTAGGTTATGTTTTCGTGGAACACAAACTTCTTTCCCTTCTTAGTTTGAGTTTTTGTTTTGGTTTAAGTTTGGTGTTCATAGTATTTTCGTTTTGTTCTGTTTCCTTTTGTTCTTAGTTTTACTATTTAGCCACGCCATAAACCCCTTAAAATTATGTTTTTGTTTGGCTGTTCATAATTTTTTTGTCTCTTATGTTAGTCTTTTTTCCTCTTCACAGTACCAAATCTTTGCTATTGTAGGTTCATAGTTGTGGGAATGAGATGAGGTTTGTACGTTCATGTTTCATTCAAGTGAATATACTTTCTTAGGCATCATTTGTTCTACTATTTTTTCCATCCTCCATTCTATTCTTCCATTTTTTGTATTTATATCTGATTCATCGCAAATTTATATCATTTCCGTTTGCTTACAATTTATTTTGTTTCAGTTAATGCTACGTACTAACCATTTTTACTCTATTGTTTTGCCATTATACTCTTTGGGAAATGGGGCTAGGTAACATGCATGAAGCCTTATTTCAGCTGCTGTTGTTTTTAACTATTTTTTAGATATTACAGTACTATAATGCTTTCCCGCGATTGAGGAGGAATGGCCATGCCGGCGACGCTTTGTGTCAGGATCCTTCAAGGAAGGGAAAAGTTCGTCACCGAGGCGTGGCTTTGCTTTTTCCTTCCTCCCCAGTCTCTCGAGCCACTCTCTGGTGTCGTTGTCACCTCACGTCGCATTTCTCCTCCTCCCCACCGCCTTTCGACCCCTCTCCCTCCACCACCTCTTCTTCATCATCACTCATTTATTTAATTTCTCTAATCATTTTGCACTATTTTATTTTTTCTGATTTTTTTGATTTGATTTGATCTCTTTAATTTCAGACCCTTTGCAATACTTGCACGATCCGGAGCTGAAAGTAGAAAGGAGCAATTTTGGGAATAAACAAAGCAACGACAATGGGGGATGAAAGGGGATGAGGAGCAATGGAGGAATTGGTTCAGAGTTCAATTTGCTCTTTCCAAGAAAGCACTTAGCAGATTCATCCACAATTTCTATCTCCATCAAAAGGTATAGGTTATGAATGCCTTTCTTTTACATTCCATTTGTTTAGTTTTTTCCAGACTATGACTAGAGACAATGTTTGTTGAATTGTACTCAGCAACAAATTCAAGTGCAACATGAGATGGGATTTTGCATTTTTCCTCTGGTGTTGCTTAGTAGCATATGATATGTAAAAACATTGTCTAAAGGCTGAACTCCATAATATTATTCGCCGCCATCAGATCAGTGACCATTTCGATGCCTCTGTCCGGGGCTCTGTTCCTTCCGCCCCGATCCACCACTTCTTCCTCGACAGCGCCGCCACGGAGTTCCACATTGCAGCAAAGATAAATGTGGAAACAGATACACCTGCTCTTTCGGTTTGCAACTTATCCACTGATCAACTTCTTCAATTTATTTGCAATCAAAATAATATTCATCTGATTTTGCTTTTGTTTTACTGATATTAGGTTTTACTTTCGTGGAAGGCACAAGTTTGAGCAAAAGACCAAACCAACCCCTAAATCCCTCATCTTCAATAGGTATTAAGTTTCAGCTTTCTGAACCCTAACTGTTTGGTGTTACTAGGTTATGTTTTCGTGGAACACAAACTTCTTTCCCTTCTTAGTTTGAGTTTTTGTTTTGGTTTAAGTTTGGTGTTCATAGTATTTTCGTTTTGTTCTGTTTCCTTTTGTTCTTAGTTTTACTATTTAGCCACGCCATAAACCCCTTAAAATTATGTTTTTGTTTGGCTGTTCATAATTTTTTTGTCTCTTATGTTAGTCTTTTTTCCTCTTCACAGTACCAAATCTTTGCTATTGTAGGTTCATAGTTGTGGGAATGAGATGAGGTTTGTACGTTCATGTTTCATTCAAGTGAATATACTTTCTTAGGCATCATTTGTTCTACTATTTTTTCCATCCTCCATTCTATTCTTCCATTTTTTGTATTTATATCTGATTCATCGCAAATTTATATCATTTCCGTTTGCTTACAATTTATTTTGTTTCAGTTAATGCTACGTACTAACCATTTTTACTCTATTGTTTTGCCATTATACTCTTTGGGAAATGGGGCTAGGTAACATGCAGGAAGCCTTATTTCAGCTGCTGTTGTTTTTAACTATTTTTTAGATATTACAGTACTATAATGCTTTCCCGCGATTGAGGAGGAATGGCCATGCCGGCGACGCTTTCTGTGTCAGGATCCTTCAAGGAAGGGAAAAGTTCGTCACCGAGGCGTGGCTTTGCTTTTTCCTTCCTCCCCAGTCTCTCGAGCCACTCTCTGGTGCCGTTGTCACCTCACGTCGCATTTCTCCTCCTCCCCACCGCCTTTCGACCCCTCTCCCTCCACCACCTCTTCTTCATCATCACTCATTTATTTAATTTCTCTAATCATTTTGCACTATTTTATTTTTTCTGATTTTTTTGATTTGATTTGATCTCTTTAATTTCAGACCCTTTGCAATACTTGCACGATCCGGAGCTGAAAGTAGAAAGGAGCAATTTTGGGAATAAACAAAGCAACGACAATGGGGGATGAAAGGGGATGAGGAGCAATGGAGGAATTGGTTCACTGAGTTCAATTTGCTCTTTCCAAGAAAGCACTTAGCAGATTCATCCACAATTTCTACCTCCATCAAAAGGTATAGGTTATGAATGCCTTTCTTTTACATTCCATTTGTTTAGTTTTTTCCAGACTATGACTAGAGACAATGTTTGTTGAATTGTACTCAGCAACAAATTCAAGTGCAACATGAGATGGGATTTTGCATTTTTCCTCTGGTGTTGCTTAGTAGCATATGATATGTAAAAACATTGTCTAAAGGCTGAACTCCATAATATTATTCGCCGCCATCAGATCAGTGACCATTTCGATGCCTCTGTCCGGGGCTCTGTTCCTTCCGCCCCGATCCACCACTTCTTCCTCGACAGCGCCGCCACGGAGTTCCACATTGCAGCAAAGATAAATGTGGAAACAGATACACCTGCTCTTTCGGTTTGCAACTTATCCACTGATCAACTTCTTCAATTTATTTGCAATCAAAATAATATTCATCTGATTTTGCTTTTGTTTTACTGATATTAGGTTTTACTTTCGTGGAAGGCACAAGTTTGAGCAAAAGACCAAACCAACCCCTAAATCCCTCATCTTCAATAGGTATTAAATTTCAGCTTTCTGAACCCTAACTGTTTGGTGTTACTAGGTTATGTTTTCGTGGAACACAAACTTCTTTCCCTTCTTAGTTTGAGTTTTTGTTTTGGTTTAAGTTTGGTGTTCATAGTATTTTCGTTTTGTTCTGTTTCCTTTTGTTCTTAGTTTTACTATTTAGCCACGCCATAAACCCCTTAAAATTATGTTTTTGTTTGGCTGTTCATAATTTTTTTGTCTCTTATGTTAGTCTTTTTTCCTCTTCACAGTACCAAATCTTTGCTATTGTAGGTTCATAGTTGTGGGAATGAGATGAGGTTTGTACGTTCATGTTTCATTCAAGTGAATATACTTTCTTAGGCATCATTTGTTCTACTATTTTTTCCATCCTCCATTCTATTCTTCCATTTTTTGTATTTATATCTGATTCATCGCAAATTTATATCATTTCCGTTTGCTTACAATTTATTTTGTTTCAGTTAATGCTACGTACTAACCATTTTTACTCTATTGTTTTGCCATTATACTCTTTGGGAAATGGGGCTAGGTAACATGCATGAAGCCTTATTTCAGCTGCTGTTGTTTTTAACTATTTTTTAGATATTACAGTACTATAATGCTTTCCCGCGATTGAGGAGGAATGGCCATGCCGGCGACGCTTTGTGTCAGGATCCTTCAAGGAAGGGAAAAGTTCGTCACCGAGGCGTGGCTTTGCTTTTTCCTTCCTCCCCAGTCTCTCGAGCCACTCTCTGGTGTCGTTGTCACCTCACGTCGCATTTCTCCTCCTCCCCACCGCCTTTCGACCCCTCTCCCTCCACCACCTCTTCTTCATCATCACTCATTTATTTAATTTCTCTAATCATTTTGCACTATTTTATTTTTTCTGATTTTTTTGATTTGATTTGATCTCTTTAATTTCAGACCCTTTGCAATACTTGCACGATCCGGAGCTGAAAGTAGAAAGGAGCAATTTTGGGAATAAACAAAGCAACGACAATGGGGGATGAAAGGGGATGAGGAGCAATGGAGGAATTGGTTCAGAGTTCAATTTGCTCTTTCCAAGAAAGCACTTAGCAGATTCATCCACAATTTCTATCTCCATCAAAAGGTATAGGTTATGAATGCCTTTCTTTTACATTCCATTTGTTTAGTTTTTTCCAGACTATGACTAGAGACAATGTTTGTTGAATTGTACTCAGCAACAAATTCAAGTGCAACATGAGATGGGATTTTGCATTTTTCCTCTGGTGTTGCTTAGTAGCATATGATATGTAAAAACATTGTCTAAAGGCTGAACTCCATAATATTATTCGCCGCCATCAGATCAGTGACCATTTCGATGCCTCTGTCCGGGGCTCTGTTCCTTCCGCCCCGATCCACCACTTCTTCCTCGACAGCGCCGCCACGGAGTTCCACATTGCAGCAAAGATAAATGTGGAAACAGATACACCTGCTCTTTCGGTTTGCAACTTATCCACTGATCAATTTATCCATTGAAGTGTGATAGGTATCCAAAAATAGAGTGTAAAGAGATGAACAAATCATTGCATTCATTATTGGCTTGATTGCTATGTGTGTTAAATGCCAGTGAAAGTTTATTTTGAGACAACTTTTCATCTCTTATTTTGCTGTGTATGTAACTAGAACAATAGGTGGGAACAATTATTTACAGTTTAATTTATGTTGTTTCAAGTTCCCATTATTTATGATGGCCTAGAATGTTGTATTTTCCAATATGAATATAGAACATGTGGAGCTATTCTAGGTTGTGATGGTTCTATGAATGTAATATGGGGTTACTGTGGCGTGCCCTTTTTAATTTGTCCAGAGTTGATCCCAATTTCCTTTGAAGAGCAACCCCCTTCTTCTCTTGGTTTTGGTATATTTCTACTTCTATTTGTGAGGAGCTGGCAAATCAATATGAAACTTCTTACTTCTGTGGAAATTTATATTGTAGTTACACTTGATTTGTAAATTAAAGTTTAAGGATTTGTTATTTTTCCCTGATTCCCAATATGGAATGCTGCTATTTCACCCTTAGTGATTTTTAAATTTTAAGTAGATATTTACGATATAGGTTCTTTATTTTTGTATGTTTTCCCCATCATAAGATTCATTATTTTAACAACCGGCATTTTGACTTTACCTTAACCTTCAAAAATAGAAAAAAGTTATGTTTCACCATCAAATTCCAGAAGAGAGGCTTGCCCCATGTACCCCCAAGATTCTTATCATAGCAAGTAGTAGCTCTTTTGCTTAAGGATAATACTTAAAAGTCTGAAGACAAAATGTCAGAAACGTTAAATGAAAAGCCCGCCTGGTGTTATGTTATTCAGATCCGAGGTTAACAAAGTAACTTTCGTACAATTTGTATCCTCCCAAATAGTAGCGTTGTTTTCTTAAGAATAATAATTAAAAGTATGAAGTCGAAATGCATAAACATTAAGCGTTGTCAGAAACGTACAATGACAAGCCCGACTGGTGTTGTGTGGTTCAGGCCCGAGGTTAACAAAGTAACTTTCGTACGGTTCGTATCTTACCAAATAGTTGCGTTGTTTTCTTAAGGTTAATACTTCAAATTACGAACACACAATACAGAAACATAAAATAACAAGCCCAACTGGTGTTGTGTGATTCAGGTAAGACTTTCATTTGGCGGTCTTGGCTTGCTATCACAGTAAATCCATTCTTTGGTAATTAGATATTTTGGAGAGATTTATTTCAGCTTACCTTAGTATTCATCATTGGATATATTGCAAGTTTGCAACTGCATTCTTTGAGTATTGGATAAATGTTATATAGATTCTATTTATGCACTTTGCTTTATTTTTTTACTGGCCTTTCATTGTATTCTTTGTATTCTTTGTATGTTGTTCATTTTAGAGGGGCATTAATAAATTTCCATTTTAGTTTGTGGCTGTTCAAAAGTATTTCCTTATTAGCCATTGATGGTTTGTTGATTGGTGTTAATTTCTTTTTGTTTCTTAAAACACCCCTCTATGATACTTAATGGCTGTTGGATTTTATTTGAAATTTGGAACAAAAGGTTATCAAGCTTTTGGTGTTTGAATAGAGTTTATCAAACTGACTTTTTATGGATTGAAGGTTAAACTTTATTGTAAATTCTTACCACACAAATCATAGCTAAAAACAGATTTAAATTTATTTTCTTACATTTCAAAAATGCATATTGTTAGATAAGATTAGTTATATCTCAATAGTATTAATATTGTTGTATTTCAATATCTACGATCTAAAAATTTTTTGTAGTATAATTTTTTTTATCAAAAGGAAAGCAATAAACAGCTTGGAATTGATTTAGTTAATGTTTTTAAAGTTAAAAATCTAGATCGTCCGATCAAGATTTGGTAGTCCAAAACTGCTCCTATATTCTTATCGGCCAATATCATTATTCCTCATCCCTTGAACTGTGAATAACTTCACTTGAACAAAACATGTATCTTCAGGGACTTAAATCTGAGAGTGGAGAGCGTAGCTTCTTCTCTGAAGTTTCAGGAGAAGGAAACAACAAAGGTCTTCAAATGGAATCACGGCTAGAAACCACATGGCCTTTAATGTCAACAAGAGTTTCCTCTTATTCTGTATCAAAGTTAAGTAATAACTCCATCCCCGTCAAGTAATAACTCCATCCTCCATGAGGAAGAGGAAAAGGGGAACGAAAGCATTGTTTCTAAATTCTAACTCAAACATTTTCTGATATGGAGAAGACATGTTCTTCTCTAGGATGGTTCACTTGACTTATACTTCATGAGGATGCTTTCGTATTCATATTCCAATGACTACGCATCGTCTAAGGCCTATGTTGATGCGTAATCAACCACCACCTCTACAAGTTGACTATCCTCAACACGATGTTGCTGGAGTTATTGAAGACAATCCTATTGTTCTTGACTAGATGATCTTCAAAGTTTTATATTTCATTTTGTAAAACTTTTTCAGACATTTAAAGATTTTCATATTGTTGTTTGTTGTCTATCCACCATTTTAATATGTTGTTTTCCGTATTTATTTTGACCGTTACTAGGGCTCCCCGTCCATCGGACGGGCATTAAGACTAGTACTATATAACGAGGCGCCCGCACCTCCACATTTTCCCTCTCATTCGCGCTCTGCTTTTAACTTCCGTTTCATGCAAAACTGTTTCTAGGTTTTTCAGGTTCTAGAATTCGCTCTCTCGATTCAACAAGCTCGGTGCTCCGACAACGCGTCGCAATGGAATACATGCTCGTCAACGATGTCAAAAGTGCGTCTCTCATTTCGTTTTCCTTAATCTTTCTCTGTTTTTTTTCCTAATTTCTAATTTATTCTTTCAATTTACCTGCGATCTGGTATTCTTTGAAAGTTACAATTAAAAATGGCGTAATCCGAATATATTTGCAGTCGTTCCGCAAGAACCATTTTCGTTATCCTAAGCTTTGACTTAATTAATTCGCTGGTTGAATTTGTAATGTCATGCGAAACACTCTTTAAGATTGTGTTGGTATTTCGTTACTAGCATTGTATCGAAGATTGTGTTGTTAATACCTTTAATTTGCAGATTTTGAGATCGAATGGATTGAAGGTCTGATTGAGGCATATCCTGGACTACAATGTTTAGATAGTTTTCCTAAAGTATGATTAGGCGTATTTGATAATTGTAATTACGCATGCATACCTGTGTATATTATGTATTAGAGTTCTGAAGATTTTTATGTTTTTTTCGGTTGAATGTTGGTGAAGGTTGTGTTCCATGCGGATGTCTATCCTGGTCAATGATACAATAAAGTTGCAGTAATATCAGGTGAGATATTGCTGTATTGCGTTTCTGCAACTAATTAGAAGGGAGTGGAAAGTATGATATTTAAGCAGTGGTACTTTTGTATTACATGTTGAAGGGGGTAGAAGTTGCCATGTGCCTGCTCATGCTGGATTTGTGGGTGAAGGAATGCTTACAGCAGCCATATGCGGCAATGTCTCCAAGAGTCCAACAGTTGAGGCAATTCTTGTTGTATGCACATCATACTTCGAGTTATAAACGCATCGATCTCTTTCCTGATTCTGATTGTTAAACTATAGAAACTGTACTAACTAACTTTGAACTGAATTTCATTGATCTGTTTTTACTTGAATGGTTTACGGTAACATGTAAGTATATAGATGCAAAAAGGGGGTCAGTAAGGAGAACAATATAGATGAATTCTCTTCAAAGTTGTTCTCATTGCAGAAGCAATCAATTGCCTCAGCAATCATTGCTCCAGCAACCAAGAAGCCATCAAAAAGATTAGCACTGACCCTGAATTTGAAATACTTAATCCAATACCCTTTTGTTGTGCTTTGAAGCCCCCCATTACTTTGAGGAAATTGTTAGGCTATTCTATCTTTTGAAAAATCTCTTAGCTTGATCAAACGCAAACTTTTTCTATCCAAAGCAAAGTGAAATTTTTGAAACTAGTTAGGAACCAATCTTAGTTTAGTGGAGCACACTCACATAAATGGGTGGCAATAACCTTGAATGTTGAAAAGAGCTTATGGCTATGAAATTCTTTGAACATCCAAAATTTTTAGAAGTACACTTATTGAAAGACATGTTTTTAAGATGTATAGCTGATTTGATCTTCTGAAAAGAATCAAAACCCTTTTATAATTTTTTGTCTTGTTCAAGTCTCATTACTTGAGGACAAGCAATGGTTTAAGTTTGGGTGTGTGATAACTCTATTTTATATAGATCTATTTACGCTTTCAAATCTAAATAATTGTGAGAATCTCAGTAATAATGTTTTGATAAATAAAGAAATACAAAAGAAAATGCAACTTTTAAAATTAAGAAAGGTTTAGGCACACTTCATGACTATTTGATATGAATTGTGGTATTTTATGTGTTTGTTCAATTGTTGCAGCAATCAATTGCCCTAGCAATAGATGCCCCAGCAATAGAGACAGAGGCATTGCCACAGCAATGTTGCCAGCAATCAATTACCCCAACAATCAATTATCCTCGCAACACAGAATGCCCCAGCATCCTAGTGATGACGTCATGATGCGTCTAAAGCAAATGCAAGTGGCCATGTGGGAAAAATTTCGGCGCCTGCCATAGACCCTCTAGCTCACAAGAGTCACACCTCTAAGGGACACATGCCCTCCCATCATTGGACCTCCTCTTTCAACATGTTGGGTGACCTCATCAAAGCTTTTGAAGAAAATATAAATTAAGGAAAGCCTAACTTCTTCTCAAGGTAACCTTAGAGCTCAAGACAACCTTCAAGGAAGCCTATAAATACAACTCCTCATCTTCATTTGAAATCATCTCAAATTTTAGGAAGTAGTCTTAGATATAGTATTTTGGTGCGAAGGAGAGGAAGAAATTGACAACTTCTCTCTCTACTTTTATACCATCTTGTATTGCTGTTTCATTGCTCCAGCATTGCTAGGCAGAATATGCAAAGGAACTCCATTTGTGTAATTTCTATGTTATCTCATTTCTTTTGTATTTTCAATCATATGAATATGACTTCTTATGTTTATACGAGCTTAGTTATGTCAAGCATGAACTAAATATATAAGTTGGGATGTCTTAGCTTCGTAATGAACTTTTAAATAGTTATTATGTTATATTGATGCTTGCAATTTAGTTCTTGTGTTATAATTCTTTCAAACTTATTTTGAGGTTGATCACTTAGAATAAGTAGGGTCACAAATACAGGCATGGTTTGTGATTTGAACTCAAGAACTAATATGGATAAGTGTTTTAATAAAAGGAAACTTTGTTAAAATCCATGCTAAAACCTAGACATAGAATAGCATAGTCCACAGGGTGATACTGTGGGTACTTCATATACAGGGGTGAACTTATTTAGAGCTTAGACATAAGAGTTGTAATGAAACCCTGACGTTAGTTGCTGAAAAGCACACATCAATTGCTACAGCACCCATTGCAGGAGCAATCCATCAGCAATAATTGCTCCGGCAATCAATTGCCCCAGCATCACATATATCATAATTGCTATTGAAAGTAAATTACTTAGTGAAGGGCTTTCCAACTATCTCTCTTAACTGATTTAAATTTAATCTCTATCCTGCTTACCTTAAATTCTGTTTCATACACACCAATCATCTTTTATTTTATTTTTGATTTCTATTTCTCACTAGTATTGCTACCACTTTAAACTCTCAAAAATTAATCCAATCCCCCTGGGTACGATATCTACTTTCACTTTATTACTTGTTAAAGACTGTGTACACTTGCACACTTTTGCACACAACAACGACCCTTAAGGAGCTGCTTGCGCTCTATGAGCAAGCTTCTGGGCAAGCCATAAATTTTCAGAAGTCTGAAGTTTTCTTTAGCAGAAATACTCCTCCGGAGGTGAAGGCTTCGCTTACGGATGTTCTTGGTGTGTCCGAGTGCTTGGGGACTGGTAAATACTTGGGTTTGCCTTCTACGGTGGGTCGTAGTAAGAAGCGGTTGTTTGGTTATCTGAGGGATAGAACTTGGAAGAGAATTTAAAACTGGACGAGTAGGCATCTTGTTGTGCGAAAATGTGATGTGCAAGTATACACAATCGCAACAAGTAATACAATGATAAGTAAAGTTCGTTCCCACAGGGATTGGAATTAATCTAAGAAGTTTAAGTGATTAGAATCTTAGTGAAAAGAATTAAGTAACAAGTAAAGGTGAAGAGTTGTAAACATTATAAGTTGTGATAAAACAGTATTAAGTTTGAAGTAATTAAAGGTGAGTTGGATAGCTCAATAGTTATGTAAGTCCCCAAGAGTAATGTTCAGATAATATTAGACGCTGTAGCGTTAAGCGCTGTAGCACTTTAGAATCCGTAGACGCTGTAGCGCCTTGGTGGCGTGCCTTTCAGTCACTTTCGTCAGGGCTATGTTACAAGACTTCTATGTCTAGGCTCTAAATAAGTTTTACCCCTGTATATTAAGCTCTTACAACATTTGTCTTATGAACTATTACTCCCCTATGTCTAGAGTTAAGTAGTGCTTCCTTTAAATGTCTTTAAATGGTTTTCATTCATATCATTCCTTGAGTTCTCTTTGTGAACCATGTCTGTACCCACAAAGTTACCTTGTTTTAGTTGATCATTCCCAAACCAAGATTGAAAGTATTATGACACAAGGAATAAAACACAAACATCATAATATTATACAAAAGTTACTCAAGGTTCATTACATACCAAGAACAATCCAACTACAACAAAGTTAGCTCATCACAAGTTCCATCAACATAATACAACTAGAGAGTATGTATTACCGTATGAAGACAAGAGAAGAGTGGTTGCAAAAGATACACTCCAATGATCCCAAGTAGCATACAAGAGATGAAGTTGAGGCGTGAGCAAAACCTTGAATGAAGATTAGAAAACTATGCTAAAAATAAAAGCTTAAAAATGTATCAATGGAGAGTGGCTACCATATATGGTGTAGTTCTCCCTTCTAAAATTATATCTACTTGTCTACGTAAGTTACCTCCTAGAGAAGCAATCTTAATTAATCTAATTAATAACTAAGTCTTAATAGAATAATAATATTACATGATGATTATTAGACTTAGATATTATCCTTAAAGTACTTTACAAAAAGTGCTAATGATGGAATACAACAACTATCACATGGGTTCCATTTAGGAGGCGCCAAGTGTAATTTAGCATCCACTTGAAAGTCAAAATATCCAGCTGAGATGAAGAGATAAGGGTGGTGACTCATCATGTCCTCAAGTGGCCACACAAATATCTCAATGGTCAGCCGTCATATAACGCTGTAGCGTCTCCTAGGTAGCATACCGCTGCAGCGCTAAAGCAAAACATCAAACATATTCACAAAGGCATTGACTATGCCCAAGGTTCAGGGAATTAACTTATAACCTATATTTATTCTAATATTCATATATTCACATATTTAAGCACTAGAATTACTTGAGAAATGAGCTTTGACTTAAGTATTAGGAGCATAAATAACCTATATAAAATAAGGTTATCAAACCCCCAAACTTAAACCATTGCTTGTCCCCAAGTAATGACACTTGAACAAGACAAAATGCTCATATAACTAGCTGCAGCTTTTAAATTAAACAGGATTTATGCATAAGCTAATTCTTATCATTTTCACACACCATAGTGGTCCACAATTCAAATAGAATCATTACTGCTCAGTTGTGAGTGTGTGATATCAAAGCTTAACTTAGTTCCTAGTTAATTTCAGAATTTCTCCAAGGTTTGGGAAGAATGGATTTCTTTTGGGTTAGGCAAAGAATGTTTTCAAAAAGAAGAGTGGAATAACAATTTCACACAAGATCTGAGGGGCTTCAAAGCACAGCAAAGGGCTTTAATTAGGCATTTTTCAGAATATTGGCCAATGCATAAACTTTTGGTCTGGTGATCAAACGCTGTAGCGCTTCAAAGTCCGTAGACGCTGTAGCGCTAGATTTTTAATGATTAAAACTAGATGCTATCTTCATTACTGAGCTCCTTATTTGCATTTTCTTTTTATGCTTTTTGGAACAGCTCAGCAATTTATTTAAGATATTTTGCAACTTTTTTCAAGACCACATTCATTTTTATTTTTCATTTTGCAAAGACCAATTTATTATCTTTTGTTCCTAGCCTTAACATAACCGATGCTCCCCCAAACTTAGCTTTTAAAACAACTCTCAATTTTTAATGAAAACTTGACTAACCCCTTTGGTTATCCAAAACTTAACTTTATCCTTAGATTACTCCTAGCTAACTAGGTTCTTCACTAAGCTTGGATTTTGTGTAAAAGCAGCAATAAGATCATTTCATTGTTTACACAATGCTGCCTTACTCAAAAAATTCTTATTTAAATTTGGCTATATGAATTAGCTTTTTGCTTACTAAGAAATTTAAAACATCCAGCTAATCATACTTTCTATTTAAGCATACAAAATATTCAAAAACATGCAACACATGCAAAACATGGCATAATTATACTAAATATTTAAAAACATCATTGTACTTAATTTAAAACACTATTAACCATAAGGTCCTCCCCCAGAAATTAAATTTGGCAGTGTCCTCACTGCTTGCTTGACAAGAAAGGGAGAGGCCTTAGAACAACAACAAAATAAAGTTCAAAGTACATAACCGGCATAAGAAGCCAACAATTCTTGCCTTATTAGGCCTTCTTGAGCCTCTTACTGGCTCTTGAAGGGGCTGGGGCTCCTTCTGTTGCCTTCTTCTTCTTTGGCTGAGGTGGAGTAGTCTTTTCAGCCGCTACAGCGGTTGGTGGCGCTGTAGCGCTTGCTTCCTGTACTTCTACCGCTGCAGCGTCTGATTCCTGGACTTCTGCTTCTTCTTCTGTTTGCTCTTGCTCCTGCTCTGGCTCTTTTTCTTCCAGCTCTGACTCTGTTTCATCCTGCATATTCACTAGCTCCTCAGCAGTCTCCTTTTCAGTTTCCTCCTCTGTCAGAATTGCCGCAGGCATTGTGTCACTAGGTACTGCAGACATAGTTGCTGCAGCACCTACTGGCTGAACACCTTCTTGTGGGTACTCAGCAAGTTTGACACCTGGGTTTCTTCTAGGCTTTGTGTATGACTGATACATTTTCTTGAGCTGCTCAGTGGGTTTTTCTTTTGTTGGTGGTTGTTTTGGTTCAGGCTTCTTTGGTGTTACTTGCTTGGCAGGTGTTTTCTTGGGTGTTAATTTGGTTGGTTCAGGGATGGAGGTGGGGGTTGATGGTGGATTGGCTGTTTTGGCAGGGGGGTTTTTGGTTTCTTTGGGCTTGGGGTTGGGTCACACTGTATTTCTTCTTCTTGCTCATCTTCTTCAGTCTCAGATTCTTCTTCAGTATCACTTTCCTCTCCTGATGATTCTTGATCATCCTGATTTTCCATCTCTTTCATAACTGCAATAGTTTCTTCTTCATCTTCCTCACTTATGTTTTGAATGTCATCAGAATCCAAACTTTCCTCCTCTACTACAGCTTTTTGTACTTTCCTGGCTGGGCTAGGCTTTGCTTTCTTTGATGGACTAGCCACAGCCTTTTTCTTTTCTGCCCTAACTCCCTTTTTCTCTTGTTTTTTAATTGGCTCTTCTTCCAGTAGCCAATCAGGGAATTGAGGAGGGGGAATTGATGTTTTTCCTTTGGATATCTGGGCATACATTGCTTTTTCCCAGTCAAATTTTTCTTTCACAAATTTGCAGAGGACCTGCTGCTTCAGCTCTAAGCGCTGTAGCGCTGCAGAGTCAGAAGACGCTGCAGCGGCAGGTCTCTGCTTAACTTTGAAAATGCAAGGAAATGCCCCAAGAGGAGATCTTCTTTCTTCTTTCATTTCTACCTCTACATCAGCTTCCAAACACAACTCAGTAATTAAACAAGGAAAATATAAATTACCTCCCTTTTTAACTCTGCACTTCTCTATCTCCCTTGCTATCAATCTTCCCACGTCTATCTTTTCTCCTGCCATTATAGCATCAATGACAATGAGTCTTTCTTTTTCCACAAATGTTGTGTGAGATGTAGGCAGCAGGGAGTGTTTGATGAAACTACACCACAGATTTGCTTCTTCACACAGATATGCTTTTTTAATTTTGTATTCAGCTCCAAATTTATCCCAAGTTGCTCCTTCCACACAAATCCTTCTTCTAACAGCTTCCATTTCTTCGTCTCCCCAGTTCAGAACCTTTGTTTCCAGTGCTTTTCCATGATAGCCCAGATGGAAAATATCATTGATTGTTCTGGAGTTGAAGTTTACAGTTTCTCCTCTTACCAGTGAATGGGTTTGAGGTTTTCCCTCCTTAGGGTCTTCAATGCCAGAGTAGAACTCCCTTACCAAAGACGTCATGTAGTCTTTGCGATGCTTAATGAAGTTCTCCCATCCCAACGCTGTGACAGCGGTTGAGAAAGCTTCAGGAGCACTTTCTGTCTTGAATCCCCTTTCAGCTATGAAATCCATCTTCCAAAACCTCTGAGGATCTTGAGTTGCCTTAGCCATGGTGGTTTTGCTAGGATTTGAGGGTTCTGGCTTCCTAGTGGCTCCCTTGCCAGATCGTTTTAGGGCAGCTTGTTTTTTAGTCATGGTTGGTTAAGAGCTCGCGTGTTTATTTCTGGGTTTCTGGGAAATGTTGGTGTGTTGAGACGAAGGAAGAAGAAAGAATGAAGGTTATGAGTGGTGGGTTGGTAACGGTTGAGGGGAGTTTCAGAGAGCAAGGAAAGAGAAAGAGAGAGAATGGTAGCGTGGGGAGTTGTGGATATTAAAGTTACGGTTTTGTGAGTGAAGTGGGAGAGAGAAAAAGAAACTGTTGATTTGACAATTGCAGGTGAGTAGATGCACGTGCTGGTCAGGCTAGGGATGAGGGTACAGTGCCAGCTCATCCTGAGGAAGATCTTGTTATTTTATTCTTTTGTTTGACCACACCCAGCCCTGATTTAAACAAGCGCTACATCGCTGTTGTTATAAGCAACCGCTACGGCGTTTATCCTAATTTCCTGCATAGAAAATAAACATAAAAATTTTGTTAGAATCCTTGGGGTGCCTCCCAAGAGCGCTTGCTTTTAAAGTCTGCAGCCAGACTTTCTCTTTCAAATTAGAGATCTTTAAGCTCAATTGTGGTTTTGTCCCTTACCACATTTTCACCAAAATATTGTTTAACCCTTTGGCCATTCACTTTGAAGGTGGTATTGGTTGTTATATCATAGAGGTCCACAGCCCCATGGCTGTATATTTTTATCAATTGAAAAGGGCCTGACCACCTAGATTTTAATTTTCCAGGAAACTGTGGATACCTTGTATTGCAGGTAAACTAATATTGCAGGATATGTTTTGATGATGAAAAAGACAAAGGTAAAGTTGATGGCCAAAAGTAAATAAAAGTGACTAAACATCGAAGTCACAACCCAAGACAAACAAGCTCAAGAATTGAAGATTCAAGTTTAAGGGTAGTCCTTAAATATAAGGGTAGTCCTTAGGGTTTGGGTGTGTCTTAGGAAAAAGTGTAAGCTCTTTCAAAGGTCAGCTCGTATATCAAAGTCTCACACACTCACAAGTTTTTCAAAGATGCACGCATACTTACGTAAACATTCTTATCATCTTTAAAAACATAAAATCGATTTCCTCATGCATAAACATACATCAAAATCGATTTTCAGGTAAAAACAGAAAAGGAAGAATCGATTGTCAGGTCATGTAGTTTCATTGCATAAATCGATTTTCAGGCCAAACATTTCCAAACAAAGAATCGATTCACTCTCTTTTAAACTAAGCTGAGAATCGATTCCTACTTATCTCAGGCAAGCTGAGAATCGATTCATACAAGTTTTTACTTAGTATAGAATCGATTCCTAGCCCTCCATGGTACTCAAGAATCGATTATCCCTATTTTTCAAACAAAGATAAATCAATTCCTCACTTAAATAAATCGATTCCCAGATCAAATGCATTCAACAAAGAATCGATTCCTACACTATTTTCAACGTAAACTTAATTTCCTCATAGCCTATAAATAGGCTGTGCTTCACGTTCATTTTCACAGAACAACCCATTTCACGAATCAGAAAAACTTTTTGAGAAAAACTCTTCATGCTTTTACTTTTGCTCGTCACGCACCGTTGGTCCGTCTGAGTTGATCTGTTGCTAAGAGTTAGTTGGGGTTGCATTCTTCAAGTTGTAATATCTGCCTTCATTAGAGGTATTTCTGTCTTTACAATTGTTTATTATTTAATTGTTGTGTTTTGTTCTAGGGAGTGGGGTATCTCTCTAGGGTAGCTGCATGTACTAAGAAGTGGGGTATCTTTCTAGGGCAGTGGATTGTAACAGGGGTGGGGTATCTCTTGTTATTGTATTGTTAGATTTGAGGGCTCTCCATAGGTGGGGTATCCTAGGAGGAGAGTGCCTGAGTCTGTAAAGGTTTTCCAAGGCACCTGTAAGCCTTGTTGTTTTGGTTAGTGGAAAATCTCACAAGGGTGTGGGGACTGGACGTAGGTCACTAGGAGGTGACCGAACCAGGATAAATCTCCGCGTGCTTTACTGCTTTCCTGCTTTACTGTTATACCACTTTACTGCTTTATATTCTAATTTCTTCGCTTCCACTTAACCTGCGCGAAAATTGATCTAAGTCATTGAAAAGGGGAAAAACGTTTTCGAAAGATCTGAAAAATTTTTAAATCTCAATTCACCCCCACTCTTGAGACTGAAGCCACTTGGTAACAGAAACAATCTTAACCTGGAGTTGTAAAGCAGTACATGTCCTCCTTCTGTGAGATCTCTTTTTATCAGTTTTTTATCATGCCATACTTTGGTTTTTTCTTTATAGATCGCTGCATTCTCATAGGCAAAATGCCTAAGTTCTTCCAATTCATTTAGTTGCAGCAATCTAGCATCTCTTGCTTTCTTGTAGTCAAAATTGAGTTTTTTTAGAGCCCAATGGGCCTTGTGCTGAAGTTCAATTGGTAGGTGACAGGACTTCCCATAAACCAACCTATAGGGAGACATCCCCAAAGGTGTTTTATAAGCTGTTCTGTAGGCCCATAAAGCATCATCTAGATGTATTGACCATTCTTTCCTTGAAGGCCCTACCATCTTTTCCAACATTATTTTTATTTCTCTATTTGACAATTCAGTTTGACCACTAGTTTGTGGATGATAAGCAGTTGCTATTTTATGTTTGACTCCATATTTAGCCAATAGGGTCTCAATTAATTTATTACAAAAATGAGATCCCTCATCACTTATGATGGCTCTAGGAGTTCCAAAACGAGTGAAAATGTTTTTCAATAAAAATTTGCTCACAGACCTTGCATCATTGTTGGGTAAAGCAACAGCTTCCACCCATTTTGAAACATAGTCTACATCTACTAAAATGTATAGGTTGCCATGAGAAGGGGGAAAAGGTCCCATGAAATCCATTCCCCAAACATCAAAGAGTTCAACCTCTAGAATGTTTGTCAAAGGCATTTCATGTTTGTTTGAAATATTCCCTGTTCTTTGGCACTTATTACATTTTTTAACAAAGTCTTGAGCATCTTTGAAAAGTGAAGGCCAAAAGTAGCCAGATTGCAATACCTTTGCAGCAGTTCTAACACCACCAAAATGCCCACCACATGGTGCAGAATGGCAGTGCTGTAGCACTTGAATTTGTTCTTCCTCTGCTAGGCATCTCCTCATTAACTGGTCTTGACACTTCTTGTATAGAAAAGGTTCATCCCAATAATATTGTTTCATTGTGTGGAAGAACCTTCTCCTTTGCTGATAAGTCATCTCAGCAGGTACCACCTTGATAACCAGAAAGTTCACTATGTCAGCATACTAAGGTGTTGCAGGTTCAGCCGCTGCAGCGTCAAGTGTTGTTACACTGGCCGCTACAGCGGTTGATGAGTCATCAGTTATTGCCAACAGTTGCTCATCTGGAAAGTATTCCTTGATCTCCCCACCTGCTGTACCTGCAATGTCTCTCTCCAATCTAAAAAGATGATCAGCAACTTGGTTCTCCACTCCTTTTTTATCCCTTATTTCTAAATCAAATTTTTGGAGTAGGAGAACCCACCTAATTAGCCTAGGCTTTGCATCTTTTTTTGTTATCAAATATTTAATGGCTGAATGGTCTGTGAAGACAATTACCTTGGTGCCAACCAAATATGATCTAAATTTATCAAATGCAAAGACTACAGCTAATAGTTCTTTTTCTATGACTGTGTAATTCAATTGAGCTTCTACAAGTGTTTTGCTAGCATAATATATAGAGTGAAAAATTTTATCATACCTTTGCCCAAGAACAGCTCCAATGGCAAAGTCACTAGCATCACACATAAGCTCAAAAGGCTTACTCCAGTCAAGAGCTATAATGACTGGTGCTGTTATTAAAGCTTTTTTTAATTTGTCAAAGGCTAATATGCATGGCTTATCAAATATAAAGGGGTTATCATGCTGTAACAGTTGGCACAAAGGTTTGGAGATTTTTGAAAAATCTTTTATGAATCTCCTATAGAACCCAGCATGCCCCAAAAAGCTTCTAATACCTTTGATGTTTGTTGGAGGAGATAGCTTCTCAATGACCTCTATTTTAGCCTTGTCCACTTCCAATCCTTTTTTGGATATCTTATGCCCCAAAACTATACCTTCTTGTACCATAAAATGGCATTTCTCCCAGTTCAGCACAAGGTTAGTTTCTTCACATCTAATGAAGATTTCTTCCAAGTTGGATAGGCATAGATGGAATGTTTCTCCAAACACAGAGAAATCATCCATGAAGACTTCCATGGATCTTTCAATGTAATCAGAGAAAATTGCCATCATACACCTTTGAAAAGTGGCAGGTGCATTACACAGGCCAAATGGCATCCTTCTAAAAGCAAAGGTGCCAGATGGACAAGTGAATGTAGTCTTCTGCTGATCTTCAGGTAATATTGCAATCTGGTTATAACCTGAATAACCATCAAGAAAGCAATAAAATTCTTTACCTGCTAACCTGTCCAGCATCTGGTCAATGAAAGGCAATGGAAAATGGTCCTTTCTTGTTGCCTTATTCAACCTCCTGTAATCCATGCATATTCTCCAGCCTATTATTTTTCTGGTTGGAAGCAGCTCATTCATCTCATTTGTTATTACTGTTACCCCTCCCTTCTTTGGCACACACTGCACAGGACTAACCCATGCACTGTCAGAAATGGGGTACACAATACCTGCATCCAACCACTTGATGATTTCCTTCTTCACCACCTCTTTCATAATTGGATTCAACCTCCTCTGCCCTTCAATGCAATTTTTGGAGTCTTCTTCTAACACTATTCTGTGCATACAAATGGTTGGACTGATACCTTTTATGTCTGACATTTGCCAACCAATTGCCTTTTTATGTCGCTGTAGCGTCTGAATCAGATCCTGTTCCTGCTTTTCAGAAAGGTCAGCAGCAATTATAACAGGCAAAGTACTATTGTTACCTAGATAAGCATATTTGAGGTGTGAAGGCAACTCTTTAAGTTCCAGAGTTGGTGGTTGTTCAGTGGAGGGGAGATCCTTTCTTATGTCTGAATTCTCCTGCTCCAAAGATTCATATTTCTTAGCCCAAATTTCTTTGGCTGTCTGTTCCTCCTCTCCTGTAGCTTCTGTATCAGACCCTGTATCTTCACTGCTGTCCAGTAATTGCCTCAGATGATCTGTGCTTTTCTGGAAGTGATCCTGAACTACTTTGTCAATAACAGACACAAAGGAGCACTCTTCAAGATTGGGACCTGGAAATTTCATAGCATTGAGAATGTTGAACTTGACTTCTTGGTCATTGACCCTCATGATCAATTCTCCTCTTTGCACATCTATCAAAGTTCTTTCAGTGGCCAAGAATGGTCTTCCTAATATGATGGGTACTTCTTTGTCTGCATCAAAGTCCAAGATTACAAAATCAACAGGAAATACAAATTTGTCTACCTTTATTAGAACATCTTCTAAGATTCCTTCTGGATATGCAAGAGTTCTATCAGCTAGCTGCAGTGTAAGTGAGGTAGGTCTGGCAGTTCCCACTCCTAGCTGAGTGTATATGGACTTAGGCATGAGATTTATGCTGGCTCCCAAATCACATAGAGCACGACCAGAGTAAAAATTTCCAATTGAGCATGGTATAGTAAAACTGCCAGGATCCTTTGATTTGGGTGGGGGCTTGTTTTGCATCAACATGCTGCATTCCCCAGTCATTGCTACTGTTTCAAACTCCCCTAGTCTCCTCCTCTTAGTAAGCACATCCTTCATAAACTTTGCATAGTTAGGCATTTGTTGGAGAGCCTCCACTAAAGGAACATTAATGTGCAACTGTTTAAGGACTTCTAGGAATTTGTTAAATTGCTTGTCTTCATGAGCCTTTCGAAGTCTTTGAGGATATGGAGGATCTGGGTATGTTGGAATGATTTTGGGTAGTGGTGGTGTTTTCTCAACAACAGGCGCTGCAGCGGTAGGTTCAGGCGCTGTAGCGCTTGTTGTAGGTTCTTTTTGTTTTTCATAATTTTTGTTTTTTTTTCATCTGAAACAGTTGATGATCCTATCAAATCTCTCCCACTCCTTAAGGTTATAGCTTTTACATGCTCCTTCCCTGTAGTACTTGAAGTTGAAGCTTCTGTAGTGGATGGTAATGATCCACTAATTCTTTGGGAAAGGACATTAGCCAATTGCCCCATCTGTACTTCTAGATTTTTAATGGAAGCTTCATGAGTTTTCAGGGCTGTCTTGCAATCACTCATAAAACCTTTCATCAATCCTTCCAATGAATTATCTATGACAGGGGCATTCTGTCTTTGGTAGTTCTGAGCAGGGAATCCTGGTGGATTTGCTGGAGCACTATAATTAGGTGTTGTTGCATTGTTAGCTCCCCATCTGAAATTGGGGTGGTTCTTCCAACCAGGATTATATGTATTTGAATAGGGATTATTGTTTTTATTGAAACCCACAAAGTTCACAGAGACAGGATTACCAGGACATTCTTCATACAAATGCTCTCCTCCACAGTATACACAGCTTACTGACCCTGGAGAGGCTTGCTCAATAACAGCTACTGTAGGTTCATGTACCGCTGCAGCGGTAACCGCTACAGCGTTTGATGTGCTCATAGATTTTATCATATTAGTAAGAGAGGCAACCTGTGCAGATAAAGCAGAAACTTCACTTATTTCATGCACACCAGCTACCTTCTTCTGCTGAGCTAACCTTTCTGTAGGCCATTGATAGCTATTTGTGGCAATGTCATCAATCAGATCACATGCCTCATTATAGGAGGTTTTCAACAACACACCCCCTGAAGAGGCATCTAACATTTGTCTGGTTGTTGGATCTAGTCCATTGTAGAAGGTTTCCATTTGGATAATCACAGGTATACCATGATGAGGGCACTTTCTCAATAGCTCCTTCCATCTCTCTCATGCCTCAAACAGTGTTTCAGCATCTCTTTGTCTGAATGCAGTAACCTCATTCCTCATTCTTGCATTCTTACTTGAAGGAAAAGATTTTGCTAAGAATTTCTCAGCCATTTCATTCCAAGTATGGATAGAGTTAGGCTCTAGAGAAGTTAACCAGGCCTTTGCTCTATCCTTCAAGGAATAAGGAAAAAGTTTTAATCTGAATGCATCATCACTTACCCCTGGAATGATGAAGTTACTGCAGACTTCCAAAAATTGCTTTAAGTGTAAATATGGGTCCTCTTGAGGAGCACCACCAAACTGTCCCACTGTTTGCAACATTTGGAACATCATAGGTTTGAATTCAAACTGAGCTGTGTTGAGAGTAGGTCTTGCTATGCTTGTCTCCATGGTTTGTGGATCAAACACAGCATAGTCCCTCATTGGTCTATCTCTGTCATTTACCATTTGAGCAGGTCCTTCATTTATGAATTGATGTCTGTACCAGTCCTCTTGATCATGTAAGGTTGGAGTGGGTGGCTGCTGATGTCTACCTCTACCCCTTCCTCCTGGTTCAGTTCCTCCTCTACCAGAGCTAGATCTGCCATGTAGAGTGGTAGTTCTACCAGAATTGGTTCTATGACTATGTTCTGACATGGTGGGTCTAAGGCTGTGAAGATGTCTTAGCTTCCTGAACCTTCTCTCTGGTTCTGAGTATGGTTCAAATTCTGGTGGTTGAGACCTGGGCATACGCTGTAGCGCTTACTGCTGCAGCAACAAGAAACAACACACCAGTGTAAAATAGGCACTAAGTTTACTAAAAACTTAAACAATGAAAATTAAATGCAATCCCCGGCAACGGCGCCAAAAACTTGTTGTGCGAAAAGGTGATGTGCAAGTATACACAATCGCAACAAGTAATACAATGATAAGTAAAGTTCGTTCCCACAGGGATTGGAATTAATCTAAGAAGTTTAAGTGATTAGAATCTTAGTGAAAAGAATTAAGTAACAAGTAAAGGTGAAGAGTTGTAAACATTATAAGTTGTGATAAAACAGTATTAAGTTTGAAGTAATTAAAGGTGAGTTGGATAGCTCAATAGTTATGTAAGTCCCCAAGAGTAATGTTCAGATAATATTAGACGTTGTAGCGTTAAGCGCTGTAGCGCTTCAGAATCCGTAGACGCTGTAGCGCCTTGGTGGCGTGCGTTTCAGTCACTTTCGTCAGGGCTATGTTACAAGACTCCTATGTATAGGCTCTAAATAAGTTTTACCCCTGTATATTAAGCTCTTACAATATTTGCCTTATGAACTATTACTCCCCTATGTCTAGAGTTAAGTAGTGCTTCCTTTAAATGTCTTTAAAGGGTTTTCATTCATATCATTCCTTGAGTTCTCTTTGTGAACCATGTCTGTACCCACAAAGTTACCTTGTTTTAGTTGATCATTCCCAAACCAAGATTGAAAGTATTATGACACAAGGAATAAAACACAAACATCATAATATTATACAAAAGTTACTCAAGGTTCATTACATACCAAGAACAATCCAACTACAACAAAGTTAGCTCATCACAAGTTCCATCAACATAATACAACTAGAGAGTATGTATTACCGTATGAAGACAAGAGAAGAGTGGTTGCAAAAGATACACTCCAATGATCCCAATTAGCATACAAGAGATGAAGTTGAGGCGTGAGCAAAACCTTGAATGAAGATTAGAAAACTATGCTAAAAATAAAAGCTTAAAAATGTATCAATGGATAGTGGCTACCATATATGGTGTAGTTCTCCCTTCTAAAATTATATCTACTTGTCTACGTAAGTTACCTCCTAGAGAAGTAATCTTAATTAATCTAATTAATAACTAAGTCTTAATAGAATAATAATATTACATGATGATTATTAGACTTAGATATTATCCTTAAAGTACTTTACAAAAAGTGCTAATGATGGAATACAACAACTATCACATGGGTTCCATTTAGGAGGCGCCAAGTGTAATTTAGCATCCACTTGAAAGTCAAAATATCCAGCTGAGATGAAGAGATAAGGGTGGTGACTCATCATGTCCTCAAGTGGCCACACAAATATCTCAATGGTCAGCCGTCATATAACGTTGTAGCGTCTCCTAGGTAGCATACCGCTGCAGCGCTAAAGCAAAACATCAAACATATTCACAAAGGCATTGACTATGCCCAAGGTTCAGGGAATTAACTTATAACCTATATTTATTCTAATATTCATATATTCACATATTTAAGCACTAGAATTACTTGAGAAATGAGCTTTGACTTAAGTATTAGGAGCATAAATAACCTATATAAAATAAGGTTATCACATCTCTCAAAGGCCGGCAGAGAGGTGTTGGTAAAGTCAGTGGCTCAGTCCATTCCTCCTTACTGTATGAGCACTTTTCTACTCCCTAATTCATTAGGGGAGGAATTGGAGAAAATGAGTAACTCTTTCTGGTGGGGTACGAATGGTGGGAGTAGTGGTGGTATTAAATGGATGGGTTGGGATAAGTTATCGGTGTGGAAGGAACATGGTGGTATGGGATTCCGACACTTTCATGGTGAAACGCACCGTTCTATTTTTAGAAAAAAAAAACAAAACACACACTAATTTAAAAGAGAACAGAACCCCACCCCTTTTCATTCTCGTCCTCTCTCTCGACCCTTCTCATCTTCTCTACCATTCTTCTCTCCTTTCTTCCACCATTTTTTTTCTTCTTCTTCTTCTTCTCACTTCAAGTGACCAAATTCCGCCATATTTTAAGAAAACCATCTCATTTCTCTCTTGAGTTCTCCTGAGTGGAATTTTGGAGTTAGAGTTTTCCTCTAAAATAGGAGAAAGGTACCCACACTTTCAAGGTTACTCTTTGAGGTCATTTGAGGTATCTTCACTACTTATTTTTCAATGATACATCTTTGACACATTAATTTTGTGCTGGAAAAATTAGTTCCAAGGTTTAGGTTAGATATTTAGGAATGTTGTTATTTCCTTATGGTTAGTAGAGCCCTTGAATAACCTTAAAAAAACCATGGGAATATTATTGATTTTTCAGATTTGTCCATTATTGCTTTTGCTTGCTTCTCCGAAAGGTGTTGGAGAGCTAAATAGTTGATCCTCCACAACTGTGAGTGGATGACGATCGTCACATATTTAAATTATTTTAAATGTCGCTATTTTATTCTTTTAGATATTTTAAAGCTATTATTTATTTATTTATAAATGAAAAACACGCTCTTGGAAAATTCTTAGTTCCTTTGACAATATCTCTAAGACTATTGATGCCGATTTTTACCTTGGTTATTTTTATAAATGACGTAATAATGATTTTGAGATATAATTAATGTGTGTAACGGTCTAGGTGCACCTAGTTATATGACATCGGGTGGAGAGGGCTATCCGTTAGATGGAGCCGCTCCTAAGGGGAGGCCACCCTTAGGGGAGAGGGCTATCAACGAGATGTAACCGCCCCCATAATCGCGTTGTGATATGAGTGAAGAGGAAAGAGCTATCCGTTAGATGTAGCCGCCCTTAAGGGGAGGCCACCCTTAGGTGGAGAGGGCTATCAACGAGATGGAGCCGTCTCTTGACTCTCTGTAGCGACAAAAAAATCCGGAGGAGGGATTCTTCGAAGTTCTTGAAATGAAGCCGCCACCAAAGTTTAGTTTAAGAGCAAACATTGGAAAATCCCTATTGAGTGGATAATGGGGTTTTGCGGAACAGGTTTAGGCTCGGGAGTCGTTTATGCGTAGGGAAGGTATTAGCACCCTACGACATCCTTCCTACGGAAGGTTACCTTTTAACTAAATGTGTAAACGTTTATTAATTCAAAAATAATGTTTTTACCCTTATAATAATAATAATAAAAAGACTCACTAAACGATTAGTTATTTTTGTACTTTTTGAGAAATAGGAGAGAAATGAATTTAAAAAGAAAAAAAAGGTTTTTTGTTAATGCAATTGACAGAGGTCGGCCGCCCTCTGGTCCTACGTATCTCCCGGTAGAGAATCAAATCACACGTAGTTCTTGGTAGAAAATGTTTGTCTGTTGGTGTTTTTATTTATTTTGAAATTGGAAGAGGTATTCGTGACGACCAAACAAGTAAAACTCAGAGTGGTCGTCACTCATAGCTCGTTTGAAAACTAAAGCTGTTATTAACGGTCGAACGAGCTAAGCTCAGAGTGACCATTTGTAACGAACCATTTTTATGTTTAGGAAAACATTTATTCGTTATTTGGGGAAAATAATTTTTTTTAAAAAAGAGAAACAGGGGGGTGCTGTTAGAAAAGGGGGGGTGCAGTTAGCAGCAGGGTGTTGCATTTTAAAAGGGGGTGCGTGAAGTAGAGGCCCAGTTCGTTTTTGGGTTGTGGGCTGGGTTTATGGACAGGGGGCTGTGCGAATTGAAACCTGGGGTGTAAAAAGCTATATGAACTAAAAAAATTAAAAATAAAAAGTAATAATAGAGTAAAACCTAGATATAAAATGCAGAAACACCAAAATAGGCTAAACCTAATTCCCAACTTCATCTCAGCGCCGTTTCTCCCCCCAAGCTTCAGAGAGAGAGAAAAAATTCTGGAGAGAGAGAAGGGCATTTCGGGTGAGGGAGAGAAAGGAGACGGGCGAGCGAAAGAGAGAGAGTGGGAGGATGAGGGAAGCGTAGCCGGAGGACAGTGATAGGGAGAGGGAATGGCGGCCATGGCGTGAACCGCTGGACCGACGACGTCGCACGGTGGCGACACGACGACAGATTGTGTCTTGCAATGGCGCGAAGGGGATGATGACAACGGCGTTGGAGGGGGGGAGAAGGACGCGAGCTTCTAGTGATGGTGGTTCACGGCCAGATGCTTATGGGGCGGTGCTGACGGTGGTTACGAATGGAGCTCGTGGCGTTGGTGCGTCAAGGCGGTGATGGCGGTGATTGCGACGACGGCGCTGGTACGCCAGTGGTGGAAACGGAGGCGTGGTGGTCTGGGTTTGGAGGTTGAGTGGTAGTGGCTGTGGCTACGGTGGTCCTGACGGTGGTTAACGGTGGCTGAGGTGATGGTGGTTCGGTTGATGGGTGGTTGTAGTTTGGCGTTTGGAGGGAGGTGGGATCGGTTTTGGCGTTACGGTTTTGGTGCTGTTGGTGGCGGTTCACGGAGAGGAGTGGCGCGAAGTGATGGTGTGGGGGGGTTTCTGTGGTGGTGCACGGCAGCGACCACCACAGATGGTGAGGTAGCTCAGTAGCTTTCCCTCTCTCTGTTTTCTGATTTTTCTGATTTTTGTTTTCGGTTCTGTGTGTCTGTTGTCTCTGTGTTGAATCTGTGTATTCCCCCCTTGATTCTGTTTCTTGAGTTTTTTATAGAGTCCAGTAATATATTGAGACAAATTGGCTGTTATGGTTTGCAGGAAAGTCAGAGGTAGTGGAGCAGAGGAGCAACAGCTCGGTAGTGCCTGCAAAGCTGTCTTGTTGGAGCAAAAGAGGAAACAGGGGAGAACAGGAAGAAAGAAGACTTGTTTTCATTCTCAAAACATAAAAGCAGTGGCCGGCTGCTAGTCCCTTCATTTTATTTTGATTTTATTTTTTTGTACTTTTGCTTTTAATTAATTTTTTTTTGTCTATATATGTGTACTAAAGTTGACTTCTTTATTTGTAAACAAAAAACTGATTATAGTAATAATAATAAAAAGCAATTATTCAAATATGATTTTTATTACATTTTCTTATTAAACTAATACCTATAATAATAAAATAACGAGTACTAAAATGAGCACTCGTACACAACGAGAAGTGAACACGCGTCCGCGACTAGAATAAAAATGCGTACATGATTAGGAATAACACGCGCGCATGATGACAAGTGACATGCATGCGAATAGGAATGACACGCGTATGTGGTTAGAAATAACATGTGCACGCAACAATGCAAAAACGTTAAGACTAACGTGTGTATGCGACTAAAATAATACGTGTGCACCATGGAACATGTTTTTGGGATTTTTCGAAAATGAAACAAGAAACCGATTAAAATCAAATGTCTACAAGATTATTATTATTTTAGAAAAACAAATCGCATTAATCTAACGGACAAAATTAGGGTATGACAGCTGCCCCTCTTTATTTATATTTTACTAGGAAGTATGAAGAGTTTCCAAATTTCTCGAGTAAAATAGAAATAAAGATAAAAAAGACACTAATTTTGTCAAGACTAAGATTTTTTTTTTATAGAAATTCTTGAAAAATTGGGTTGACATAGAACAAAAGTAAATAAGGATCACCGGGGATCTGAAGGAGCACTGGGCTCTGATGGTCTAATTCGCAGTCGATGCTTGGCGCATTGATTGAAGTTAAACTGAAGGACCGACGAGGTCTGAAGGGCATGCCTAGGCCTGATGGACCAATGGGTCTGATGGAGCGCAAACTAGCAACGGTACTAGTAAAACGGTCTGCTTGGGGGTGGCCTTTTTCGAGCGGCCATGGGTGGCAAGGTCAGGTCATTGACCTGATTTGCTCACCTCGAAGGACGTCCACTGTGTTTTTTAGGCGGACACAGCTAGTCTGAAGGACCTCGGGTCGGATGATCCGTCGGTTGCTCGATAACACGACGTGCGATCTGGATTGAAGGACCATTGATGGTCTGAAGGAGCGTTTGGGCTCTGAAGGACCACTAGGGGTCAGCAAGAGCACTGGGACTCTGAATTGATATGAGACCAGCGCTTGGCGCACCGACTTTGAGGGAACAAACTATTTGGATTGACACATGGCGTACTTGCCTAGAACATAACTAATGAATGCATTTGCCTGAGAAGGGAAAAGCTATCTATATTTGGCATGTCTAAAAATGCAATGAATGATGTATGCGTGCAATATAGGTATGTGAAATGGTAGGTGTCCGACGGGATGAATGAAACGTGGCAGATGATGTGAGTTGAGGTTGATGGGACATGGAGGTTGACAAACAACATATGTGAATGCAGATAAGATATGAATGTGATTGTGCTGATTAATTCTGGCGGAATGATGAATGTAATGGAATGAGCAATTTTTGCCCTTTTTGCCTTTTTTTTTATTATAATGAGTGTATGAAATGAGAGTGTGAATGTGATGCAAATGTAATGCTTCGATGCAAATGTCATGGTGAATAAAAGGAAAATGAATGCATAGCGAATGATATGATTGGTGATGTAAAAGACTTTTTTGGGCAACGATGAGACCGGCACTTGGCACATCTATCGAAGCAAACAATGTTATGTATGTGACGAACGTACAATGATTGGTATCTGGTGGGATGATGAATGAAATGGGTGTTGAACCTGATGGAATGAGAAAGTCGACAAACGGTTGTATGAGATGTGAATGTGATTGGAGTGATTAATTTTTGGTGTGATGATAAATGTAATGGATGGACTTTTCTTTTTGCTTTTCCTTATTTATTTTGCTTCCTTTCTTGATGCATGCAATGTGAACTTTGATGCAAATGCTATGGTGAATAAAACACATGAATGCATAGCAAATGATATGATTGGTGATGTAGAAAGCTTTTTGGCAACGATGAGACCGGCACTTGGCACGTCTATCGAAGCAAAAAAGTGTTATATGTGTGCAATGTGATGAATGTGCAATGCGAAAGTAAATGGACTACAAAAAAAAAAGCCCGTGAATGATGGATGCTGAAGTTGATCGAAAACAGAAATTGATAAGCCGTGTATGCGATGGTAGATGACATGCGAATGCTGATGTGCTGCTTAGGTGCAGGTACTATGGTAGATGCATGATTGGTTGGTGGAATGATTTATGCTATGATTTGGTTGATGATGCAAAAAGATTTTTTCTTTTTTGTAATGATGAGAAATGAGATTTTTGATGCGAGAAGCAGAGAGGTGAAAATTCTGGAATCATCATTCATTGGAAAAATTGGATTTGATTTGAATTCAAACTTTGGTAATCTCAAGGTTGTTATTCCCAGACACTGATGTATAAACAGTATTTGATTGCATTTGCAAGCTCCTTCATATTGTTCTTTCGTTATGGTGTCCCATGATGACTGAATTTTAGGTCCACAAAGTTAACCACGTGAGTTTCCAACTTCACATTATTAACTTGTGTTTTCTCTCTTTGAAGCATTGTTTAGCAAAGACGTATAGCAATGCAAGTATAGATGAATGAGTCAGTTAACTCGGGGTTCTAGAGACCTAGCGTATGGACAGATGAAGGGATAAATGACAGGTTTTTGGCCAAATTCATGAAAAGGTAGGTTCTCCCCAACTCAAGAAATGTGGGACTGCCCCATTTTAGACTACCGGTGAAGGTGAGTGAATAATTTGCCCCTGTCTAGTGATGACAACAGCTAGGGGTGTAGAGGAGATAATGAATTGGGAATGCCATGACTTTGGAATGAAAGATGGAAAGCAAGAGATTTTTGCCTCAACCCATGGAGTTTGGTGTTGTTTCAATCTTGATGAGAGCAAGGTTGCCCCGACTGGAGTGACATTGCGGAAGGGTTTGTTTAGGGTAATGGGTTGAGAAATTGCCCCAGTACGGTTTTGTGGATGTGAATAAGGTAAGGGAATGAGATGGGTGTAGGGAGAATTTCCCTAATTTTAGGTGGAGTGGAAGGTGACGGGATTGCCCCGCTATGGAATGACATTTTAAACGGTTGCTTTAAGTGAGGTTGTGAAAGGTGGCAAAGTCAGGGTAATGGGCTAGGGAGGTGGTCCAATATGACTATATGGATTGGGTATGGTATATGAATGGGATGGATGCCGGACATTTTCCCTAAGTTCAAGAAGCATGAAAGGTGAAAGGTATGCCCCACTTTGGGATCTAGGTGATGGTCCTAGTCTAAACTTTTGGCCCTTTGAAGGTGACTCTCACAGACTATGATAATCCTGAGTTTTTGATACGATGAAAATTTCACTTGGTGATCACTAAACATTGTCTTGATATCAGTGCGATTTGAATGAATATTGGAGTGCAAACCCTTTGAGTTTTTTTTCTTTTTTTTTTATCCTCTTTTTTTGATTTTTTTTGAGCAAATATATTGTAAATAAATAAACTTACTTGTCCTAAAATTAAATCTTTGAGAAAATGAAAGTGATCAGCCACAGATCAGCATGGTCTTTGTAAAGTGGCCGGTGTTTAGGGGTTTATGAAAGAAGGGTTTGTAATGTGGTCAAAGGTTATGGGTAATGTGGTCAATGGTTATGGGCTTGTGGTCAATGGTTATGGGCTTGTGGAGTATAGGCTCAAATGGGCTCAGAGAGTTGTTTGATGGTTTATTGATACGATGACCTTTTAAAAGATAAGTAGGTTCTGAGAAGTGTTGGACGCCAATGATTTGGGTTTTGTGGAAGAAATGAGAATTCGGCCTAAGGAGGTGTTTGTGGGTTTATTCGGACAAGGATACCTTATGTGTTTGGTGATTTTATGTATCAGCTCACAATTTCTACTGCTTTCGCCTTTTTCTCTAAGGATTTCTTTTTCAATCATCTTTTTTGAATTTCACTTTCTTTTTTGTGATTTTTTTTCTTCTTTTTTGAGTAGAGTGAGCTGATAAAAGTGACACACCATTTTTGATGTGGAATTGATCCTTGTCTAAGGTGACTGAAAATTTGTTCTGATTTTTTTTGAATTTTTCTGGCTCGAAGTGGGTAGCAAAGAGTGTTTCTTTTTGGCTGTTTTTTTTTAGGATATAGAAGGCAACCAAACTTCATTTCAAATCATGATTGCTTGTTTTCTCAAAAATTAACTCAAGGACAAAAATTATTTATTTTTATATATCCGCTCTTTTCTCTTTATTTCTTTTACTTGCCCTAATTTTTGCTTAGGCTGCTCTCGCAAGTTTTCAACCTAACAGGCTTTTTAATTTATTTTTTGTAAAGGACTTGCACCAAGGGAAAACAATGTTGACAATATATTTAGCGATCACAAATTTGCCCCAGCATGGGGGCCTAAAGTGTTAGTTTATGGAAATTCATCATTGGGAACAAAACCAAATAGTCGACTAAGTACTTGTGTGGGGGATATGTATTGGGTGGTCGGGGTGGGACTGGACATGTACAAGGGATGATGATAAGATGCAAAGATGTGGACACTAACTGACTCAAACAAGAGTAAATGCACATTGCATACAAGTTCACTATACGAATGCTTCACAGAGGGTTAACATAGTCAACGACATGATAGGAGAAATTTTTGATGACACATTAGTTAACAAAATGGACCATTTGGATCGTTTATCATGGGATTGATGAGATGCATCGTTTTGCTGAAGAAATGAATGAGCTGCAAACAGTGAATAACTTCTTTTTTTGAAAATTGAGTGTCTGAAAACACCTTGAGTTTGTAGCTAAGCTAAACTTTTTCAAAGAAGAAATAATCAACCCCACCTCATCTCTCATCAATCTTTTAAAAAAAAACGTGCTCATGTTTTTTGTAGGGATGAACACAAGATAATGTATATGCATGATGCAAATGCAGACGCCTAAAATGGAAATACATAAAAAATGAGATGTTCACAATTTTTGAAATCGTGTTCATGATTATTCTCTACTCTTTTCTAGAAACTTGTGATGCACGTGATGATGAATATGTCTGATGAAAACGCAAATGCGGGAAATGCGTGAAGGGAATGATCTCCTGGAATGATTAGCTATTCTAAACGATTTTTATTACTTTTTGAGGACAGTATAGCGTGCAGATGATGCAAATCGTCATTTATTGCTAACTGAAATATGTTTTGGATGATGAATGACTTTTTGTGTTTGTTTTTTTTTTATTTAGAAAATGACTCATGCATGGATGACTGATGCGTCTGAGGTGGTTTGGGATAAAGAACTTTTATTTTTCATTATTTTTCATGATGCATGAAGAAGAGTAATACGTTTGAATGAAATAATGAATGAATGTAATTTTTTTTATAATATCAATGTGATATTATTTTCTCATTTTGGCGTATGGCCATGCAAGATAAAGTAATTTAAAAAAATATGATATGATGAGATGCATGTTGGTACCATGATAATGGGATGAAGATAATGAGTGTATTCTATTGTGAATGCATGACGATTTTTTTATTTTCTAGTTAAAAGCCTAACTATGCTCACGCAACAAGAATAATCAAGTTAAACGCCCCCTTGTGTCCTAATGCATGAAGGAACACATGGTGATAAATGACGAAAATGCAGATGCAAATGCATGAAATGTGTGCATGAATGATCACTTGGAAAAGGTCAGTTATTCTAAATGATTTTTGGAGACAATGCAGCACGTGACCGGGGCAGAGCTTCTTTCATGTATCAGAATGAAATGCTAAATACGTATCTATGAATGATGCGAAAATGATGACATAATTTTTGAAATGATGCATGTGGAAACAGTATATAAATGATGTTTGGATGAAATGGCGTATGGATGATTTAATGAGACAGCAGCTTTTTTTTGGACGAGTGAAAAGGTGCGTAAATGCTATGTTTTTTTTACATGCATTTCATGATGTTGCAAATGGTGAAATGCCTATATTATTTGATGATGATTTTTGTGAGTGATTATGAATGAATGAAAATGCATGCTAAATGGGATATTCAGTTATTTATCACAATTTTTTAATTGTGATCATGTTTTTTATTCTTTTCTTTTTCATGAAAAAAAAAAATGCAATGTATGAATGAACGAATAACGTTGCATGATGCAGATGCGAGGAGGTGAATGAATGATCACTTGAAAAGATTAACTATCCAAAATGATTTTTCGGAGGCAATGCGATATGATGATGAATAATGCAAGAAAGTGGCATCATTTTATTATTTTCTATTATTTTGGAAATGATGCATGCTAGATGACTAACGCATTCGAGGTGGTTAGGAATGCAGAGCTTTTGTTTTTATTTTTTATTTTTCTATGCATGAAGAGGAGTAACGAAATAGTATGAGTATGCAAGATGATGCAAGTTGGACAAATATCTAGTGTCTTTGTTTTTTGGATAATGATATGCATGTTATTACCAAGAGAACGAGATGTATATGAAAACAAGTGATTCGTTTTATGGTGATTTTTTTATTTTCTAGCAAAATATAATGCCCATGATGACAGATATGTATGAAAAATGCATGCATGCATGAAGAAATAAATGTTTGTTCCTAATGCAACTATTTTTTTATTTTTTCAAGAAGTAGTGCAACATGTATGCAGACTCCTATTTTTGATTTATTGGATGACATAATTTTTGTTTTATTTGGAAAATGATGCATGCTTGGAGGAATGATGCATTAGGATCACAACATGAGTGAAATGATGTATAAATGTCATTTATGATCTTAAAAATGATGTGATGCTTACACTACGTGATGGCGATTTTGAATGATTATGAGTGCATGTCGGTGCATGTTAAATATGATGCTAATGTTTTTTGATCAAATGATGTGCTAATGTTATATGGGTAAAAATTGTTTTTTTTTGTGTGCGATGAAACAAAATGCATGACACTCGCAGCAATTTTTTTTAATGCGTGGAAAGGAGTAATGAAGATAGCTTTTATATAATATGGGGGTAAGATGAATGCAATTTTGAAAAAAATGATATCTTTGTTATTCTTTATATGACGCGATGCGTGATGGTGCAATAACAATGAAATGCTTATGGATGAACGATTTTAGTACGAATGCATGGTGATTTTTTTTTATATGTTTTCTTTGAATAAAGTATATGCATGAACATATGGATGTTCGTTGTACATGAGCAACAATGTGATAGAAGGATACCTTAAGAGGGTATGTTTTTTTATGCTTCAACTAGAATAAGAAGCTAACAAAAGGTCATTGGGTGATGAATGATACAATAATAAAAGAAAATGAATCAATCTGATTTTTATTTCGATGCATGTGGGAGGTTATGTAGGAATATGAGATGCATGTAAGAGGAAAAACTTTTACTTTTGTTTTTTATGCTGCATGGGAATAATGCATTTGAAGTGGATGTGAAAGAAATAAATGACACCCTTTTTTATATAATGCATGAAGAGGGAACGATGAATGAATATATAAAATCACGGTGATGTTTTTTTTGTGTGGATATGCAAGATGGACAAATGAAACAAATGATATTTCTAGGATGACGAGATGCATGGTGGCGCAATGATAATGGGATGCGTGTGAAAAGAATGATCTTATTTTTTATGGATGCATGATGATTTTTTGGTATGATGACGTCGCCTCATGTGCATGCAAATGAAAGAAAGAAGCATGACAATGTTTTTTTTGAGTGATTTTATTTTGAAGAAATGCTAACCTAGATTAATAGGGAGAGTAAGTATAATGCCCCAGTGTCCTAGGTGAGTCATGTCTAAATTGGGATTGTCAACATGGTCTAGGGTCACTTATGTGATCAATCTCTCAGGTGGCTCTATTCACTTCCTCACACAGGTCTCCAGAGCTAAAATCCCCATCATGATATGATCCACAACGATAGCGAGCTACCTGGTGTGGGATACCATAAAAGAGCATACTCTAGCTGAGACTTTCATGAGAGTCAGACAGATAAAATCCAGAATGACTGTCACTAATAATCTCCACTCGTCCTAGGCTATTTTCAGACCTGGGTATAAGGCCCCACTCAAAAGTGTGTGCAAAACTGTAAGTGAGGTGTGTGATGAGGGCAAAATACCTAAACTAACAAAACTAAACAAGATGTACAACAATAATAACAAAAATGTCGTCTACCCTAAGGTTCAATAATATAAAGAAATGCTAATAAATAAATAATATAAGAATAAGGGTAAAAACAAAATATTAATAAAATTAACAAATACTTACACATTTAGTTAATTTGGCTTGACTCTCTTAATTGTCCCCAGTGAAGTCGCCAGCTGTAGCGACCGAAATCCGGAGGAGGGATTCTTCGAAGTTCTTGAAATGAAGCCGCCACCAAAGTTTAGTTTAAGGGCAAACATTGGAAAATCCCTATTGAGTGGACAATGGGGTTTTGCGGACCAGGTTTAGGCTCGGGAGTCGTTTATGCGTAGGGAAAGTATTAGCACCCTACGACATCCTTCCTACGGAAGGTTACCTTTTAACTAAATGTGTAAACGTTTATTAATTCAAAAATAATGTTTTTACCCTTATAATAATAATAATAATAAAAAGACTCACTAAACGATTAGTTATTTTTGTACTTTTTGAGAAATAGGAGAGAAATGAATTTAAAAAGAAAAAAAAGGTTTTTTGTTAATGCAATTGACAGAGGTCGGCCGCCCTCTGGTCCTACGTATCTCCCGGTAGAGAATCAAATCACACGTAATTCTTGGTAGAAAATGTTTGTCTGTTGGTGTTTTTATTTATTTTGAAATAGGAAGAGGTATTCGTGACGACCAAACAAGTAAAACTCAGAGTGGTCGTCACTCATAGCTCGTTTGAAAACTAAAGTTGTTATTAACGGTCGAACGAGCTAAGCTCAGAGTGACCATTTGTAACGAACCATTTTTATGTTTAGGAAAACATTTATTCGTTATTTGGGAAAAAAATAGGTTTGTGAAAGGAAATATTTATTTAGGGAAAAGAATTTTTTTTAAAAAAAGAGAAACAGGGGGGTGCTGTTAGAAAAGGGGGGGTGCAGTTAGCAGTAGGGTGTTGCATTTTAAAAGGGGGTGCGTGAAGCAAAGGCCCAATTCGTTTTTGTGTTGTGGGCTGGTTTATGGACAGGAGGCTGTACGAATTGAAACCTGGGGTGTAAAAAGCTATCTGAACTAAAAAAATTAAAAATAAAAAGTAATAATAGAGTAAAACCTAGATATAAAATGCAGAAACACCAAAATAGGCTAAACCTAATTCCCAACTTCATCTCAGCGCCGTTTCTCACCCCAAGCTTCAGAGAGAGAGAGAGAAAAAATTCTGGAGAGAGAGAGAGGGGCATTTCGGGTGAGGGAGAGAAAGGAGACGGGCGAGCGAAAGAGAGAGAGAGTGGGAGGATGAGGGAAGCGTAGCCGGAGGACAGTGATAGGGAGAGGGAACGGCGGCCATGGCGTGAACCGCTGGACCGACGACGTCGCACGGCGGCGACAATGAACGTATGACGACGACAGATGGTGTCTTGCAACGGCGCGAAGGGGATGATGACAACGGCGTTGGAGGGGAGAGAAGGACGCGAGCTTCTGGTGATGGTGGTTCACGGCCAGATGCTTACGGGGCGGTGCTGACGGTGGTTACGAATGGAGCTCGTGGCGTTGGTGCGCCAAGGCGGTGATGGCGGTGATTGCGACGACGGCGCTGGTACGCCGGTGGTGGAAACGGAGGTGATAACTCTATTTTATATAGAGATATTCATACAATTAAACTTGAGTTATTGCTTATTTTCAAGAACATTTATATATATTTATAGCTTATTTATCAAGGAACAACATTTTAAATATTCAAATGGATAAAGGGCAATGATCTAGGCAAAATGCACAAATCTTGTTAGGTTTGATGTTTTTGTTCAGTGCAGCTACTGCAGGAGTGGAAACACTGCCAACACCAGGAGTGGAAACACTGCCAACACCTGCTAAATTCTGCAGTTTATACCAAAACATCCAAAGACCATTTCAATGCTTCCACACTTGATTTGTGACGTCATGCCTGGTCACCTAGAGCTGAGCCACTTGCAGAAGTCGGCGATACACATAAAAATCAAGTTGCAAGACTCAAGCTTATCTAAAAGACATGTGGCACTTCTCCAATGGACCTCATCTTTTGTTATGCATGCAAGCGACCACCTATGCAGCTTGCTTGATTGGTTGTCAACAAATTAACCATGTTCAGTCTCCTCAGCTGATCTTTCACGCCAAAGGAAACCCCTTGCAAGAGGAAAGCTTTCAAGCCTATAAATAGATATCATATCTTCACAAGAAAATAATCATATCTTCTATCATCTTTCACATCTTTAAATCCTTTATCTTTTCGCTTAGTTTAGGTTTAGTTTATTTTCATTTCAAGTTTCTAAGGAGAGGAAGGTGAGGAAGTGCTTGACAACCATTCCCTTCACTTCTACTTTGAAGAAATTCGTGTAAGAAATCTTTATTGTACTTCAACTTGGGAACTTAATGCAAAAGATCTTTTATTCAAGTAATCTCTACTCTTTTAAGTTCTTTTGCTTTATTATTCATTTACTTATGTTCTTTGCACATTCTTTGCTTTATAACATGAGTAACATGAGCTAAATTCCCTTAAGTTGAGATGTTCTAACCTTGTAATGAACTTCTAAATATGTTATTATGGTTTATGCAGTGTAAACACTTTAAACTCTTGCATAACACTTCTTTCAACTTATTCTGGAATTGATCACTTTAGAATAGGTAAAACTTGTAGCAGCAGACATGGGCTACATTTATGAACTCAAGAGTTAATAGGGACAAGTATTTAATAAAGGAAACTTTGTTAAACACATGCTAAAACCTAGACATAGGATAGCATAGTCCTTAGGATAATAAAATTACAAGAGTGAACCTATTTAGCAACTTGGATCATTGTTAGGAGGCAAGGGAGGAATTGACAAACCTTTCTTTACTGTAAAAAACAAAGATCATAAGAGCTTGTAATGAAACTCTGAAGAGAAGTGCTGAAAGGCACAAACTGATGCACCTACATCCAGTGTTCCCACACTACATACTCCATTAAAACACTTAGAAGTAAAGTACTTGGTGAAAACATCTCAACTACTTTTTCCAACTGATTTCTCACACATTTTATTGCTTATTATTATTTTACTTACTTTGAAAACTCCAAACCAAAAATACTGAATAGTGTAGACACACTAAGTGTACACTTTGAACTACAAAAATTTACAATACATAATCCCTGTGGGTTCGACCTTTCTTATCACTTTATTACTTGTGTGACTATGTATACTTGCATATAATAAACCACACCAGGAGGCGTGGTGGTCTGGGTTTGGGGGTTGAGTGGTAGTGCCTGTGGCTACGGTGGTCCTGACGGTGGTTAAGGGTGGCTGAGGTGATGGTGGTTCGGTTGATGGGTGGTTGTAGTTTGGCGTTTGGAGGGAGGTGGGGTCGGTTTTGGCGTACGGTTTGGTGCTGTTGGTGGCGGTTCACGGAGAGGAGTGGCGCGAAGTGATGGTGTGGGGGGGTTTCTGTAGTGGTGCACGGTGGTGGTGCACGGCAGCGACCACCACAGATGGTGAGGTAGCTCAGTAGCTTTCCCTCTCTCTGTTTTCTGATTTTTCTGATTTTTGTTTTCGGTTCTGTGTGTCTGTTGTCTCTGTGTTGAATCTGTGTATTCCCCCCCCTTGATTCTGCTTCTTGAGTTTTTTATAGAGTCCAGTAATATATTGAGACAAATTGGCTGTTATGGTTTGCAGGAAAATCAGAGGTAGTGGAGCAGAGGAGCAGAGGAGCAGCAGCTGGGTAGTGCCTGCAAAGCTGTCTTGTTGGAGCAAAAGAGGAAACAGGGGAGAACAGGAAGAAAGAAGACTTGTTTTCATTCTCAAAACATAAAAGCAGTGGCCGGCTGCTAGTCCCTTCATTTTATTTTGATTTTATTTTTTTGTACTTTTGCTTTTAATTAATTTTTTTTTGTCTATATATGTGTACTAAAGTTGACTTCTTTATTTGTAAACAAAAAACTGATTATAGTAATAATAATAATAAAAAGCAATTATTCAAATCTGATTTTTTATTACATTTTCTTATTAAACTAATACCTATAACAATAAAATAACGAGTACTAAAATGAGCACTGGTACACGACGAGAAGTGAACACGCGTCCGCGACTAGAATAAAAATGCGTACATGATTAGGAATAACACGCGCGCATGATGACAAGTGACACAAATGCGATTAGGAATGACACGCGTATGTGGTTAGAAATAACATGTGCACGCAACAATGCAAAAACGTTAAGACTAACGTGTGTACGCGACCAAAAATAATACGAGTGCACCATGGAACATGTTTTTGGGATTTTTCGAAAATGAAACAAGAAACCGATTAAAATCAAATGTCTACAAGATTATTATTATTTTAGAAAAACAAATCGCATTAATCTAACGGACAAAATTAGGGTATGACACTCTCTCACGTTTGTTTTCCTTGGATTGATATTTTGAGTTTTATACTTTTGGGAAATACTATGGTTATTACATAAGCATAATTCTATGAGTTTTGTTGAAACACTCGTGTCTTGCGTGTTTTCCCTTCCGGTTGATGGTGGTTGTTGTTCCCTCACTAAGTCTTTGTGACTTACCCTTTTCTTATCTTTATTTTATCAGATTCCCAAGCATCTAATATATATATATATATATATATATATATATATTTATACAAACAAAACTCCTATGAAATTACTAATTTAGATCTCTTATTAACAAGACACATATCTAATTTAAGGGTAAAAATGTCAATACCCTCTCTTCCTTCATTTTCTTCTTACAATCTCTTTCTTCATTTTTCTTCTTTTTCTTACTCTCTTTCCTCATTTTCACTTTTCCCTAACACTCTCTTTCTTCTTTTTTTCTTTTTACTTTACTTTTACTTTTCTCATAAACAATTCTTCTCTTTCTCTTATCACTTCACTTTAGTTTTTTTTAACTAAATTTATAAATTTATACAAACACTACTCTACTAATCTTTCCTTTTTTGATCAAAAAAACACTACTCTACTAAAATTACCTATAAAAATGTAAATGAGTCACACTAAAAAACAAAAAAAAACTATCACCTTTTTGGAAAAAGTTATCACCTTAAAATTTTAATTTTTCTCTCCGAAATCTGTTTATACTCACATGCCTCTATATTTATACTAATTTGTACTTACTATTTTTTCCTCATATAATATATCTAATATCTATTTATACTAATAAACTACACTTCAAATTCCATCTTTAGCCTCTCACTTTATTTGACACCTAGATAGCTTAATTTAATGAAAAATGATACAATGATAATTGGAATAAAATTTAAAACTCTTTCTCACATATCCCTAAATTGTAGTTGGATGTAAAACTCTTTCTCACATATCCACACTCACCTAGATAGTTGGACTAATTTGTATAGTTTTTGTAGTTGGATGTGAAAGAAAGTGGGACCAACATATGAGTGTGGATATGTGAGAAAGAGTTTTAATATTTAGTCCAATTACCTTTGTATCCTTTTTCGTTAAATTAAGCTATTTAGGTGTCAAATAAAGTGAGAAGCTAAAGATGGAATTTAAAATGTAGTTTATTAGTATAAATAGTAAATAGATATTAGATTTAGGGGTAATAGTTTAATTGAAAAAAAATAAAATAAAAGAACTACAAAAAGCTGCGGGTCAGGAGTGTAAAAAAAACACTTGGAGAGAGAAAAGTGAGAGAGAGAGAAAGAGTGTGTCAGAGAAAAAAAATGAAAAAATGAAAACAGAGAGAAAACAGAGAGAGGGGGAGAGAGAGAGAGAGAATGTGTTGGAGAAAAAAGGAAAAAATTAAAATAGAGAGAAAAGAGAAATGGTCAAAAACGTGGAGAGAGAAAAAAGAGAGAGAAAAGAGAAAGGTACATGCGAGACAACTATTTTTTTTATCAAAACATGTGAGACAACTATTTGTCATTAATAACCAACAGAGACACCTACTATTCGACACTGATATAACTAATAGAAGGACAGTTATTTTTTGTCATTAAAAATTATAAAATTAAAAAAATTCTAAAAAAAATTAGTGACAAATATTTGTTCCATATATATTGAAGATAAATCTACTATATAAAAAAAACACGGGATTAATATTTGTCATTGATAAACCTATTGTTCTGTACCTAGCAGTATTTTGGTCGGCTGCTGTTGGTAGGTCTCTTGCTGCCGTGGCAGGAGGTCAGTGAGCTCCGGGGGGGGGGGGGGGGTACCTGCAAAGCCTCTTCGACGCTCAAGTCAGTATGAGAATAAGCTAGTGAATTTGCAAGGGAAGAGTGTGTACCGTATAAATGGCTGTGCGAGCCGGTATTTATAGGAAATCGTGCCCGTTTGTGGATCATCGGATCAGCGGAATTGATCTTAACCGTCCAAGCGTGTTTGGGCTTGTATGTTGTGGATATGGGCCAAAGTGATTGGGCCAATCCATATTCATTACTAAATGCACCTCCTGGAATTGCTAAATGGACCTCTTGGTCCAGTCCAGAACAGTTGCCCCCCAAGCCGAAATTATTCCGGAGGATGGTCTTGGCTTGAAGGATTTTCGTTGATTTGCCGGATTTGTGAAGTCGCGCGGGACATTGCCTTTGTGACGACTGCCTGGCCCCCTTATGGGCACTGCCTGCTCCAGCCTTGGCGCCGTGCCAGTCCTGCCAGGCGCCCTCATGGGTATCTTGGGCGCCTTGTTGCACAGTGCTGTCTGCCCCCTTGTGAAGGTGAGATGGCGCCCTCATGGACGCCTTGGGTGTTGTTCCCTGCTTGCGGGTGATAGGTTCCTCCTCGTGGAGCGGGATTTGAGAGACAAGGTTTGGTGCCCTCATGGGTGCCTTGGGTGCCTATACGCTGGGTGTCTCTTCGTGGAGCAGGTTTTGCGAGACAAGGTTTGGTGCCCTCATGGGTGCCTTGGGGGCCTATACGCTGGGTGTCTCCTCGTGGGGCAGGTTTTGCGAGACAAGGTTTGGTGCCTTCAGTGGTGCCTTGGGCACAAGGCACCTATTCGCCGGGTGTCTCCTCGTGGAGCAGGTTTTGTGAGACAAGGTTTGGTGCCCTCATGGGTGCCTTGGGCGCAAGGCACCTATACGCCGGGTGTCTCCTCATGGAGCCGGTTTTGCGAGACAAGGTTTGGTGCCCTCATGGGTGCCTTGTTGCACAGTGTTGTCTTCCCCTTACGAAGGTTTTGCTTCCATACCACCTCCTGCCAGGCGCCCTCATGCTAGACGCCCTCCTTGCCAGGCGCCCTCCAGCCAGGCGCCCTCCTTGCCAGGCACCCCTCTGCCAGGCGCCCCTCTGCCAGGTGCCCCTCTGCCAGGCGCCCCTCTGTCAGGCGCCTTCCTTGCCAGGCGCCCCTCTGCCAGGCTCCCCTCTGCCAGGTGCCCTCCTTGCCAGGCTCCCCTCTGCCAGGCGCCCTCCTTGCCAGGCGCCCTCCTTGCCAGGCGCCCCTCTGCCAGGCGCCCCTCTGTCAGGCGCCCTCCTTGCCGGGCACACCTCTGCCGGGCGCCCTCCTTGCCAGGCGCCCCTCTGCCAGGCGCCCTCTTGCCAGGCACCCTCCTGGGTGCCGGCTTGTGTGGACGTGTGCTTGGCACTCTACTTTATTTTTTGTTACTCATCCACGATCTTTCAATTTGATCATGAGGTTCTAGGCGGGAGGTGTAACACCCCAAAAATTAATTAAATATTTATTAGTGTATTTATTTGATTAATTATATTAGAAATTGTGTGTTAAATATAATAATAAAATAGACGTGTGGTATTGTGTGTGGGTTGGTCCATAGAGGGGTTAGAAAATAATTAAGTGAGGTGGATAAGCCCACCATGGTATTCGAATTAGTTAGTAAGAAGAAAAAGCCCAAAGGAGTGGTAAGTCATGAGAAGGGTTTAGTAATTAGAGTTTCATTCATGTTTAGAAAAGAAAAAGAGGAAGGATTTGCGTGAGAAGGGAGAGGAGAGTGCGACGGCTCTTAGAGGAAAAGAAAGGAGAAGAGGCGTGAACCAAGAACAAGAGAGAGAGAAGGAAAAGCTAGGGCTCCAAGGTTCTAAGGCTAAAGGGATTTCGAATTCTTCTAGAAGGTAAGGGTGGGGTTCCTTTATCTAATGGGTTTATATGAAGGGGGTTATGTATGGGGTAGGCATTATATTGCCATAGGTCTGGAATTGTGTTTGATTTATGATGATTGGAATAAGCCTTGAACATATGATGAGTTGTTGTTGAAAATTCATGATCGTATGCCAAGTGTTTGATTAATGTTTTGATAGTGTTTTTGATTGATGATAAATGGTGATGATCATGGTAATTGATGTTTATATTGGTGATTTGATCTTGGTGTTTGAATTGGTGATTTAATTGACGAGAAACCAAAAGAATGGTTCCTAGGCGCCTTAGGCGCCATTGTTGTGTTTTTATGTTGCTGGATTTGGATCCCCATGGCTGGGCGCCATGTCAAAGTTTTGTTTCGTGCCTGGTTGAAGGCGCCCTGCCCCTGGAGGCCTTTGATCAGCGGTCGTACGCGGGTCAAAATATTTGAAAAGGATTAAGAATGTAGTACAAGGTGAGAAACCTTGGTCGTCTCACAAGGATCTCTAATACTAAGATTTCCAGAATCAGGAACAAAATTAACAATAAAATAGGGGGGTTTGTTTATGAAGAAAACGATTTGTGTTTGAGGTGTTTAACAATCTTAAAGTGACAATCGATTCACCGGTTTCCGGCTACGCGTCTCGGATTTATCATTGGTTCCAAATATTCGTGCAAGACTCGTTCAAGGTTTCAGTTCTTGATTGATAATAAACTAATCAAGCAAGCGTCAATTAGTTTAAACGAATTCGCATCGTTTTAAAGCAAGCGTCAAAACAACGTGTTCAATCAATCATGATGGTGAACAAGCGCCACTAAACACAATCAATATCATAACTGAATTCAATCAATCCTCTATCAATTCCTACTCGAATTAAATAAAACAAGCGATTAAATAACCCGAATAGTTAAGAGTTGCGAAAAACAGATTCACATATAAACAAGCGTCATATATAAACGATTCGCGTATTGCAAATAAGCGTAATCTGGGTAATTAAGCATCACACAAAGACGAAAATTTGCAAACAAAGAATCAAATGTGGAATTGATAGAGAAGAAAGAACTGAAAACTAAAAACGAAATAAACGAATTAACATTAGACACCGAACCTCAAAATCCGCAGACGAGAGCCTTTCACCGATGAATCAACTTAGGAATTTAGGCTTCCATGGAGGCTAGAGCACAAAAGTTTTGTAAAGTATATGATAATGCGTAAGATAGATAAAACGGCTGCTGACCAGCCAAATCTATAAGACTAAAACGAAATACCTAATCACTAAATGGGCTATTGGATAAAAGCCCGTTAACAAATTAATATTCGGTCCAAAACCCGTTTTACACAGTACTGCTTCGGTAATTCGCAGTTTTCACCTTCAATACTTCAGAACTGGGTTTCGAGCTCAACAGAAGAATTGTAGCTCTGCTCCTTAGCTTTCCAACGCATGCTCGCACGCCTCAATCGGATAACCACAGACAAAGTTATGACCTTCAGAGTAGATAGGGGTCAATATGCAATAAAACAAGAATTAATCGTGAAATTACTATATTGCTCAAATAAGACCCAAAATCTAGAAACGCGCTAAGACTTAAATATTAGACACAGAACACAATCAAAAATACCAAGTGCAAAGCTATAAAGAGTGCATTAAAATGCACTGATCAAATTCCCCCACACTTAAGCTTTTGCACTCCGGGCAAAACACACAAAACAAGACACGAAAACAATGCATGAGTTTCCAATGAACCCAAAGAATGCAAAGTCATAAGAGAAATACTTTTCCTAGGCTTCAAGGAGAACGACAATCAAAGACTGCACTTAATTACAATCAAGGCAAACAAGATGATAGAGCACTAGAGAGTGAATCATAAGTGGTGAGTCCTCACAGGATATGTATAAGTAATGCTCTCAATCACTCAAGTGTCTAGGCTTGTGTTTACTCTCATATATATATAATAAGCACATCAATGAAAGTTAGCACTACCATATGCTTGACAAGCTTCTGACATCCACACTTAAGAACACATGCACATAAGATCAAAAGGTCTTTATAAGGGTTGTAATGGGGCCAAGGTCAAGGTGGGATAATCCTAAGGGGGAACTAAACTAAAAAGAATCAAAGGGGATAAAGAAGCAATGAAAATCAATTGTAAAGTGAGCATGAGAGGGTCCAACTTCAACAAAGTATGATGAATTTCTCTATTTTGATATACTTCTCCACATAACTCTCTCTACACACTTTCATTCTTCTTGAAACAAAAATTAAAAGAAATACACACACTTTTTTTTTTCATTCTTTTTTTTTTCTCTTCTCTTTTTTTTCTTTTTGGGGAATATTTTTCTATACAAATGTACTTGCCAAACTTTCTATTGAGAACCCAAGAACAAACCCAAGTGAGAACCACAATTGCACAATTTGGACACCCCCACACTTATGGATTTAACAATTCTCAATTCAAAGCTCCTTCACCCTTTAAGATTGGGTAATAACATTGTTTTTCACTTTTGGGCTTGTAATGAGCTATAAAACAAAGAATGGGATAAAAAGGCTCAAAGGGGCTTACACAAAGGGATAAATTTAGGGTAGGCTTATTTGGCTAGTGGCTAAAAAAACAGAATTGCCTAGATCATTTCAAACATGCATGTGAACAAGTGTTTCAACAAGAATCAAGTCAAGTTCTAGAGTAACTAACAAACATGAGTGAGTCACACACAAGAAAGGAGAGAATGACAAAATGTAGTCCATCTAATAAAAGGCTTAATTCTCACCAGGGACACTGACTATCACAGATGATGCAAAATTTAGTGCTCACATCGAACTTATTATACCAAGAGCAACAAGGAATCAATCAAGTCATGTCAAAACACCTATGGTCCTAGAATAGTAAAATCACTCACAACTTGTACAAACCAATAACTCATGGAAAAACATGCTAAAATAACAATTTTTTGTTTTTTTTTTCTTTGAAGGAAAACTGGAAAAAAAATTACAAACTACTAAGCTACTAAAAGACACCCCCCACACTTAAATCAGACATTGTCCTCAATGAAAACAACAAACATAAAATAAGAGTAAGGAGGAGGGACTCCCTGGTCAAACTTCAGTGTAGGTGGGATGTTCCAATGAGAGTTCTCTTATGGTTGCATCTTCAGTTGCGGAACTCTCATGGAATAACTTGAGGCGCTTTCCATCGACTTTGAAAACTTTGTTTGTCGCCTCACTTTTTATTTCCACTACACCATGAGGAAAAATGTTAGTAATAACAAAAGGACCAATCCACTTGGATCGATGTTTCCCAACAATAATTTTCAGGCGGGGTCTGAACCATAAAACTCTATGCCCAATGGAGAACTCCTTTCTGGAAATCAACTTATCATGCTTAGCTTTCCACACTTTCTTGGCAGGAATGCCCGCCAAGGTTAGACCAATGTTGTTCCTGTGTTTCCTTAGGATTGGCGGCTTCTCTTTTAGTTCAGATTTAAACCCTGCTATATTAGCCTCATGAAGCTTCCCACTCCCCTGTGAATATGCATAATTAAATTTTCTATGGGGTGGTTCAAGCTCTAAAACAAATGGCTGCTCAATGGTAGCAGCAGCTACATCCACAACATCAGCTATAGGAAGTGTGTCAACCTGTAAAGTATCAACCAAACCATCAAGCAATTCAATTTTGCAAAGGGAATTCTCTTCCATGGGGTGTTTCTTAGCATTAAAGATGCTAAATTTTTCAGTGGTATCACCAAATTCCATGGAAAGAGTCCCTGCATGTACATCAATTTTAGTTTTTGCAGTCCTCAAGAAAGGCCTGCCTAAAATGATAGGTGACCTGCTGGACTTAGTTTCTTCCTCCATGTCTAGAATGTAAAAATCTGCAGGAAAAATCAAATCATTAACTTTAACAAGAACATCCTCAATCAATCCAGCAGGTCGAGCATTACTCCTATTTGCTAGTTGGATGGTAACACCTGTTTCCTGCAAAGGTCCAAGAGCAAGAGAGTTAAAAATAGATGTGGGCATTACATTGATTGAAGCTCCTAGATCTAGCATGGCATTGTCAAATTGACTATTTCCTATGGTACATGGGATGGAGAAGGTTCCTGGATCATTGCACTTTTGAGGCATGGGCAACATGAGGGCTGAAACATTATACCCCACATTGACTTTTTCAGTTCCTTTCAGCCTTCTCCTTCTCTTGTGTGTGCACAACTCTTTCAGAAATCTGGCATATTTTGGAATCTGCTTGATTGCCTCAAGGAGGGGAATATTGACTTCCACCTTCCTAAAAGTATCTAAGATCTCACTGTCCCTATCCGCCTCATCTTGTTTTTTAGTACTCATTGCTCTATGAGGGAAAGGGAGTGGTATTTCTTGTTCATCAGAAACATGTTCAGGTGCCTTATTATTCTTCAAAATAGTAGTTTCAGACACCTTTGAGGTGTCAACAGCCTTCCCAGATCTCAATGTGATAGCACTAACATTGGGGTTTGGTGCTTTTGGATTAACAACTGCTTGAGCAGGCAATTGGTTTGACCCTCTGGCTTGCATCTGATTAATTGTGGTAGCTAGTTGTCCCACTTGTGTCTGTAAATTCTGAATTGAGGAATCTGTTCTCTGTTGGAACTGGAGATTCTGGGCAGCCATCTGCTTAACTAGGTCATCTAATGAAGGTTCAGGCCTGGTAGCAACTTGTGATGGATTAACTTGCTGCTTGGGTTGTTGTTGTTGTGCAGCTGGATTTCCCCATCTAAGGTTTGGATGATTCCTCCAGCTTGGGTGGTATCTGTTAGAAGACAAATCAACATTGGCTTGAGGGTTAAATATATTAGCTGCATATGCTTGAGGGGTATCAGCATTAGGATCCTCTTGCAGCGTAGGACAAGAATCTGTGGGGTGCTCTGTAGAGGTGCAAATACCACAAACCCTTGCTGTCTGACCTGTTGCCAATTTTTTTACCAAATTCGTGAGTTCATCCAACCTGTTCTCTAAGCTCTTATGATTATTAGCATGTATCTCATTTACTCCCCTTGTTAGAAGTGCAGAGTTGCTTCTGGTTGTGAATTGTTGGGAGTTAGTGGACATATTTTCTATTAAAGCTCTTGCATCTGCTGGGGTCTTGTCTACAAGTGCACCTCCACTAGCAGCATCCATGATATTACGGTCCATGGGTAGTAACCCTTCATAAAAGTACTGGATGAGCAGTTGTTCAGAGATCTGGTGGTGAGGGCAGCTTGCGCACAATTTTTTGAATCTTTCCCAGTATTCATGTAGAGACTCAGTGGAGTTTTGTGTGATACCACATATCTCTTTTCTGATTGAAGCAGCTCTGGATGCGGGAAAGAACTTCTCTAGGAACAACTTTTTCAAGTCATTCCAATTTTCAAGAGAACCTGGTTGGAGGTAATACAACCAATCCTTGGCTGCATCTTGGAGTGAGAAGGGAAAGGCCCTTAGTTTAATGTGTTCCTCTGGAATTCCTTGGGGCTTCATGGTTAAGCACACTATGTGGAACTCCTTGAGATGTTTGTGTGGATCATCACCTGCAAGACCATTAAACTTTGGCAACAAGTGTATTAAACCAGATTTCAATTCAAAAGGAACATCAACATCAGGATAATTAATACATAGAGCATTGTAAGTGACATCAGGTGCAGCAAGTTCCCTAAGGGTTCTACCAGCCATGTTGACAGAATCAATATCAGAATCAAGTTCAAAAAGATTATGGCTAAAGATGTTATCACTATCACTACCAATATCCTCTATATGCTCCCCAAGTCTACGATGTATTGTTCTCTCAATTTCAGGGTCAAAGGGATGCAAATTAACAGTATTAGACCTGGTCATGCACCATATGTAACAAGAAGTGAGAAAATGCAACAATTCTAGAAATACCAACTATTTCCTAATGCTAAAATGAATGCATAAAATAGAAAACGAATCAAATCTAACCAAAAATATTTAAAAACAGTACTAAAAATCTAAATAAATCTAAAGAAAGATATGCAAAAATTTTTTGGATTTTTCTGGAGATATGAAAAATTAAAAAAAATTACTTAAAAATAGAAAACGAACGAATTTGAGATTTTTACGCTACAGCTCCCATTTATGGGAGTCCCATTCTTTGATTTATTTCTGATTTTCTGACAAAATTTCGGAGCAATCGGAGAAAATCTCCTGAAAACCGTTTTTTCACCTAATTAGAGACAACACAGAACGGGGCTGAAACCAATAGAACCTGCAAGGCAACAAAACTCAAAAACAAATGTTAGTGGTTAGTGAGTCCTGAAGTTGGTAATCCCTAATTAGAGATCCCCGGCAACGGCGCCAATTTGATCAGCGGTCGTACGCGGGTCAAAATATTTGAAAAGGATTAAGAATGTAGTACAAGGTGAGAAACCTTGGTCGTCTCACAAGGATCTCTAATACTAAGATTTCCAGAATCAGGAACAAAATTAACAATAAAATAGGGGGGTTTGTTTATGAAGAAAACGATTTGTGTTTGAGGTGTTTAACAATCTTAAAGTGACAATCGATTCACCGGTTTCCGGCTACGCGTCTCGGATTTATCATTGGTTCCAAATATTCGTGCAAGACTCGTTCAAGGTTTCAGTTCTTGATTGATAATAAACTAATCAAGCAAGCGTCAATTAGTTTAAACGAATTCGCATCGTTTTAAAGCAAGCGTCAAAACAACGTGTTCAATCAATCATGATGGTGAACAAGCGCCACTAAACACAATCAATATCATAACTGAATTCAATCAATCCTCTATCAATTCCTACTCGAATTAAATAAAACAAGCGATTAAATAACCCGAATAGTTAAGAGTTGCGAAAAACAGATTCACATATAAACAAGCGTCATATATAAACGATCCGCGTATTGCAAATAAGCGTAATCTGGGTAATTAAGCATCACACAAAGACGAAAATTTGCAAACAAAGAATCAAATGTGGAATTGATAGAGAAGAAAGAACTGAAAACTAAAAACGAAATAAACGAATTAACATTAGACACCGAACCTCAAAATCCGCAGACGAGAGCCTTTCACCGATGAATCAACTTAGGAATTTAGGCTTCCATGGAGGCTAGAGCACAAAAGTTTTGTAAAGTATATGATAATGCGTAAGATAGATAAAACGGCTGCTGACCAGCCAAATCTATAAGACTAAAACGAAATACCTAATCACTAAATGGGCTATTGGATAAAAGCCCGTTAACAAATTAATATTCGGTCCAAAACCCGTTTTACACAGTACTGCTTCGGTAATTCGCAGTTTTCACCTTCAATACTTCAGAACTGGGTTTCGAGCTCAACAGAAGAATTGTAGCTCTGCTCCTTAGCTTTCCAACGCATGCTCGCACGCCTCAATCGGATAACCACAGACAAAGTTATGACCTTCAGAGTAGATAGGGGTCAATATGCAATAAAACAAGAATTAATCGTGAAATTACTATATTGCTCAAATAAGACCCAAAATCTAGAAACGCGCTAAGACTTAAATATTAGACACAGAACACAATCAAAAATACCAAGTGCAAAGCTATAAAGAGTGCATTAAAATGCACTGATCAGCCTTACCTATTGATTCTAAGCGTTTCCAGTTTTGCTCCTTGCTGTTCCGGTGGTGCTGGGGAAGGCGCCCTAGGCGCCCATGCACTTGTCCCCGCGCGTGTGTCGCTGGTTCTGGCGCCCCATGCGCCCAGAACCCAATGTCTTATTGTATGTTGTTGAATGGTCCTTGCTCCTGGGAGAATTGTTCACTGTTGTGTCATTCTGGTTGGTTCCCTGTCCCTAGGAGCCAAATTCTGTGCTGTGTTGCCCTTCTGTGTTGTGTTGCTGTTTTCGGATCCCTATCCATGGGCGCCATGCTCTTTTCGTTTTGGTGGGTTGTTGTTGCCGTTCTGACGCTTGGTTTTCCCCTAGGAGTTATTTTATGCGTGTTTCTGTTTGTTTTGGCGTTGGCTCTCTAGGCGCCTCGCTGGGCGCCAGGTTCCTTGTTGCTGGGCGCCAAATCCTGCGCCAGTTCCTGCGCCTGGGTCCCTGCTCCTGGGCGCCATTTTCAGGATGTCTTAGTTTTTCTCCTAAATTGTTTTCGAAATAAATTTTGACTCGGAAGTCCGATTCAGGCGTTTCAAAATGTTTTGGAAAGCTTATTCAGAGGCTTAACTGAATATTCTAATTTGAGGCAAAGTGGTATATTTTTCTGATGTTTTCTGGGCGCCTCAAGTGGCTTTCCCCGGTGGTTGTTATCGTTGGCGTGGTAAAACTATTTTAGTGTTTAAAGCCATTTTTGGTGTACTTGTAGTATCGTGGGCTGGTGTCCACTATTTTTGGTGTACTTTTGGTGTTGTGAACTGGTGTAAACTATTGTTGTGGCTGATTTGATGGATATGTTGTTGATATTGTGTGGTGATGATGTTCCTTTTGTCGATGTCGGTGCCTTAGTGCCGTAGTGGTTATTGTGTTGTTGTAGGCTGCGTGCCAAGGCTGAGTGCCGGTTTGTTGTAGGCTGCGTGCCAAGACTGAGTGCCGGTTTGTTGTAGGCTGCGTGCCAAGGCTGAGTGCCGGTTTGTCGTGGGCTGCGTGCCGAGTTGTCGTGGATATCGTTATAGTCGTCATTGATTGAGTAGGCTGCGTGCCGAGGCTGAGTGCCGGTTGTGGTTGAGTGCCCGAGTGGCGAATTGTTGATGTTATTATTGTTGCCGTTGTTGTGTGTCGCTGTTGTCGTTATTGTCATGGTGTGGGTCGTTGTGGATGATATTAACTGTTGTGATGTGATAATTAGGATGACCTGACTGATTATATAATGTTTTTCATATTATCCATTATGTAGAGTGATATCTCACCCCTTCTGTTTGAATGTTACCCCTATGTTGGTAACGTGCAGGTGATAGCGCGTGAAGGCTGAGTACCTTCATATGGTCTGGTGTCTTCTGCTCTGATACGTAGCACTCGGGGGGACGCTCTTTGTGTTATTTTCATTGTTTATCGTTGTTGAGTTTTCGAACTATGTTTTTATGACTAGTCATGTTGTTAACCGCTTGAGGTTATTGCCGTCGAGTTTAACTCATTGATTTTCCGCTGCATTTTTAATGAAAGTTAATTATTCTTGAAGTGTGATTTCGCGGCGATTTTTCAAGTCGAAAAATGTGACACTCTTTTGTCGTTGGAAACTCTGATATTTTTATTAAGAAATGCTGGGTAGAAAAAGGGGTGTTACAGGAGGATTGTCAAATACCACCCCAACGGGGTTGACTTCGATGTCATTGCCCCCCGATGTTACATCATCCGTGCTTACTCTTTGTCTGGCTTGTTTCTTATCCTTATAATTGGCACGCGTTGGATGGCCTCGGGCGTAGGTCATTGCCTTGCGCGTCTGAATGTATAATCTCACATTGCCTCGTGGCCAAGTTAACTCTGGGGGCAGTTTATCAGAACTCGGTCTGAATATAACTCGCCCATCAGAGGTCGTGACACGTTTAAAGTCGCTTCGTGCCTCGTGGCAAAGTTAACTCTGGGGGCAGTTTATCAGAACTCGGTTTGAATATAACTCACCCATCAGAGGTTGCGACATGTTTAAAGTCGTTTCGCACCTCGTGGGACTCTGGGGGCAGTTTATCAGAACACGGTCTGAATATAACTCGCCCATCAGAGGTTGCGACACGTTTAAAGTCGCTTCGCACCTCGTGAGACTCTGGGGGCAGTTTATCAGAACTCGGACAGAATATAACTCGCCCTTCAGAGGTTGCGACACGTTTAAAATCGCTTCGTGCCTCGTGGCAAAGTTAACTCTGGGGGCAGTTTATCAGAACTCGGTCTGAATATAACTCGCCCATCAGAGGTTGCGACACGTTTAAAGTCGCTTCGTGCCTCGTGGCAAAATTAACTCTGAATATATGCCTTGACAGGAATAATCAGGTTTTGATGATTGGCAAAAGAAGGGCAAAAAGGTCAAGACTGCAAAAAGCGGAAAAATGCAATCAAGCGACAGTCAAGAATTATTTTACTGTTGTGTGTTTAGGATATTATTGTAAGTGAAAATAAAGCTCTCAAAGTATAAAATAAATCACACACTCACAAAAGGATTTATAAAAATAATTTTGCATGAAAACATCACAAAAGGTTTTATAAAAATAATTTTGCATGAAAATACTTTTCAATAAACCTCATGCATGCAAGATAAAATAGGACAAGCACATGTGTTATGAAAATAATTTTTTAGAAAGTATAAAATCGATTTTAGCATGCATATAATATATTCTTGATGAATAAGGAAGTTATCCATGTTTTTAGGAAGGCACTCAATCGATTACATCATATCCTTCCTTCAAGCACATAATCGATTATTACAATTTAAGGAAGGTATCCATACTTTCAGGAAAGCAAATAATCGATTACCTTCTTGTTTCATTAAAGCACATAATCGATTAGTAAGATCTTTTGAAGCACCTAATCGATTATACCAAGTCCATAATCGATTACTCACCTGAAAAATAGTTAAGAGCATAATCGATTATCCACTTTTATAACTAAACATCATAATCGATTATCAACATTTTTGGAAAGTACCTAATCGATTAATTCAAGCTCCTAATCGATTATCTATCTGAAAACAATTGAGCCCATAATCGATTATCCATCTCAAGTGATTTAAGCAACTAATCGATTACCTAGTTTCCTAAAATAAATCACTTTGGTTTTCCTATAAATAGGGCGCTCATTTTTTCATTACAAACACAACCGAATTTCACACAACTCATACGCATTTCTCTCATTATTTTTCATCACTCTCATACTACTCTTTCACCTGCTAATATTTTATTTTTTGAGAGCTTTATAATTCACATAGTTTGATATTGTATTACTGTGCTTCAACTTGTTTTATCCACACTACTGAGTGTGCTATCAAATCCTTTTTTCTTCTCATTTGTTGGGTGAGATCCCAAGGTATTCAAGAGAGGTGATATCTCTTGGTGTTTTCTAGAGAGGTGATATCTCTAGGTTTTAAAGGTTTTCTTTTAGGGAGGTGATATCCCGGTGTTGTAAGTTCTTGATTGTAAAGGTTTCTAGCTGAACCTGTTTTAAAAGCTAGTGATTAGTTGAAATCCCTTGGAGCATTCCTCGGGGACTGGACGTAGGCCTGTGGTTTGGTCGAACCAGTATAAATCTCTTTGTGTCATCTTCTTCCCTTCATCTCCTTTATTTTACTTGCAAGTTATTTTATTGCTTTATCACGGGTATTTAAATTCAAGCATCTTATTTGATCAAAATCTCTTAAAAACTTTATTTTTAATCGCAATTTTTAATTTCACAATTCACCCCCCCTCTTGTGTTTGAAGTCACTTGGTCAACGAGTGGTACCAGAGCTAGACTCTTGGTCAAGACTAACTGTCTCAAGAGGCAAGATGACTTCAAATGACTCCTTAAACAGACCCCCATCTTTCAATGGTGAAGGGTATGATTATTGGAAAACAAGAATGAAAATTTTCATTGAGGGAGTAGATTGTGATATTTGGGATGCTGTCATAAATGGTCCATTTGTTCCCACTCATCTCGTTAATGATGAAATGGTGAACAAACCTAGATCTCTTTGGACCAAAGAGGAAAAAGAAAAGGTTCAATACAATTTGAAAGCTAAGAACATCATCACAACTGCTTTAAGCATCGATGAGTTCTATCACGTAACAAATTGTAAAACCGCCAAGGAAATGTGGGACGCCCTTCAAGTGACCCATGAAGGTACTACCGAGGTCAAAAGGGCTAGAATGAACACATTAATTCATGAGTATGAACTATTTAAGATGAAACCGGGTGAAACCATCCAAGAACTAAACAAACGTTTCATCCACATAGTTAACCATCTCAGAGGCCTTGGAAAATCCTTCGAAAATGCGGATTTGACCAATAAAGTGCTACGATGCCTAAATAGAAATTGGAAACCCAAAGTGACGGCTATCTCGGAATCAAGAGACATATCCTCTATGGGCTTAACTACTCTGTTTGGAAAATTGCAGGAACACGAGCTCGAATTAAATCGACTCATTGAAAGCGAGGAAGGTGAAAAGAAAAAGAAAGGACTTGCGCTAAAAGCATGTATCAAAGAAAGTGACACGGAAGATTATGATAGCTCCAATGAAAGTGATGAAGACATGAGTGAAATGGTTCGAATGTTCAAAAAGTTCATAAGGTATAAAGGTAAACCAAATCCTCAAAGCAAAAATGAGGAAGGAACTTCCTTCAACCCAACATGTTATAAATGTGGTAAAAAGGGGCACATAAAGTCGGATTGTCCTCAAAGTCAAAAATATAGAGATCTTCGAAAGAAATCAAAAAGAAGAAGGGCATACATCACTTGGGAAGAAAATGACATGGAGTCATCCGATGAATCTAAAGAAGAGGAAGCAAAACTATGTCTCATGGCGGAGCATGAGGAAGATGAGGTAAGCTCTATTGAAACTGAGTATGATTTAACTTATAATGAACTGCTTAGTATTTGTGAAGAACTAAATAATGAATCAACCAAACTTAGAAAGATTGTTTCCACTTCTAAGAAAACTATTTCCTCTCTTCACTCTAAAATCGAAATTTTAAACAAGGAAATAGACATTCTTAAAGAAAAACAAATTTTTGTAAGTGAGGTCTCCTCTTGCAACTCTTATGAAAATAAAAAGGAGAGTACTCTCAAATGTGAAGAGTGCAACGTTTTGAAAAAGAAAATTGATGATTTACACAACACTCTTGCAAAATTCACCATGGGAAGAGACAATCTTAATATCATTTTGGGAAATCAAAGGGGAACTTATGATAAAGCCGGTTTGGGCTATCAACCAAAGAATCATGAAAAATCTTTCAAAAAGTTTTTTAGTCCCAACATAACTTCTAGTAGCCCTTTTACAAAATGTTATTATTGTGGTAGAAAAGGTCATACATCTTCTATTTGTAATGCAAGAAAGAATATTGATATGAATGACAAATGGAAGTGGATTCCAAAGGGAACAATTCCCAAGACTAACCCAAAAGGACCCAAGATGATTTGGGTACCAAAAGCCAAAAATTGATTTTGTGTTGTAGGTGTGCTTGAAAGCCAAAAGCTCAAAGTGGTATCTAGATAGCGGCTGTTCAAAGCACATGACAGGAGACTAAGAGAAGTTCTCTCATTTAACTCCAAAAAGAAGCGGACTTGTGTTTTATTGTGACAATACAAAAGGTAAAATTAGTGGCGTCGGCATTATTGGTAAGAAACTAAATCCTGTTTTGAAAATGCACGGTTAGTTGAAGGCTTGAAGCATAACTTGCTAAGTATTAGTCATCTGTGCAACAAAGGTAATAAGGTTGTGCTTGATTCTTATACTTGTCTTATGATTGAAATTACTATGCACTCGTTATTACTCTAGCTATACATGGACCTTGTTTATTTTTTCATAAAAACGACGCTCTTGATGCTTTTCGAAAACTTGATAAGATCATTCAAAACGAAAAAGGTTTAACTATTGCATCTATTCGAAGTGATCACGGTGGTGAGTTTCAAAATGAGGCTTTTGAAAATTTTTGCAAATTATTTTTCACTTATCATTGGAATATATGCCTTGACATGATTTATTTATTTTTCCCGCTTTTTGATAATGCCAAAAGGGGGAGAGTTATGTGATTTGCATGTTTCAGGGGGAGTATTTTCTTAAAAGTTTGCATATAGAAAGGGGGAGTATAATCTGCGCTTATCTCTGATATATACATTGTTATGAAATATTTTGATCTAACCCCTTCATTGAGAAAATCCCTCCTAATGATGTTTGTCATCATCAAAAAGGGGGAGAATGTGAATATATGCCTTGACAGGAATAATCAGGTTTTGATGATTGACAAAAGAAGGGCAAAAAGGTCAAGACTGCAAAAAGCGGAAAAATGCAATCAAGCGACAGTCAAGAATTATTTTACTGTTGTGTGTGTTTAGGATATTATTGTAAGTGAAAATAAAGCTCTCAAAGTATAAAATAAATCACACACTCACAAAAGGATTTATAAAAATAATTTTGCATGAAAACATCACAAAAGGTTTTATAAAAATAATTTTGCATGAAAATACTTTTCAATAAACCTCATGCATGCAAGATAAAATAGGACAAGCACATGTGTTATGAAAATAATTTTTTAGAAAGTATAAAATCGATTTTAGCATGCATATAATATATTCTTGATGAATAAGGAAGTTATCCATGTTTTTAGGAAGGCACTCAATCGATTACATCATATCCTTCCTTCAAGCACATAATCGATTATTACAATTTAAGGAAGGTATCCATACTTTCAGGAAAGCAAATAATCGATTACCTTCTTGTTTCATTAAAGCACATAATCGATTAGTAAGATCTTTTGAAGCACCTAATCGATTATACCAAGTCCATAATCGATTACTCACCTGAAAAATAGTTAAGAGCATAATCGATTATCCACTTTTATAACTAAACATCATAATCGATTATCAACATTTTTGGAAAGTACCTAATCGATTAATTCAAGCTCCTAATCGATTATCTATCTGAAAACAATTGAGCCCATAATCGATTATCCATCTCAAGTGATTTAAGCAACTAATCGATTACCTAGTTTCCTAAAATAAATCACTTTGGTTTTCCTATAAATAGGGCGCTCAATTTTTCATTACAAAACACAACCGAATTTCACACAACTCATACGCATTTCTCTCATTCTTTTTCATCACTCTCATACTACTCTTTCACCTGCTAATATTTTATTTTTTGAGAGCTTTATAATTCACATAGTTTGATATTGTATTACTGTGCTTCAACTTGTTTTATCCACACTACTGAGTGTGCTATCAAATCCTTTTTTCTTCTCATTTGTTGGGTGAGATCCCAAGGTATTCAAGAGAGGTGATATCTCTTGGTGTTTTCTAGAGATGTGATATCTCTAGGGTTTAAAGGTTTTCTTTTAAGGAGGTGATATCCCGGTGTTGTAAGTTCTTGATTGTAAAGGTTTCTAGCTGAACCTGTTTTAAAAGCTAGTGATTAGTTGAAATCCCTTGGAGCATTCCTCGGGGACTGGACGTAGGCCTGTGGTTTGGTCGAACCAGTATAAATCTCTTTGTGTCATCTTCTTCCCTTCATCTCCTTTATTTTACTTGCAAGTTATTTTATTGCTTTATCACAGGTATTTAAATTCAAGCATCTTATTTGATCAAAATCTCTTAAAAACTTTATTTTTAATCGCAATTTTTAATTTCATAATTCACCCCCCTATTGTGTTTGAAGTCACTTGGTCAACAAACTCTGGGGGCAGTTTATCAGAACACGGTCTGAATATAACTCACCCATCAAAGGTTGCGACACTTTAAAGTCGCTTCCTGCCTCATGGCAAAGTTAACTCCGGGGGCAGTTTATCAGAACATGGTCTGAATATAACTTGCCCATCAGAGGTTATGGGGCCAGTGGCCATGGTTTTCCATCTTCTGTTGATAGCGCCCTCCTGGGTGCCTTGCTGTTGATGGCACCCTCATAGGCGCCTGGGTGCTGGGCGCCTTCTATGGTGTTGGGCGCCTTCTATGGTGCTGGGCGCCTTCTATGGTGCCAAGCCTTGTTTTCTTTTTGTGCCTTGGTGCTGGGCGCCTGGGTTCCAAGTGCTAGGCATCCTCTATGGTGTCATGCCTTGGATCCCCGCTGGGTGGGTGCCGTGACCTTGGTTGCTTTGCTTTAGGAAGATGAGCGCGCCATGACACCCTTGACTCCCCTACTTGGAGAGATGAACTTGGCTTTGAACTAATGTTAAGGTTACCCCCGCGATCCAGGCAATCCCTCCCTGCATGGGATGTTGGGCCTCAGACTTGTCTCACTCCACTCCTGACTATGGAGTTGGACCCTTTTTCTTTCTTGATCTTAAGGAATTTTCGTTGGAAACAAGTGTTAATGCTAGTGAGCTAGAGCAAAAACTGTAATTTGCAAAACGATATTTTGAATCACAAGAGTAAAATTCCCTTTATTCATGCGCATTAACAACCTATGTTATTATATCGGTATAACATTTTTGTCTTGTTCATATAACAAACTTCCTTAGCTTATTCGTGTTCCAAGTTCTAGGTATTAGTTCCTTGCTCAGGGTTTCCAACTTGAAAGCTCCGTTTTCGGTCTCTGCAGCTTTCCTGTATGGACCTTCCCAGTTAGGGGCTAACTTCCCTTGGAATGCATACTTCGAACCTATGTCTGCCCTTCGTAGGACTAGGTCGCACACCTCTACGGTTCTAGGAACCACCTTGGTATTAAATCTTGCAGCCATCCTTTGTTTGATCACCAAATACTTTAATGTTGCTTGGTTTCTGACTTCCTCGACGAAGTCCGGCTCCTCTCGGAGTCTTTGATCATTGGCCTCCGGGGGGGTTTGGGTTCATGGTTCTCCAGCTCAGCTCTCCGATCTCAACGGGTATGACTGCTTCTATCCTGTATGCCATCCGGAAGGGCGATTCGCCTGTTGACGAGTGAGGGGTGGTTCTGTAGGCCCATAGGACATAAGGTAGCTCTTCCGACCAGCAACCTTTTGCTTCGTCAAGCCTCCTCTTTAAACCTCTTAAAATTACTCTGTTGGCTGCTTCGGCTTGTCCGTTGGTCTGGGGGTGTTCCACCGACGTGAAGCGGTGTTTGATGCCCAGGTCGACCATCAGTTGTCTGAAACCTTTGTCCGCAAATTGCGTGCCGTTGTCGGTGATGACCACCTTCGGTATGCCGAATCTAGCTATGATATTCTTCTTAAAGAATTTCATACAATTCTTTGCCGTGATAGTGGTCAAGGGCTCAGCTTCGATCCATTTGGTAAAGTAATCGACCGCGACGATTAAGTACTTTACCTGCCCTGGGCCAGGCGGAAAGGGACCTAAAAGGTCGATTCCCCACCAAGCAAAAGGCCAGGGGGAGTTTAGGTATGTCAGTTCCGACGAGGGGGCGACATGCACGCCAGCGTACTTTGGCACTTATCACGTTTCTTTACATGATTCTGTGAATCTTCATTCATGGTAGGCCAGTAATATCCTGCCCTGAGTGCTTTTGCTGCCAGGGCTCGTCCTCCCAGGTGCTGTCCACAGATTCCCTCGTGGATTTCTGTGAGCACGTAATATGCTTCCGATCCTTCTACACACTTTAATAGAGGAATAGAGAAGCCTCTACAAAAACGTTGTCCTTCGATGACCGAGTATGATGCTGCGCACCTCCTCACGGAAGCCGCTTCTTTAGCGTCAGCGGGCTCTTGCCCCTCCAGAATATACTGACGGATTGGGGTTATCCAGTTCTGGCTCGCTTCGACTGTGAGAATGGAGGTAGGCGATCCACTACTTAGGAGGATACTGGGACTAGACAGAGTTTCTTGAATGACTCTCCGAAGGTTCCCTGGTGTTCTGGTGCTGGCCAGCTTGGAGAGTATGTCAGCCCTGATATTCTCTCCCCTGGGTACATGTTTTACCTCCGCCTTATTGAACCATCCAAGGAGTTCACGTACCTTGGCAAGATATTTCTGCAGCACCGGGTCATAGGCTTCAAATGCTGCATTGATCAGCGAGACGACCAACAGCGAGTCTGTGTGGAGCTCAAGTTGCGTGGCACCGAAGTCTTTGGCCAGCTGTAGGCCGGCTATGCAAGCCTCGTACTCCGCTTGATTGTTGGATGTGGAGAACGAAAAGGTCAGGGATACCTCAACCATGAGTCCTTCTGAGTTTTCAATTATCATCCCGGCTCCACTCCCTTTGCTATTTGAGGACCTAGCCACGTGGAGGGTCCACACCGATTTTGCTCTGTCTTCATGTGGCGTCGTTGTCATTTCTGCTACGAAGTCTGCCAAAATTTGAGCCTTCATGATCGGTCTTGTTTCGTACTTGATCCCAAATTCTGAGAGCTCGACCGCCCACTTGATCATCCTTCCAGCCAGGTCAGGACGGTGCAATATTTGTCTGATTGGCTGATTGGTTCGAACCACTACTTGATGCGCCACAAAATATGGCCTAAGGCGCCTGGCTGCGATCACGACTGCCAGGGCGACCTTCTCCACTTTTTGGCACCTTAACTCGGGTCCCCGCAACGCCTTACTTAAAAAGTATACCGGCCTCTGGCCAATGCTGGTTTCCCTGACGAGTACCGCGCTTAACGCTTCATCGGCCACAACGAGGTACAAGTATAACGTTTCTCCCTCCTCGGGACGTGTCAAAATGGGTGGTTCAGAGAGGGTTTCTTTTAAAAGGGTCAGTGCCTGCTCTTGCTTGGGGGTCCAATCAAAACCTGTTTCCTTCTTAAGAAGCTTGAACAAAGGTAGGGACTTGTGGGCTGCTTTTGAAATGAATCGGGACAACGCTGCTATCATCCCGGTGAGCTTTTGGATTTCCTTCTTCGTAGTTGGGGAAGCCATCTCGGTCACGGCCCTGCATTTGTCTGGGTTTGCCTCGATGCCTCCTTCAGTTAGATAGAAACCGAGGAACTTCCCTGCACGGACTCCAAAAGTGCACTTCTCCGGGTTTAATCTCATATTGTTCTTTCAGATTTCAGAAAATACTCCTGTCATGTCCTTGAGGTGATCTGGGTCGCTTTTGCTTTTGACTATCATGTCGTTCAGGTACACTTCGATTACCCGGCCGATTTTCCTTTTAAAGACCTTGTTCATCATTCTTTGATAGGTCGGCCCGACGTTTTTGAGTCCAAAGGGCATTACGCGATAGCAAAATTTTCCTTGCTCTGTCATGAATGTTGTTTTGATAGGGTGGGAACATTGGGATTTGGTTGTACCCCGAGTATGCGTCCATGAAAGATAACAGACGAAAGCCTGAGGCGCTATCGACTAATTTATCCACGCTAGGGACGGGGAAGGCGTCTTTGGGACATGCCTTGTTGAGATCAGTATAGTCAATACACATTCTCCATTTTCCATTAGATTTCTTAACAAGGACTACATTTGACAGCCAGGTGGTGTACTTAATTTCTTTTACAAAATTTTCTTCTATGAGGTCCTTCACAGCCCTCTCAGCAGCTTCGGCTTTCTCTCCCTTCTGGACTCTTCTTTTCTGGGCTACCCACTTAGTGTTGGGATTAACGGCCAGATGGTGGCAGGCTACCTCGGGTGGTATCCCTGGCATGTCAGCTGCAGACCAGGAAAACAGATCTGCATTCTCCCTTAGGCAGATGATAAGTTTCTCTTTGACCTCCTCTGGGAGGTCGGAGCCTATCTTGATAGTCTTGATGGGGTCTTCTCCTACCCGGATGGAGATGAAGGCGCCATCTGGCTCGGGCCTCTTCATGCGCTTTTTGAGTTCCTTAGTGAGGGTGGAATCTTCTTGTTCTTCCTCACTGTCCGGATCGTATCTGGCATCCAAGTCTGCCAAATTTATTTCATCTCCTCTCCCAGATTCTCTGCCTGAGTCTCTTACTTCCGTAGTCTCTTTTTCGTCTTTCAGGCTCATGTAGTAACACATGCGCACTGCGTCCAGGTCATCCTGGAGGGTTACAATCTTATTCTCTAAACAGTGGAATTTCATCTTCAGGTGAACTGTTGAAGTTACCGCCTCCAGCTTGCCCAATGTCGGCCTCCCGATAATGCACTGGTAGACAGACTTACATGGGAGGATTAGGAAAGCTATTTTGATAGTTCTGAACAAATGTGGTTCACCATTGGTGTCTCCATAGGTGACCATCAACTCCAAGTGGCCCAGTGGTTTGGTTTTGACCCGTTGAAACCTGTTAGATTCCCTCCTCGGTATGGAGTCAGGTCATCGGGGGATATGTTCAACACCTGCAGCAAGTCTTCGAAAATGATGTCCACTGCGCTTCCCTGGTCGACCAGGATTCTTCTTACCTCAATGTTGGCCATGATGGCAGTGACGAGTAACGGAACGTGTTTATTTGGTTTTCCATCAAGCAAATCCTTGTCGTCAAAGGATAAGGGAGGCCTGATTGGTCCCTTCCTAGGGGTTGAGGTTGATGCAACGCTCAAGACTTCCTTCCACTTATTTTTCATTGACTTGTTCGACCCCCAATCGTCAAGGGGGTTGCTTCCATGAATCACCATGGCCGCTGGCCACAAGGCCCTTGGGATCTGGCATTCATCCATCCTTCGAGCGAACGGTCCCTCATGGGAAAACCTCTTCGAGCTTCAAGGGGAGGTGCCCTCAAGGTCCGAAACTTGATACCTATGCCGGTAGGGGGATCTCCTCGATGGCGATCCCCGATGACGCCTTGAAGTCATAGCTGTCAGAGGAGAATGCTCCGACAGGGAAGCCACACGCCTGTCAGTCTGTCTCAGGTGAGCTTCCTGCTGCAACATTGCTTGCGTGCGATTGGCCAGGAAATCCAAAGGTTGGCTTACATTAGAGGGCTGTGCAGGCTGACTGGTGCCCTCGTCAGGTAGGTTGGCGACATTGCCCTCAGGAGTACCCTCTGGTCGGGGTGCGGGTATGACAACGCTTTGAATCCGGGGCCTGCCTCTAGAAGCCATGGAGTAGCAAGAGGAAAGTTCAAGTAGTGATGATGTGAAAGATAGATATCTCCCACTGTGGTCGCCAATGTTCTGTACCTAGCAGTATTTTGGCCGGCTGCTGTTGGTAGGTCTCTTGCTGCCCTGGCAGGAGGTCAGTGAGCGCCCGGGGGGTACCTGCAAAGCCACTCCGACGCTCAAGTCAGTATGAGAATAAGCTAGTGAATTTGCAAGGGAAGAGTGTGTACCGTATAAATGGCTGTGCGAGCCGGTATTTATAGGAAATCGTGCCCGTTTGTGGATCGTCGGATCAGCGGAATTGATCTTAACCGTCCAAGCGTGATTGGGCTTGTATGTTGTGGATATAGGCCAAAGTGATTGGGCCAATCCATATTCATTGCTAAATGAACCTCCTGGAATTGCTAAATGGACCTCTTGGTCCAGTCCAGAACACCTACTATTTAAAAAGTAAGAAGGCTTAATGATTATTTAAGCTACCGATTAATATTTAAAATAAATATTTCTTATTGATAATCTGCCATCTATCTTTTGCTAGCTACTATAATCTACTAATCAACTAAAATAATCAATTGAAACTACGAGATAACTGCAATGATATATAAAAAACCACGGGATAACTGCACTGATATATAAAAAAACACAGGATTAATATTTGTCCTTAATAATTAAAAATTTTGAAGACTACTATAAACCTACTATCTAAAAAACAGGAAAATTTAATGACTATTTAAACTACTGATTAATATTTAAAACAAATATTTCTTATTGATAATCTACTATTTCTCTTTTACTATCTACTATAATCTACTAATCAACTAAAATAATCAATTGAAACTATGAGATAACTGCACTGATACATAAAAAAACACTGGATAACTACACTGATATATAAAAAAACACGAGATTAATATTTGTCATTGATAACTAAAAATTTTGAAGACTACTACTACAAACCTACTATCTAAAAAATAAGAAGACTTAATGACTATTTAAACTACTAATTAATATTTAAAACAAATATTGCTTATTCATAATCTACTATCTAACTTTTATTATCTACTATATATAATCTACTAATCAACTAAAATAATCAGTTGAAACTACGAGATAACTGCACTGATATATAAAAAAACCCTGGGATAACTGTAGTGATATATAAAAAAACACGGGATTAATATTTGTCATTGATAATTATAATTTTTGAAGACTACTATAAACCTACTATCTAAAAAAACAAGAAGACTTAATGTCTATTTAAAGTGATTAATATTTAAAACACACGTGTCAAATATTTGTCACTAATACCTAAAAAAGGACAAATAATTGTCACTGATATATAAAAAAACACGGGATAAATATTGCTTATTGATAATCTACTATCTATCTTTTACTATCTACTATAATCTACTAATCAACTAAAATAATCAATTGAAACTATGAGATAACTACACTGATACATAAAAAAACACGGGATAACTGTACCGATATATAAAAAATACGGGGATAACTGCAATGATATATATAAAAACACGGGATAGCTACATTGATATATAAAAAAACATGGGATAGCAACACTGATATATAAAAAACCACTGCACTGATATATAAAAAAACACGGGATAAATGCACAGATTGTTTTTAAATGATAATTTTACATTTTTAGATTTTAATATTTATCTATTTTTTATTTTAGACTCTTTTTTTATCTACTTTAAATTTATTTTCACGGGGTAATGTCCAGACTATTTAAATACTGTCTAAGTTCATTCATAAAAAAACATACGACAGCACCCGTGCGTATGCACAGGTATCTACTAGTTTGAGTAAAAGCTTCTAGCAGGCCTAAAGTGTCTGGTGTTCATCTTTTGGTAGGCCCCCTAGATTGGCTGCACTACATTCGTTGTCTTTTGTATTTTTGGTATATTCTGCAGCTATAGAAAAGTCTAGTGAAACTGTTCTTTTTTGGGGTGTATATCGTGTTTAAACTCACATGAGATGTATTATGTTATTTTAAAACTTGGCAGGTGATGCGTTGTTATAAACTGAATGACTGGTATTTTGGGAACGTTTGAAATACAAAGGAAACTCTGTCGAAATTTTGATGGATTTATTGAAGTGAATGTTACTTTTTTAAGATATTTTCTGGTAAAGGGTTAGTTTCTTAGGCTTGCCAGGCTAAGAGTCTAAGTCTATGAGCCGGTCATGATTAGAGTTTTTGGGTTGTGACACATGGCTTTAATCTGGCCATGCTAGGGAAGCAGGGTTGGCGGCTTGCAACCAGTCATGATACTATCGTTTCACGTGTCTTCAAAGCCAAATATTTCCTGTTGTGGGACTTTATAGGGGCTCTCTTGGGCCATAATCCCAGTTATGTATGGCGTAGTATCCACTCTTCCCAGGTAGCGATGAGGTTGGGGGCTCGATGGAAGGTTGGTAATGGTAGTTCTGTCAATGTTTGGACAGACCCTTGGCTCCGTGGGAGGGGGGATCCGTATGTGCGTACTTCGATGTTGGTGGGACATGAGGAGCTTCAGGTTGGTGATTTAATTGATACTCATGGTGGTCGTTGGAATGAGACACTTGTGCACCAAATCTTTAATAGTGAGGAGGCAAATTGTATTTTACGCCTGCCGTTGTTATGTCTACATGATGATGATACTCTACTTTGGAACCGAAGTAGGGATGGATTATATTCAGTCCGCTCTGCTTATTATATGATCGTGGAGGACATTGTTAATAATACACACTTGAGAAGGCCTGATGATTGGATGAGTTTATGGCGTCTCCGTATTCCTCAAAAAGTGAAGCTACTTCTTTGGCCGATGGCTTGTGGTTGTCTTCCGACTAGGTGTAATCTTCATACTCGTCATGTACCGTGTCCTCACGCATGTCCCCAATGCGAGGAGTAGGACGAGGATGAGTTCCATGTATTTTTTGGTTGCAGGCGAGTCGAGGATGTTTGGCGTCATGCCGGTCTTTGGACGGTGGTCCATGAAAAGGTACAAGGCGGCGGTGATTTTCGTGAGGTATTTTTTTCTCTTCTTAGCTATGGTAGCGATCCCCGAGCGAAAGCTACAACGATGATTTTCTGGTGTATTTGGAAGCGACGTAATGAACGTGTGTGGGAGCATGTTGATCGTCCAGTGGGCATCTCGGTTCAGATTGATATGGAGGTCCTGCATGATTGGGAGTCCGTTCATCATTTACGTGGTACGAGCCCAGTTGTTCATCGCCCTTCTATTTCTTCTACCTGGGCGAAACTGGTACATGGAGAGTTGAAGTGCAACGTTGATGCGGCGTTTTTTGAACCGCAAGGTATGTACGGTTTGGGTTTGTGTTTGTGTAATGATAAGGGAGAGTTCGTTGCGGCGAAGACCATAAAGTTTAGCGGTGTTCCAACCCCGCAAGAAGCTGAGGCAACCGGAGCAGTGGAGGCTATTAGGTGGCTTAATGAGCTAGGAGTCCAGCGAGTAACCATTGAACTGGATTGTTTACCAGTTGTTAACGGTATCAACGGAAACCATATCATAACTACTGAAGTTGGCTCTATTATTAAGAGTTCCAGGTCCTTGTTATCTACTTTCCAAAATTATAGGTTTAGTTTTGCAAGGCAACAAGCCAATGTTGTTGCTCGTACTCTTGCTAGAGCATCAATTATTTATGCTTGTTCCACGGTTTTTGATTATATTCCAACCTGTATTCGTGACATTATTTATATTGAAATGAAGTAGTTTGGTTTCCGTAAAAAAAATGATGTATATAGATATGAAGATTAGTGGATCTTTTAAAAATTGACAAATGGCAATTTTCTAGATAAAGATGTATATAGATATAGATGTATAATAATATAGATAATAGATAATATATTGTGTTGTAAAAAAAAAAGATAATATATTGTACCAAATGACAATTTTTTATGGACACTATTACAATCAAGTTATCTCTGGGAAATGCCTCTTGGTTCTTATCGGATCGGGATTCACGGCAGTCGGGATTCACGGCAGTCACGGCAGTCGGATCGGTGTGATCCATTGGATCACCATCATACTCAATCTCGGCCGTTGATTTATTTTATATTAAAAAAATCAAAAAAAAATGGATAAAGAGAGAGATAGAGAGAGCCGACTGCTGGGAATCCATATCCGTTCTTATCCAGCATTTACGCAAGCCTAGTCTACTCGAATAGGCTAGATATTTGGCGCCACTTAGTTGATATGAGGAACTCTATTGACAAACCTTGGTTGCTTCTTGGAGATTTTAATGACATCATCCTTTCTAGTGAACAAAGAGGAGGTAATTTTAACCATTCAAAGGCTGCTGCTTTATTAAAGGTTAAAGTGTTCCCGGGTCTTTTATCTTTATTTAAAGTAATGAATTAGTCTTTTATGTTTTTTTTTGTCCCAAATAAGTTCTTTATCTTTCAAATTTTTGACACATAAATCAGCACTTTATGTGTTAAAAATTTAAAACATAAAGGACTGATTTGGGACAGAAAAGGATTTATGTGTCAAAAATTTAAAACATAAAGGACTGATTTGGGACAAAAAAAAAGATAAAGGACCAAATCGTTACTTTAAATAAAGATAAGGGACCCCGAGAGCACTTTAGCCTTTATTAAATGTTATTGATCAGTGTAATTTGGTTTAAATGGATATGACAGGAGGTCAATTCACGTGGAATAGGCCGTGTGTTGGGAATAGAAATATTTTTCGGAAACTTGACAGAGCCCTTGCCGGTGTTCTATGGAGGATGGAATTCCCTGATGCTTATGTGGAAGTGTTGTGTAAGTTTCATTCTGATCAGAATAGCATTTTTCTCAGATGTGGAACGCCAATTCAATCCTTTGGGCCAAGGCCTTTCAGATCTGAGGCAGCATGGATCACACATCCCGACTATCTTAATATTGTGACATCGGCTTGGAGTAAAGTGTCCAATGGTCTAGTTTCTTCGCTTTTAAATGTGCAGCAGGATTCGATCCTTTTTAACAAGGAAATATTCGGTAGCATTAGTAAAAGAAAGTATAGCATTGAGAAGAGACTGAGGGGTATCCAGCGTTCTTTGGAGAGAGTTGATTCAGCCAGACTTGTTTATCTTGATCGAGAGCTACGCAAGAAATATGATTTGATCCTTGCGTAGGAGGAATTGCATTGGTACCAAAAAGCTCGGGATGATTGGATTAAATTGGGAGATCGTAACACAAAGTTTTTCCATACAAACACTGTTAGTAGGAGAAAGAGAAATAAAATTCATGGAATCCACCTCTCTAGTGGCATTTGGTGTAATGATGATGATATCCTAAAGGAGGAGGCGCTATCCTTCTTCAATAATCTATTCTGCTCCCCTCCTCAGGTATGCCCAGCTCACTTGGATGATCTGGTTGCTGCACCTTTACTTAACGAAGAAGCCCGACAATCCTTGGTTAAGCCGGTTACTAAGGAAGAAGTGTCTTATGCCTTGAATCAAGGTTGATTGCTCGCAAAATTCCTAAGGTTGATTGCCTGCAAAATTTTAAGGAATTCCGGCCTATCAGTTTGTGTAATACTCTCTATAAACTTATTACTAAGATCATGGTTAATAGATTGAGACCCTATCTAGACTAGATTGTTGGCCCTTTTCAGAGTGGTTTCTTGCCAGGCAGAGGCGCCTCTGATAATGCAATTGTCCTCCAAGAAGCGATTCATTCTTTGAGGAAATCTAAAAGGAAGAAAGGTGATATGATATTCAAAATTGACCTTGAAAAGGCTTATGATCATGTAAGTTGGGATTTTCTAGAGCTTTGTTTGCAGAGCAATGGCTTCCCTTCTATAACAATCAAGTTGATTATGCATTGTGTAACTAGCGCTTCTCTCTCTGTTATCTGGAATGGAAGACGATTACCTAATTTTACACCGACTAGATGTCTAAGGCAAGGTGACTCCATATCCCCTTATCTCTTTGTTATATGTATGGAAATCTTGTCTCAAATGATTATTAAGGAAGTGAATGAGGCTAACTGGCAACCGGTATCTCACCGACTAGTGAATCTTTTACGAAAATACCCCTAAAAATTGACAAATGGCAATTTTCTAGATAAAGATGTATATAGATATAGATGTATAATAATAATAATATAAATAATAGATAATATATTGTGTTGTAAAAAAAGATAATATATTGTACCAAAAAAATGGATGGTTCTAGGGTGAAAGAGCAAACCAAATCTTTCACCGGTGAAACATTAATTCTAGCTATACGATTTAATCTAAAATAATTCGAATGGTTGAGATTTTTTGAGATTTTTAATCTTTACCTATCTAGGTTAACTATAAATTGGTATTTTGGCCTAAATCACTTCTCTCAGTGCCTTTATTGTAATTTGAAAACATTATTTTTTTAAAAAATTGCCATCGAAGTCTGTTCAGTTCATTGTTCATGTTCTTTTTTTTCTTTCTCTTTGGAAATCTGAGGATGAGAATTGTGGTTCTCACACTCAACGCCACTTCTCAAGCGAATAATAGCCACTTTCTTCCTATATCTCGTAATTCTCTATGCTCTCTTCAATGCGTTCTTCAACCCCGCTCTCAGTGGAGGAGAGTGTTGTTGTTGCTGCTGCTGCTGTAGATGCGGGTGCAGGAGAAGAAGCTGTGTCGATGGGGCTTCCTGCTCCACCTGGTTGGTAGAAGAAGGTTTGAATTCTAATTCATTCTTTTTCGCACTTCTTTGACTATTCATTTTTAGGGCAATTTGAAAAAAATTTAGGGCAATTTGCTTTTCGTGTTATCTTAATTGCTTGATTCTTTTGAAATTTGTATCTGGATTTCGTTTAATTCTGCGATTTGCGTTTGGTAAGATGTTGTGCTGATGGTTTTCCAACTTAGGGATTTGAATTTTGTTTTTTTTCGCATTAGCTCGTTTTCTTGATTTCTGACCTGGTGAATGTGTATGTTTCGAAATTCACATTCGAGAATTGGGGTTTTTGTCCTCTGAATTTGGAAAAGTATTTAGCTGCTGAGTAACCCGTTAGGGTTTTCGTGATGTTTCTTGAACTTCCGTGGAAAGAAGATGGAATTTGACGGATTCTTACTGTTTCCCGTGCGATGTATTTTCATTCATAGTATTTTTGAAGTTTTGTATGGGACCTGACCTGCTGCTTACCATTCTATCACTGTTTGGGCACATAAATGCTTTAAACCGTAAAAAAAAAAGTATTTTTGGGAAAGAAGAGAACAAGAAGTTTTGTAATCAAGGTTTTCTCAACGGTTTAATATACTTCCAAATCATTAGTATTGTTTTCACTTTTAGCTGCATGAGCACCAAAACAACCCTAGAATATATTGTAGAGCTTGCAAAACGGGCTACCCGGCCCATATCGGGCCAGCCCGCTATGGGCTCGGGCTTTTAAGGGTCGGGCTAAAAAGCCCGGGTTGAAATTCGGGCTCACCCTTTATGGCCCAAGCCCGGCCCTATGCGGGCTGTGGGCTTTTCGGGCTAGCCCTCATTATGCGCGCTTTTTTATCGACACTATCAAGTAAGCAGAAAAATAAATGACATTGTTGCGGGCTCTATTTAGCAGGTACCATTAGTAGCTCCACCTCAAGAGATCTCGATGATAATCAAGCATTCATACCATAAAATCTGAAGAGGGTCACTTTTCAAGCTAACAAAGAGAATATATCTAGAGGGTTTATCAAAAGAAACACAATTCTACTTCTAAGAATCAACATTTCAACGAAGTGTTTCCCCTACTACAACAGTGCCACTTCTCTTTTTATAAAACTAACAAATCTGAATTATCCTTTTCTACCCTTGTGCTAATAATTAAGTTAAGACCATACTCATTTAACCACCAAACTACTGAAATATTTTAGTCAACTATTCTATAGGTCATATGAATACAGTTGGAAATGGAACTAATATTAGTTTTTGGAGTTATAGCAATTGCATTAATATTCGTGAACATAGTCATGTTTCTCAAGTAAATTATACAATATACATGCACTTAAGAAATATCAATATATCTACTGTAATTCCAATTTTTTTATTCACGGGCTTGCGAGATACCCATGGTTCGGTCGGGCTAGCCCGATGCGAGTTCGGGCTTTTACAGACCGAGCTAAAAAGCCTAGATATAAAAACGGGCTCAATTCCTTCGGCCCAAGCCCTATCAATTCCTTTGTGCATGTTTTACATGTGATTATATATTCATAAAGTTTATTTCTTTTGCAGTTCTTTCCAAAAAAGACTGGAACTCCAAATAAAAACGAGATTGTGTTCACTGCACCTACTGGAGAGGAGATCAGTAACAAGAGGCAGCTGGAGAAGTATTTGAAAGCAAACCCTGGTGGTCCAGCCATTTCCACCACCTACGCTTAATGCTTTTAAGGCTTAAGAGCTTCACTCTGCAGCGACGGTGGTGTCGTCGTTCAATCTGGTCCGCGAGGAGAGATCTCGACGGGAGAGAAGAGGCACACAGGGGGATACAATCATGATGTTGGAAGGATGACGATCCGAGTTCTGAACATCGGTACCTCTATCTTTTCTTCCTATTTCTACTCTTTGATTTCCTTTCACTTGAATCTACTATTGTTTTGCTTTCCTTACAGGGATTCTGGTGGTAGAAACGTTGGTATGGGGAAGAATTACAGAGTTGGAGAAATTGCAATTTAACTCACGATGATGTGAGTCAATAACTCTAATTTAGGTTTCAAAGCAATTAAGTAATTATTTAGGTAATGTAGTTTAGACACACAATTAATATACAGAATAGAATATTTTTGGTTCATGCGATTGATTGAGTTATGTTTTGTTTTATATATGTTTATCAGAGTTATAGATAGAATCACTATTACTCTCAAATTCCCTGAATTCATTGGATTGGTTTACCCTACACCTTCTAGTTTCTACATTGTATTTACCCTATGTTGTGTTTCGACTTTGAACTCAACGAAAGAGATGAGATGTAGTTCCACTTCCATAGATGCAAAAACTAATTTCCAGATATATAATGTTAATTTTATGCAATTTGGTTCCATTACACTCTTTTTATTTTAAAATTAAAATAAAATCATGGTGGATGGTAACTTCCCCATTTAGTTTTTTTTTTGACATCATTTAATATAGATAAATAGAAACAAAAAAAAAATAGATAAAAGAGCTTTTATTTTACGCTATTGCCTGGGCAAAGCGATACTTAAAGGAGTCAGTCGCTTAGGGCTTTGCACAGTATTGTTCCTTCTCTTTCAAGAACGTGAAGCAAAATCCCTTTTCCTGATACTTGCTGCGCAAACCCCATACCCAGCCCCTCTTCTCAATTGTGTTCTCTCTAGTGAATCTCCACACCAAATTGGGTTCGATTGTTGTGTTGCATCTCTCCATTCCAGGTTTGAATTTTTTTTCCTATCTTTCTCTCCCAATGATCCTTGCATGGTTGTTTGGGTTTAATCTTGGTCATCTCCTTATGAATGTTTGTTAGGGTTCAGTTTGGGAATTTGGTTTCAAAAAAACAAAGAAGAAAACGATTTAATAGGGCGACCTGCGTTAGCGTATTTCCGTTTTCCTTGTTGGTTTGCACCTTCAGAAATCAATGATTAATCGGTTAGGGCGACCTGTGTTTTGCGTGTTTCTTTCTTGCAAATTGTTAGGACTTGTCATTTATTGGAAAGTGGTTGTTTTATAATTTATCATTCTTTGTTATTGTTGTTGTTGTTGTTCATTTTAGTATACGTGGATGTTGAAGTTAAAGAAGTTTCTTTGTATACCATTAATTAATATATCGAATTTTTTAAACAGCTTTTGGATTTGTCATTTATTTGACAGTGGTTGTTTTATAATTTATCATTATTTGTTATTGTTGTTGTTCATTTCAGTATTTGGGCAGAATAATTCAAGAAACAATCCTTTTGCCCCTAAACCATTTGGTAGTACAACTCCATTTGGTTCGCAAATGGGTTCTTCCATATTTGGGGTACTTCCACCGGTGTATTTGGTGCAGCACAAATGCCTTCTCCATTTGGTGCTTCGTCTTCACCTGCCTTTGGTAGTTCAATGCCTGCATTTGGGTCATCATCAACTCCAGCTTTTGGTAGTTCAATGCCTGCATTTGGCTCATTATTTGGAGGTAGGCGTGACTATTGAATCCTTTTGCTCTCAGCTGACTGTGTTTATTGAAAATTTTGAAACCAGTTTATTGGTACTATTACGTAATGTGTGAAAAGTAAAGAATTTTAGTGCAACGAAATACCAATTTTATATATAAATACTCCCTGTTGCCTCTCTTTTGGGATAAAGCAGTTGTCTGGGATTCTTTCTAGTGCTTGGCTAATGTTTTGAGGAAGGTTTTGTTTTTATAGTGGATTTACAAAACAACCGACACACTTTGCATACTCTTAATTAATTTACTATTATTTCATTTTCTGATTTAATTTCACATTGTATCATGTGTCTGTGTGTGTCTGCGTGTATTTTGCTGGTGGTATTCTGAATTATGGAATGGAAGCAGTGGATAGGCATTCAGGACTAGTTTTACCAAAACCTGATTTCATTTTACATAACTTAAGGACTAGTTTATGATATCCTTGCATTATTTATATCTAATGATGGTAACCATTAGCATTTTTTTTTGCTTACTTTTCTTCCTTTTTTTTGTTATCATAATTTTATATTGCGGTTTTCTAATTCAATCCTAGAATCAACTCTATTCCTTCCTAGGATCATCAGGTTTTGGTCAGAAGCCTGCTTTTGGAGGTTTTGGCTCTACTCCTACTCAAACAAATCCATTTGGAAGTGCCTGTGCCACCCAATCATCACAACCAGCATTTGGAAGCAGTATATTTGATTCCTCAACAACAACACCTTTTGGCACATCAAGTCAGCCAGCACTTGGTTCGACAGGAGCCCCTGCTTTTGGTTCTACAAGCACCCCGGCATTTGGTGCTACTAGCACCCCTGCGTTTGGTGCTACAAGTACCTCTGCATTTGGTGCAACAAGCACCCCTGCATTTGGTTCAACCTTGACCCCAGCTTTTGGTAGCACAGGGAGTGCATTTGGTTCTTCAACATCAGCAGCAGCACCTTCTATTTTTGGCTCATCCACATCTGCATTTGGTGCTAACTCTTCAACACCAGCATTACGGTCATCTACATCCCTGTTTAGCACAGGGAGTGCATTTGGTTCTTCAACATCAGCAGCAGCACGTTCTATTTTTGCCGCAGTAAGTCCGCAGCCATCATTTGGTTTTGGCGCTACTTCTCCTGAAACAAGTCTATTTCGTAGCTGTAGCAGTGACCCGGAGTTATATTGCGATTGGGGTGACCTGGATGTATCTGACGCTCTCCGCATTCTTTCGATTACATAAAATTTACATTTCATTGTTTCAGAAGTTTATAACGGAATGTAATAAAATTTCCACTCCATCATTTGGACAATGAGCGAAGCGGAATGGATTACAATATTTTTTTTCCTAGTTTACCCTTATTTTGTATGAAGTTAGTGTTTAATAAAGAACTTGGTTTTAGAATGAAGGTTTCCATTTAGTGTTCAATCTCTGTTTTTCTTCACTATATTATTTACGTGGTTTTAAATCAATGGTTTTAGAACCTGTTATGCAGCATTGAATTGGGGATTGGAGAGTTAGATATCAAATTATCAATAGCTACATAACCTGTTCATTAATTTGGTCTCTAAGACTATTTGGTTGAGGTTTCAACTTGGTGAAATACTCATTGTGTTTGCTATCTCCAAAGTAGCTTCTCTTCATATATTCTGTTTTCAATTTTTCTGGCGATTTACTTTGCTTTGTTATGATTTGCATGTATTGTTACATTCTTGGTGCAAGGGGCATTGGCTCAAAATTCTAGGCATATATATATATATAAACCATAGCTTATTCCTGAATTCATGTTGGATTTGATTGTGCCTAAATAATATGGATTTAGCATTCGTGCTCTTATGCCAATTAACCATTTGCTTTGGATGCGGTGCTTGTTTCTAGACAGTTTGTAGATGTCTCGTATAAGAATTGAGGGACATCTAGCAGCATTTCCCAAGTTGATAGGCACTGGAAAACAACACACATACATCGAGACGGAGAATGTGTGCTATGTTTACCAGCCAATCGAAGCTCTGTATCTGCTTCTTGCAACAAATAAACAAAGCAACATACTGGAAGATTTGGATACTCTGAGACTTCTCTCTAAACTTGTATACTTTCTCTGATGCTTCAAATTTACAGTCTTGCGTTCTCAAATTTGTTTGTTTTCAACTGTTTGGTCTTTTCATCTGGTTACGAGCATTACTGGTTTTGTCGCTAACGTGGTATGACTTGCTGGCTTGAATCTAGAATTTTGTTGTGCCGTGTCTACCCGATTTCCTGTTATATTGGCGTTTTTATAGGGTTTTGGTGGGTGCATATGTTCAACATCTTCATTTAAACACGGCATTAGCACATTGACTTTTGTATGAATGTTTATGATTGATCAAATGGTCTGTAGGGGAAGTTATTTTAGCTTTTATCAACGAGTTCTAAAGCCTTTTTAGATCCCCGAATATTCTTACTCCCTTGACGAAGAGGGTATTTGCAAACATGCCTTTGAGCTGATTGTTGCATTTGATGAAGTCATCTCTCTTGGGCACAAAGAAAGTGTGACTGTTGCACAAGTTAAGCAATACTGTGAGATGGAAAGTCATGAAGAGAAGCTGCACAAGCTGGTTATGCAGAGCAAGATCAATGAAACTAAGGATGCTATGAAGCGGAAAGCAAATGAGATTGATAAAAGCAAGGTATGGTCGGAGGGATTAGTCTTTATTAATTTGATTATGTTTTTATGTTCGGGAGTTCATATAGTTTTTTTGAAGTTAATGCATGTATTTTGCAAATTGAAAAGAACATAGGTGATAGAGGAGGATTTGGTCCATTAACATCAATGGGCTCTGGAAGAATCGAGAATAGCTTTAGTGATTTGAGCATATCAAGCAGTGGAACTGGTTTTGGGAGTGGTTCTGGTATTGGGCTGAGTTCTGATGTTGATTCATTTCCCTGCTTCTCTGAAAAACAACAAAGTTCATCGGTTCCATACCGAACGGAATACAATACCCAAGTCCAAATACCAAACAGAAATATAAAGCGGTTCGTAAAAACTCATAAGCAATACAAGTTTATACAACCAAACGGAACAACAAAAGAACAAAGGATAAATATGACTAAGTCTTCAGCACCTCCGAGAGTATACCAACTACTCGTGCACAATAGTCTTCCTTTTTCCCTGCTTCTCTGAAAAACAACAAATATGGATTGGGTGAGATAATATTATCTCAGTGAGTCCTACCGTGCCCCCTCACTGACACTCGGTTCAATTATTAAACCGTTACAACATAAGCTGACATAACAATGTCTTATTCATTAATCGAAATGCCGACTGCACAACAATTGCTAATCCCGGCAAATCGTGAATTGAACTTAACATGTTCCGGCTGCACAACACTTGCTAATCCCGGTAACCCACGAATTGACCACGCCAAGACGTATACAGGGCCTAGTGAGGGCTCATGACTTCCCTTCCTAGTATGCTACTTGTCGGGTCGTCACCCAACACGATACATATGACAATACGCATCAAATTCTCGAGAGTTAGATAATTTATATCTTTTCGATCACCAAAGGATCAATCACATAATAGTTGGATAAACAATATCCATACCGATCTATAATCCGTTTTGAGGAATTCATAAATTAGACCTCCGGCATTATAATCATATTCAATTGACATATATAAACATATATATATTCAGTCAGTCCATCAGACGGTGTACCCACACGTATACTAGGGTTTCGGTTTTTCAATCAAATGTGCTTTCGAAGCTCTTTTTCAAAATCATGAGTTGAACAAGTTCAAAATACGGTTTTCAATAAGGCAATCCCTTTTTAATTGATTGAGAAAGAGATTAGAAAAGGTTCGGGATCAAACGGAGCTCCGGAATGAGAAATCGAGAATCGGTGACAGAAGCTCACGCACGGTCCGTGCCCAGGGGCGCACGACCCGTGCGTGATTTACCAGAATCACACAATCCAAACCGAAAGGGGCGCACGGTCCGGGCGTCCCGTTATTTTTTTAATTAGGCCAACCCGTAGCAGGCGCGCGGTCCGTGCCCAGGGGCGCACGGTCCGTGCGACCTGTGTCTGTTTCCAAAAATTCACCTATTTCTCAATTCCGCTTTCCGTTTTCGCCCAATTCGATTTCTAATATCGATCACTCCTGAAACTCAGAAAATCCCAAATATTCCAGATAGTATACAAATCATTTTATTTCAACGATTTAATCACAACTTCGTAAATTGCTCAACAATTCCATAAAAACCGTAAAAACGCGATATTTCTCAAAAACGGTTTTCGGTTCCAAAATCTTTCAAAAACGGATAATGCCTTATGACTCAAGAAGTCCGAGAGTTGGGCCGAAAAGCGAAGTCACCGTTACACCGAAGTCCGAGAGTAGAACTCACCGTTACACCGAAGTCTGAGAGTTGGGCCGAAAAGCGAAGTCACTGAATCAAAAATACACGACCGATCCCCGCTAGAACTCGAACCGATTTCCAAAACGGCAATCTCCACCTCTAGAACGCTGGAACAGCAACTGAATCTTCACCACTTCCTCCTATTTCGAAATACAAGCTTAAGACTTCACCCTTGATAGCAAAAATTGAACATGCAAGCCACAACAACTCAAAGCTCCACCATCTTCCCCATTGAAGCTTTAAGTTTCGAATTTGAGGTTGAGAGATAGAGAGAGAATCAGCTTCTGAAATTGTGCTCATTGGAAAGCAAATCGAAAATGGAGTAGGGAAGTGATGAAAACACTTACATGCAATGACAATGGAGATGAATCCTTCTCCCTCTTTCTTCCTTTCTCTCTCTCGATTTCTCCCTCTCCTTTCTAGTTTTCCCTTCTGTTTTTCTTTCTTCTTTTCAGCTGGAGACAAATGTTCAAGTGAGAGGGTGAGGGAGGGTTCAGTTGGGTGAATATGGGCTGGGGGTTTAAATGATGGTGAAAAGACCGTTTTACCCTTGGCCCATAAATGATAGTTTAGGTGCTGAAAATTCCCTTCGGTACAAAACTTACCCGATTAATCCGGTTCCGATCCGAAATTCCTCAATTCTTTCGGTTCGTAATTAATTATAATCTTCATTATTATATTTTAATAACTAGGGATGTGAAAAGACAGATTTGCCCTTCAGCCCCAATTCCTCATTTAAATTATGAATAAGCGACACTTTAAAGGAGAATAGGATTTCTAGACAAATTCCTCGACATTTTAATCCCCGAGACGCGACCAATTATTCCCACAAATAACTAGTCGGTCTTAGGTATCATAGTACGAGTCTTTAAAAATTAGGGATGTTACAATCACGCCAACTTTTAAAAATTTTGTCCTCAAAATTGATAAGACGTACCTTAACGGAAGAGATATGGATATCGAGTCCGCATGTCTTCTTCCAATTCCCATGTAGCCTCTTCGGCTGAAAAGACATCCCAGACTACTTTGACAATCGGAATAGTCCTTGAACGCAGAGTCTTCACACCACGCTCCAAGATATGACTAGGATAAGGTTGAAATGACAAATCCTGACGCAGGTCAATCGTATCAACACTCAATGGCTGATGCAGATCGGGAACATACTTCCTCAATTGAGACACGTGGAACACATCATGGAGATTTGATAGGGCCGGAGACAATGCGAGGCGATAGGCAACTGGCCCAATCCGCTCGATGATTTGGAAAGGTCCAACGTATCGAGGACTGAGTTTCTTCGCTCGCAAGGCTCTCCCGGTGCCTATGGTTGGAGAAACTTTCAAGAACACATGATCACCAACCTCAAACTCCAACGGTCTCCTTCGGTTGTCAGCATAGCTCTTTTGCCGACTCTGAGCAACCTTCATCCTTTCTCGATTTAACTTGATCTTCTCAGTAGTCTCGCGAACCATATCGGGTCCCAAAAACTTATCTTCACCAATCTCCCACCAACACAACGGAGTTCTACACTTCCTACCATAAAGTGCTTCAAATGGTGTCATTCCAATGCTGGAGTGGTAACTGTTGTTGTAGGAGAATTCTACTAATGGAAGATGATCCTCCCATTTTCTCCCGCTATCGAGCACACAAGCCCGAAGCATGTCCTCAAGAGTCTGAATAGTCCTCTCAGTGTGACCATCAGTCTGACCATCAGTCTGAGGATGATATGCAGTGCTAACAAGTACTCTAGTCCCCATTGCTTCATTCAATGCCCTCCAAAATCTAGAGGTAAACTTGGGATCTCGGTCTGACATGATACTCGTTGGAACCCCATGCAGTCTGATAATGTTCTTCACATATTCATTTGCTAACTTGGAAACTTTATAAGTCGAGCGAACGGGAATAAAGTGAGCAGATTTAGTCAATCGGTCCACTACTATCCAAATAGAATCATTACCGGCCTGTGACCTCGGCAATCCCATGACGAAATCCATTGAAATATCTTCCCATTTCCAAACTGGCACATCTAGCGGTTGTAACTGACCGCCCGGTCTTTGGTGTTCCGCCTTAACCTTCTGACAAGTTAAGCACCGAGAAACAAATTCTGCAACCTCGGCCTTCATTCCAGGCCACCAATACATTAACTTCAAGTCTCGGTACATTTTGGTGGATCCCGGATGTACAGAGTACTGACTCCTATGAGCTTCTTCCAATACTTGCCTTTTGATATCATCATCATCGGGAACACAAATCCTCCCATTATAGCAAATCATGCCATCACTATCCTCAGTCTGGCGATCCTCTCTGAAACTGTAACTTCACGTCAGCTTCTTGAGCTACATGGATTTTTTCCCTTAACACACTGGCTATTCGAATGTGCCGCAACACTATACGGTCCCTCTTTCTTGCTACCTTGAGCTTCAAGTCTCTGAATGACTCTAACAAAGCCATTTCGTGAATCATTAACCTTGCCGTGTGGATAGACTTCCTGCTTAGAGCATCTGCTATCACATTGGCTTTCCCAGGGTGATACTTCAATTCGAAGTCGTAGTCCTTCAAAAATTCAGTCCACCTTCTCTGTCTGTTATTCAACTCTTTTTGGTCAAACAGATACTTCAAGCTCTTGTGATCACTAAAAACCTCGAAACGAGAACCGTAAAGGTAATGTCTCCAAATTTTCAGTGCAAACACAATAGCCGCCAACTCTAAGTCATGAGTTGGGTAATTCCGTTCGTGAGTCTTTAATTGCCTAGATGCATAGGCCACAACATGTTGATTCTGCATGAGAACACATCCTAAACCCTTCCCAGAGGCATCACTGTAAATCTGAAATCCCAATGATGGATCTGGAAGAATTAGGATCGGAGCAGAAGTTAACTTTTCTTTCAATCCAAGAAAACACTCCTCACAATCGTCATCCCAAGTAAACGGTTGACCCTTGCGAGTCAGTCGAGTAAGCGGAAGTATCAATTGTGAAAAACCTTCAATGAATCTTCTATAGTAACCAGCTAAACCCAGAAAGCTTCTGATCTCAGTCACGGACGTCGGTCGTTCCCAATTCAACACTGCTTCCACCTTGCTAGGATCAACTGCAACCCCCTCCTGGGAAATCACATGACCCAAGAACTTTACTTCGGACATCCAAAAGTCACACTTCGACGGTTTAGCATAAAGCTTCTTCTCTCGGAGTACTCCTAGGACAAAGCGGAGATGCTGGGCATGCTCCTCAACTGACTTTGAGTAAACCAAGATATCATCAATAAAGACGACCACAAACTGATCTAGGTAGGAATGAAACACTCTATTCATATAATCCATGAATACGGCCGGAGCGTTAGTCAATCCGAAGGACATCACCACAAACTCGTAGTGTCCGTACCTCGTACGAAAAGCAGTCTTCGGAATGTCTAAGGCTCTTACCCTGATTTGATGGTACCCTGACCTTAGATCAATTTTGGAGAAAACTTTAGCACCTCAAAGTTGGTCAAGTAGATCATCTATCCTTGGTAATGGATACTTGTTCTTGATAGTGATTTTATTCAGCTGACGGTAGTCTATGCATAACCTCATGCTTCCGTCCTTCTTCTTGACCAGCAATACCGGAGCACCCCATGGAGAAGCACTCGGTCGAATAAACTTCTTGGAAATTAATTCCTCAAGTTGGGACTTCAATTCCTTCAGTTCGAGAGGAGACATCCTATATGGTGCTATGGATATTGGCCATGCACCAGGAGCCAAATCTATAAAGAATTCTACCTCTCGTTCCGGAGGCAAAGAGGAAACTTCCTCGGGAAAAACATCTAAGAAATCATTAACAACTTGAATAGACGATAAATCCAAATCAGCTTCAGTTGATGCAGACAAAATAACAACAAAAGCTTCCGCACCTTGGAATAGAGACTGGCTGGCTGAAGTGAATGAAATAACACCATCATCTGCAGGTAGTGAATGTTCCGCCACTTCAGAAGGAAAATTAATGGCACGCTTGAAACAGTCAATAGTAATGTGATTGGAAGTCATCCAATTCATTCCCAAAATGATCTCCATTCCCCTTATAGGTAAACAGATAAAATCAACAACAAACTCCCTACCTCCTATGGTAAGCAGACAGTTAAGGCATAAAGATTGGGTTCGCACACGACCCTTTGCAGCAGTAAGGATAGTTATTGGCTCGGATATAGGAGATACTGTTAACCCTAACCGTTCAACACATGCTTCTGAGATAAAGCAATGAGTAGCACCAGAGTCATACAGAATATTAACAGTTTGATTAAAGAGAGAACCTGTACCCCTTATAAGATTATCAGCTGGTTTGATGGTCTTAGCATCCAAAGTGTTGACTCGAGCCTGCCTCAGAGCATCAGGAGACTCTAAGAAAGCTTTCCTTGACGGGCAATTATTAGCATAATGGCCCACTTCTTTGCAAAGGTAGCATTGGTTCGGTCCCACCTGGCATTTGCCTTTATGAAACTTCTTGCACACATGACACCTGTCATACCCTGCAGAGTCTCTTGACTGCACTCGTTTCCCCTTGTCTGAATTCCCTTTATACCTAGGGTTTGAAGAAGTTGACTCATTACCCCTTCTTATCCTTCCAGAAATCTTTCCTCTCAGGATACATTCTTTTAAGATCGCTTTCAGTTGAATGAGCTTGTTGAACCAAAGCAGGATAAGTGGTCATGGAATAAGAACTGAGACCTTGATTCACATCGCCTCTAAGACCTTGTCTGAACATCACCATTTTCCACTTATCATCAGGAGCGGTGGTCCCCAATTCATAGAATTGTGACAACCTCTCAAATTTTGCAGCGTATTCCCCAACTGTCATCTCTCCCTGTTTCAAATTCAGAAATTCCATCTGTTTGGCAAGTCTTTGAGAGTCGGGGAAATAATGACTCAAAAATAACTCCTTGAAAGTATTCCACTCAAGAGGAGTTCCTTGAGTTTGTAGCATTCTACGAGCATTAACCCACCAGGTGTGAGCATCCTCGTCCAGAGCGTTAGCAGCACAAATTACTTTCTCTGCTTCATTGCATTGCAAGGTAACAAAGATCCGTTCCATGGCATCTACCCAGAAATAGGCCTTCATTGCCTCGGATCCTCCTTTGAAGGTTGGGGTTTCATCTTCAGAAACCGAAAATACACCCTGTTGGGATCCTCAGGTGTTGGCACATTGACTGGCTCAGCGGGTTGTGGTTGAGGCATCTGATGCATCTGTTGCATTTGAGCCATTTGAGCCATCTGTTGCTGTTGCATTAGCATCATGTCATTCATCATCTTTTGCTGAGTCTCGATGACATTCTGCATCCATTCTTGATGAGGATCAACAGGTGGGTTTCTCCTACCTCTTCCAGCCATGATTCTGCGAAATATGCACAAAGTATTAAGTTGATCAGGCTCAATGTCTAATAGCATACTAAGAAGAATCAGACTTAGAAGACGTAAAAGACTCTTAACATCTAAGTCCGACTAGGTCGAACTACTCTGATACCAAATGTAACACCCCGGTATTTCTAACGTGTAGAGACACCGAAGATGCACAGATGCGGAAATTCAGAGGACACAGTTCCTGTTTAAGTATTGGACATACAAACTTTTTCCGAAATAAACACATAGTCGGAGATAGCATTACTTCTTAAATTAGAAGTTCATCGGTTCCATACCGAACGGAATACAATACCCAAGTCCAAATACCAAACAGAAATATAAAGCGGTTCGTAAAAACTCATAACCAATACAAGTTTATACAACCAAACGGAACAACAAAAGAACAAAGGATAAAGATGACTAAGTCTTCAGCACCTCCGAGAGTATACCAACTACTCGTGCACAACAATCTTCCTTTTTCCCTGCTTCTCTGAAAAACAACAAATATGGATTGAGTGAGATAACATTATCTCAGTGAGTCCCACCGTGCCCCTCACTGACACTCGGTTCAATTATTAAACCGTTACAACATAAGCTGACATAACAATGTCTTATTCATTAATCGAAATGCCGACTGCACAACAATTGCTAATCCCGGCAAATCGTGAATTGAACTTAACATGTTCCGGCTGCACAACGATTGCTAATCCCGGGAACCATGTGTCTAACCTTAGCACAAACCGGCTGCACAACGCTTGCTAATCCCGGTAACCCACGAATTGACCACGCCAAGGCGTATACAGGGCCTAGGGTGAGGGCTCATGACTTCCCTTCCTAGTATGCTACTTGTCGGGTCGTCACCCAACGCGATACATATGACAATACGCATCAAATTCTCGAGAGTTAGATAATTTATATCTTTTCGATCACCAAAGGATCAATCACATAATAGTTGGATAAACAATATCCATACCGATCTATAATCCGTTTTGAGGAATTCATAAATTAGGCCTCCGGCATTATAATCATATTCAATTGACATATATAAACATATATATATTCAGTCAGTCCATCAGACGGTGTACCCACACGTATATTAGGGTTTTGCTTTTTCAATCAAATGTGCTTTCGAAGCTCTTTTTCAAAATCATGAGTTGAACAAGTTCAAAATACGGTTTTCAATAAGGAAATCCCTTTTTAATTGATTGAGAAAGAGATTAGAAAAGGTTCGGGATCAAACGGAGCTCCGGAATGAGAAATCGGGAATCGGTGACAGAAGCTCACGCACGGTCTGTGCCCAGGGGCGCACGACCCGTGCGTGATTTACCATAATCACACAATCCAAACCGAAAGGGGCGCACGGTCCGTGCCCAGGGTTGCACGGTCTGGGCGTCCCGTTATTTTTTTAATTAGGCCAACCCGTAGCAGGCGCGCGGTCCGTGCCCAGGGGCGCACGGTCCGTGCGACCTGTGTCTGTTTCCAAAAATTCACCTATTTCTCAATTTCGCTTTCCGTTTTCGCCCAATTCGATTTCTAATATCGATTACTCCTGAAACTCAAAATCCCAAATATTCCAGATAGTATACAAATCATTTTATTTCAACGATTTAATCACAACTTCGTAAATTGTTCAACAATTCCATAAAAACCGTAAAAACGCGATATTTCTCAAAAATCTTTCGAAAACGGATAATGCCTTATGACTCAAAACCGATATATTTTCAAGACACATAAAAATATCCCTATCCGTGAGTAGAACTCACCGTTACACCGAAGTCCGAGAGTTGGGCCGAAAAGCGAAGTCACCGAATCGAAAATACACGAACGATCCCCGCTAGAACTCGAACCGATTTCCAAAACGGAAATCTCCACCTCTAGAACGCTGGAACAGCAACTGAATCTTCACCACTTCCTCCTATTTCGAAATACAAGCTTAAGACTTCACCCTTGATAGCAAAAATTGAACATGCAAGCCACAACAACTCAAAGCTCCACCATCTTCACCATTGAAGCTTTAAGTTTCGAATTTGAGGTTGAGAGATAGAGAGAGAATCAGCTTCTGAAATTGTGCTCATTGGAAAGCAAATCGAAAATGGAGTAGGGAAGTGATGAAAACACTTACATGCAATGACATTGGAGATGAATCCTTCTCCCTCTTTCTTCCTTTCTCTCTCTCGATTTCTCCCTCTCCTTTCTAGTTTTCCCTTCTGTTTTTCTTTCTTCTTTTCAGCTGGAGACAAATGTTCAAGTGAGAGGGTGAGGGAGGGTTCAGTTGGGTGAATATGGGCTGGGGGTTTAAATGATGGTGAAAAGACCGTTTTACCCTTGGCCCATAAATGATAGTTTAGGTGCTGAAAATTCCCTTCGGTACAAAACTTACCCGATTAATCCGGTTCCGATCCGAAATTCCTCAATTCTTTCGGTTCGTAATTAATTATAATCTTCATTATTATATTTTAATAACTAGGGATGTGAAAAGACAGATTTGCCCTTCAGCCCCAATTCCTCATTTAAATTATGAATAAGCGACACTTTAAAGGAGAATAGGATTTCTAGACAAATTCCTCGACATTTTAATCCCCGAGACATGACCAATTATTCCCACAAATAACTAGTCGGTCTGAGGTATCATAGTACGAGTCTTTAAAAATTAGGGATGTTACAATCACCCCAACATTTAAAATTTTTGTCCTCAAAATTGATAAGACGTACCTTAACGGAAGAGATATGGATATCGAGTCCGCATGTCTTCTTCCAATTCCCATGTAGCCTCTTCGGCTGAAAAGACATCCCAGACTACTTTGACAATCGGAATAGTCCTTGAACGCAGAGTCTTCACACCACGCTCCAAGATATGACCAGGATAAGGTTGAAATGACAAATCCTGACGCAGGTCAATCGTATCAACACTCAATGGATGATGCAGATCGGGAACATACTTCCTCAATTGAGTCACGTGGAACACATCATGGAGATTTGATAGCGCCGGAGACAATGCGAGGCGATAGGCAACTGGCCCAATCCGCTCGATGATTTGGAAAGGTCCAACGTATCGAGGACTGAGCTTTTTCGCTCGCAAGGCTCTCCCGGTGCCTATGGTTGGAGAAACTTTCAAGAACATATGATCACCAACCTCAAACTCCAACGGTCTCCTTCGGTTGTCAGCATAGCTCTTTTGCCGACTCTGAGCAACCTTCATCCTTTCTCGATTTAACTTGATCTTCTCAGTAGTCTCGCGAACCATACCGGGTCCCAAAAACTTATCTTCACCAATCTCCCACCAACACAACGGAGTTCTACACTTCCTACCATAAAGTGCTTCAAATGGCGCCATTCCAATGTTGGAGTGGTAACTGTTGTTGTAGGAGAATTCTACTAATGGAAGATGATCCTCCCATTTTCTCCCGCAATCGAGCACACAAGCCCGAAGCATGTCCTCAAGAGTCTGAATAGTCCTCTCAGTCTGACCATCAGTCTGAGGATGATATGCAGTGCTAACAAGTACTCTAGTCCCCATTGCTTCATTCAATGCCCTCCAAAATCTAGAGGTGAACTTGGGATCTTGGTCTGACACGATACTCGTTGGAACCCCATGCAGTCTGATAATGTTCTTCACATATTCATCTGCTAACTTGGAAACTTTATAAGTCGAGCGAACGGGAATAAAGTGAGCAGATTTAGTCAATCGGTCCACTACTATCCAAATAGAATCATTACCGGCCTGTGACCTCGGCAACCCCATGACGAAATCCATTGAAATATCTTCCCATTTCCAAACTGGCACATCTAGCGGTTGTAACTGACCGCCCGGTCTTCGGTGTTCCGCCTTAACCTTCTGACAAGTTAAGCACCAAGAAACAAATTCTGCAACCTCGGCCTTCATTCCAGGCCACCAATACATTAACTTCAAGTCTCGGTACATTTTGGTGGATCCCGGATGTACAGAGTACTGACTCCTATGAGCTTCTTCCAATACTTGCCTTTTGATATCATCATCATCGGGAACACAAATCCTCCCATTATAGCAAATCATGCCATCACTATCCTCAGTAAAATCTGGCGATCCTTTCCGAGACTGTAACTTCACGTCACTTTTTGAAAACATAAAAGTGACATAGAGAGAGATACAAACTTGGCCATTTAATAGAAAAAATAATCACAACATCATTTCAGGGGTAACTTGGTCATTTAATAGAAAAAGAAATACAAACTTTTTGAAAAGTAAAAAGTCACTTTTGAAAACATAAAAGTGTCATCTGCTGCAATATAATAAAATCAAGTGTCAGCAAAATGTCTAAATTAGACATCTTAGATTTTTTCCTTTTGTCCAAATATTGGGGTCACTACAACATTTTGAACCTACGGCAACGCCTGAAAACCGTTGCGTAATGCCAAAAAACCATTGCCTTTACTTTTGGCAACGGTTCTGAAACCGTTGTTTCTGCAGGCGTTGCCTATTGTTTAGACAACGGTTTTTTGCAAGTAAAGGCAACGATACCAAAAAACCGTTGCGTTTGAGAGACAAAGACAACGGTTTTCCTCCACGCTATGGCAATAATTTAAAACTGTTGTAAACAATGACAACGGTAAAAAATAGTTCCTAATAAAAAACCGTTGTCTATCATCACCAAGTACAACAGTTTAAAACCGTTGCCATAAAGTATAAAAATTAAAAGAAAACTACAAAAAAGACTAAAGAGGTCCATTTCATTCCTTCCCAACAAAAAACAAATGTGATATCACTAAAATTTAAGATTCAAAAAAGTTATTAATTACATGTATCATACAAACCTAGCTTCAATTCTCAATGAACTTGGAAAAAATTACCAACAAAACTCTAGAAAGCTAAGTAATGCCCAAAGCTCTATTATTCAACGTTGTTACTTGCCAGCCATCCTCCACCAAGTCCATTTGAAAAACCATTGTGCTTGTGACGTAACCAAGTGCAACGAAAAACATGAGATTGTTATGCTCATCCCGTTCATTCCTTTTTAATCTTTCTCAGTGTTGTCAAATATCGGCCATGGCGGCGCCATGGCGGATTGCGGTGGCGGATTTCTTGAAAACTGCCATGGCCAATTTGTGAAGGATGGCGGTTTATGGCGGCCTAAAATGGCGGTTTTTTCGCTCCCCGCCAAAGACTGCCATCCGCCATTGACAACACTGATCTTTCTGCACAAAAAATCAAGAATACTAAGCATAGTATCAAGAATAGGACAATAATAACATTTAAACGAATTAGTTTGATTGACATAATGATTTCAAGATATTCAAGCAAAAAATTAATAAGTTACAAATAAAATGACAATTAATAAAAGAAAATAGTATCAAGAATAGGACAATGATAACACTGAAACGAATCTAAGAAAGCTCGAGATACCTATAGATAGCTATAATTAATTATCATGGACAGGTACATGTATATATAATACTAGCCTCATCACCCGTGCATCGCACGGGGAGAGCTATTATCGATTAAATTAATTCTTTTAATTAGCGACTAAAATAACTAAGAAGATCACATATTAAGAAAAACTTTAAAATTTTCAAGTATTAGATAAGCACACCAATAAGTCACAATAGTATTACAAAACTAAGAACACACATCAACATAAACACAACAAAGCATTAGAGCTTCAAAATACGTTAAGCTAATAATTGTTAATAAGAATTTAAGCATACATAATGGCTTGATTAGAATAGAGTTCCAAAGAAAAACATTTATACACTTCCCAAAGAATAAAAGATATCGCTTGATTCATGAGACATCATTTTACTTGTCTAGCTTGATTTTCATATTAATACCATCCAAACTCAACATTTCAATATATGTTTTCACTCCAATTAACTCATATATTTTAACAAAATTATCAAACAGAAATATTTTATTGCTCCTTAGCCTAAGCCACCTATTTGGTCATTATTTTTTTTTTTTGGTTTGGACCATCGTTGGCTACCCGAGTGTCCCAACGCTTTCAACGAAAGACTAATCTCCGCTCGTGCTTAAGATCAAATATCGCATTGGCCAACACCGAGTTTGTCCACTGCGAGAATCGAACCCGAGAGCACCGGGTTGACCCCTCATGTCCCAGGGTAGATTAAGCCACTGAGCCAACGGTGTTGGTTAACCTATTTGGTCATTATGTTTTGCCTTTATAGACACAATTTCTCTTAGAGCAACATTCTCCACCATGTGTTGCTATATTGGAACTGATAAACTATGCACACATTAATATTACTATTATGTTTGGTTTGTGTTAATGTGGTGCTTTTTCTGTTTAGGCCATTAACCATCAAGTTTTTTCTCGTCTTCTGAATATCTTGAGTAGTAATTATAAAAAAAAATGTACCAAGAAGGAAGCATGTTGGACCATATCAAACATCTCGACTGGGAACAGGCAACATATTCGGGATTTTGCATTTGTGATAATTATAATTCAAACCATGAATTTTCTACTTTAAATATTTCATGTTTGCTGCAATCGTTCTATAGTGTTAAAATTGGTACTGGACCAAACCAGGTTATGAAACAACTATGGGTTTAATTCATGGGCCTGACTACTATAGAAAAATATTGTGTATATAAATAGAACTGCTCAATAGAGGTGCTCACGCTGAGCAGAATAAGTACACAAACATAAAGCTGAAACGAAGTTTAATGTCCAAAATAATGTCTCTGATGGAGAACCACCAATATCATTTGTAATTGAGGCTTTATTGCTTCTTTGTGATAGTACTGCCTATCAATTGCTTGTGCATGTAATCATTAAGTTTGTTACTAAAAATATCATTTTCTTGGTCTACCTCAGTTCAAGTCAAGACTTTCTCCCTTGTTAACACATGTTCTTATCAAAATTCATTAAATATCTGCAAAAACACAAAATGGTAATTAGATTAATAAGCACAAAGGTGAAACAAATCAAAGCTTTCAAAACTTTATTATTAGAGCTCAAATACTACTAAAGGCATAGACTTTAGTATCATAAGAAAAATGAATGACTATATTGGAGAAATCATTACTATTAACCGAATAATCAAGCCTTGAACTCATCAAAGAAGACTGAAGTTCACTTAGGACATTCCACATTTTAGGACTGAAAAGAAAATATCAGTATATTAGTCATGTGATGCATGTAACAAATGTGAGATGAAAATACTTGGTTGACCCTTAGTAAAAAATGCAAACACCCAATTAGCAATCATCCTCAGAACACAAAGTTCTCGCCTTTGTTAGCAAAAATAACACATAACATAACATGGTGGTGAGATTCAGCAAGAAAGCATTATAGAAAAGCAAAAGTTCTCATCCAATTCACACAACACAGGAACATTTTGCTAAAGCATCTTGGGAATATCATAAATGAATTTATGCAAGAAACCACAAAAGAACCAAATAACACTAAACCTGTAAGTGTAACAATGAAGCATCTCTTTCTAATTTGCCAAACATCATACTCAAAGTTTAGGTAATGCGCTACAAAATCTAACACAAAAAGCATAAAAAAACAAATTAAAGATAAAAATACAGAATATAGAATGACCCAAAGAAATAAAAAAATCCAAATAAACTTTGAAAGATATGAAAGTCATAAAAATAAACCAACGTAGCAAAAAAACTGAAAGAAAATACGAACAGTAGAAGACCATATTAGAATAGCAACATGCAAGATTTGGTGTTGCAAACGATTTGGAAGACCAGGAAATCATCATCCTTCCCCTAATTAAATAAAAAATTTACCCTTTTCTCAATTTAATGGCAGAATTAGTAATGCAAACCAACAAAAATGCAAACCCTAAAAAGTAAGAAACTTAAGAGAAGCAACACACGTTAATACAACTCAATATCAGCAAGAAACCCATACTCTCAACCAGGCTCATACATGAGGGAGTCACATATACTCTATCAAGTCCATACATGCTCGACCAGCAATTTTATACACACATCTTATAGGGAGTAAAGTTAGTAATTGCTACTGGTAATTGTTAACAAATACAAATGAAATAGATAGATCAAGATTGACAATTTGCAAGTAAATCAAATTAACTCTAAAATTTGTCAATCAATTGTAGAATTAAAAGCCTCAATAGACTGGAAATGTACTATATCAAGCACTCGCCTCATACATGTACACAAAAGGTTCTCCAAGTTGCATGTCTTTTGGAGAGAAAGCCTTAGCTCCATCATGTTTTCCAATTTTGTTGAACAACCCCAGAAGGTCATTCCATTCCCTTTGAGCAATAAAAAAACTGCATCAAAATTGGCCAATTGAATTAAATGTGTACCTTCCAATTCAAATGCTTTCTTTCTTTATGTACCCTTCTAGAATGTCAGCTGGTTAACAAAGCAATCAAATTGAAAGTTGCAGACAACAATGAACACACCATGAGTTAAAAGAGGAAAATACATTAGAAAAATGAACCAAAAAATTCTCATAATCAAAACCATTGTTCTAAATTAAATTACTTCACATCCAAATAATGAAAATAATGAAAACTTCACCAATAGGTTCCAACATTGATGAAAAACATTGTTTTGACTGAAGTTCATAAATTTGGAATCATATGGCAAAACTCATGAAATAGGCAGAGCAGAAGTGCACCACACCAAAAGAACTGAAAATACCAATTTCAAGCAACATGAAGAAAAAGCAAGCATCCCAAGAAAGAAGATAATGGTTGTAGGAAAATAGGCAGAGCAGATGAAGCAAAATTTTGAAAATTGGAAAACATGACGGGTTACCAATAAAATACGGACACCCCATACTTTTAAATAAAACAAAAAGAACCCATAAAAACAACACAAAATCACCCAGAAAAATATGAAAAGGGAAAAGCTTTAATTTGGAATCGATATCGAAATAGAATAAAATGTACTCTTACCTGGTAGACGCATCTTCATTCTTCTTCAGAAATGAAATGGAACGTTGCAGAAAATAAAATAAAAGTTAGGTTCTTTCTTAGTTGTGTTGATGCGGATTCTATTGTGCAGGTGAGTGAAGGAGTTCACTTTCACACTCACTCAATCGCTCTCGCTCACACTTCGCCTTTGTCTTGTCTTGTGTGTGTATCTCTACTTCCCTTGCAGCCGCATGCAGCAGATCCCAAATAGTCCTCGTTGAGGACATCTTACAAACACCATTTGGACTTCCTTGACTCGACTCTTTCCGGCAACCACACCCACTCCCAAAAGCACATAACGTCGACTGTGGTGAACCAGACACAAAACCAAAACGACAACATACAATATCAAAACGCAGAATACCAAAAACAAAGGTTTCACAATATAAAACCAAATAAGTAAAAAAAAGTTAGAGAGAGAGAGAGACCTGTGCATCAACAAAGCAACTCAAGTTAGTCACTTTTCCAACAAAATCAAAATCATCATCACAGTGACCAGATCTCACTATCTTCTTCCTCACTGAAGCGTTTGACGATGACGGTGATGGTGGAGCAGCCACTGCTCTCATTGGTGAACTTGAAGGCTGACGGTGATTTTGCTCCACAATGATTCCACCGCCACTTGAAGCCCAACATTCATGCGACCTCTTCGTTGACGCTGAAACACAAACAAAAAACATTAGAAAAAAAACAAAAAAAACACTGAATTAACATTATGTGAATCACGGATAAGGTTGATTTTTTTCTTACCAGAGCGTTCCTTTCTGGGTACGGGCACTCCGATCATCTCATCGGCTGCTTTCCACGTCGTCGGCGGTACTGGTCTAAAAACTTTCGCCGGACGGAAGCTCTTCCGATGATGGTTGGTGAGCGACGATAAAGACAAAGAAGATGGGTTTAGCGAAAGCATTCTAACTGAACCTCCTCCACTGCTGCCTCCTGCATCTGATGAATCCTCATCACATGATGTTTTTCACTGCAAAAAAGGGGAATTTTACTTAATAATTTGATGAATGAATGGAAAGTGTTAGGAGAAAATTAAGAAGTTGTTCTATTTGGGATTTAATTGCTTTGCAGTGTTTATGCTGAGTTTTTGTGGTGTTTTTGTGCCCAGGGACTAGGTGAAGAGAAGAACGAAGAAATGCAAGCAAGCAGACTCAAAAATACAAGGAAATAAGGTTTCTGCCAAATCGCGCTGAAGTTGCGCTGGAAGCGCGAGTGAGGCGCAAGAATCCACTGTAGCGTCCTCCATCCACGCCTAAGTGGCGCTGGAAGCGCGAATCGCGCGCGGATTGCCAGTGAGGCGCAAAACACCGGAAAACACGTTAAATCAGGCCCAGCACGCGTTTTGGGGGGATTTTTGGCCGTTTTTGGAACCCTAGAACAAGAGAGGAGCAATTCCGTCTGACGGCTACCGAAGAATCAAGACTTGGGAACAAGGATTGAAGCTTCATATGTGTTCATCATCATCTTCCACTTGTAATTTTCCTTGTTTCTCTTCATTAATCATGAATAGCTAAATCTCTTTATGTTAGGGATGAAGGAATATTGATGTAACTCTATTGTCGCTGGTTTAGAATCAGATTTGTATCGTACTCTCTCGTATTTTGTGTATCGAATTTCTACGCTTAATGCTTTTTATGGTTGGAAAACTCATACAATGATATTTTGTTCAATTATGAAATGGGAGTTTTATTCTTGAATGTTTGAAATTCGATACCCTCAATTGGTAGTTTAGGAATAATCTATGAGTTGTTGTATAATGCAAACTCTTGCTTTAATGCTTGTTGTTAATTAGAATCACCTAAGGGATTAGGGATTTAGTTATCGACAAAGGACTAGTTACCTAAGGAACTAGGAATTGGTTAATGTTGTGAGTTTGATAGCAAGATTAGAGAGAGAGATTAACTTTCAAATTAAATCAGTGGCAATAGGGTGAAATCAATAGGAATTCGTCCCTAGCATCCTTTACCATCGTATCCTTTTCAACTCGTTTTTCGGCTATTATTATTAAAAACACAAAAATATTTTATTGCTTTACTTCGAGCTTGACAGCTCAACAATTATCAAACCAAAACCCTTTTAAACCTGATTCCTATTAGTAGTTGTTAACATCTTTAGTAAAATAACTTCGATCCTTGAGGACGATATCCCGGTACTTACCGGTTTATTACTTGCACGATTCGGTACACTTGCCGAAAAGTTAACAAGTTTTTGGCGCCGTTGCCGGGGATCGAAATTACATTTACTAGTAATTCGAAGGCAACTGCTAATTCGAACCCGTACATATTTACATTCACTTTAGTTTTATTTCTGTTATTTTTTTTGTTATTGTATATATATTACACAGTTTGCTTTGACACTTGTGCGAGTTTCTTGTGTCCTCAGTGCATGCGCGGAGCCGTTAATCCTAAGGATTTACTTTTCGATCCGGAGATTGAGAAAACCGCTAGAGCTAATAGAAATGAAGCAAGGTTAAGGAAGCAAGGAGCAACAACCGGAGAATCTTCTGTGCAACAAACTGTGACTGAAATTATGGGAGAAAATCCACCACCTGCTCGCACTCTTGGCGACTTTGGTAGAAGAAATCAAGGCGTTCAAGCATACACCTTCCAACCTGTGGGAGCTGTGGCATTTGAGATCAAGTCTTCGATCCTCACTGCCTTGAAAGCAGAACAATTCTCTGGGTCTGATGCTGAAGATCCAAATCAACACTTATTTCAGTTCTATGAAATTTGCGGGTCCACAAATCCGGTGGGAGTGACTGATGACCAGAAAAAGTTGCGTCTCTTTCCATATACTTTGACTGGGAGGGCTAAAGATTGGCTAAACACTATCCCAGCAGGAACTATTAACAATTGGGGTGATCTAGAGAGCAAGTACTTAGAAAGATTCTTTCCAATTTCTAAGTTCATCAAGAAAAGGGCTGAAATATCAAATTTTGAGCAAGGAGATACTGAGTCTCTTTATGATGCTTGGGAAAGGTTCAAACTGTTATTAAAAAAATGTCCTGGGCATGGTATTGATGACTTTGTTCAGTTGCAAACTTTCTGTCATGGTTTGCGACCTCAAACAAGAATGATGTTAGATGCCTCAGCTGGAGGGTCTTTGGGTACTAAAACTGAAGCGGAAGCAAGACAGTTAGTGGAGCATATGGCTTCTAATGAGTACCGGATTCAAAATGATAGAGGAGCAACAAAGAGGCCAGGAATTTTAGAGTTGGACGCTAATAGTGCTGTGTTGGCTCAACAAAACGTAATGTCACTTCAAATTGAGGCTCTCACTAAACAGTTAGCTGCTGCTTTGCCAAGTGGATCTCAAACTCCTGACCCGTTCAAGCAGTGCAAACTGGGGCATGTAATTATTGTGGCAGAAATGCTCATGAAGGTGACTGTGCAACCCATGGAGATAACAGTGAACAGGTTAATTATATGGGCAACTTTCAGAAGCAAGGTGGGAACCCTTATTCTAACACCTACAATCCTGGGTGGAAGAATCATCCCAACTTCTCTTGGAAGAATAATGATACCTCAGGGTCACATCAGCAGCAACCTAGTCAAGAACAAAGAAAGCCATCTCCTATGGAGGAAGCGTTGACTCAGTTTATGCAAATGACAAGGACAACCTTTCAATCTCAAGACCAAGCTATGAAGAATATGGAAAAGAATCATGAAGCTTCCATAAAGAATCTAGAGACTCAAATTGGGCAGTTATCAAAGCACCTTGCTGGATCATCTAACAGCGGTTTCTCGGCTAATACAGTTGACAACCCTAGGGATGAAACTGCTAAGGCTATCTCTCTAAGAAGTGGTCGGGAGTTGCCGACTCCTGTGGTAAATTGTGAAAAGAAGGTGTCAGTTGAAAATGAAAGAACAGAGTTGAGTGAAAAGAATGAAAATGAAAAAGATGGAGAAGTTGAAAATGAGTTGAGTAAGGAAAGTGAAGAAGGTGTGAAGTCTAACCCTAATAAAAACAATTTGTTCTTTGATGTGCAGGTACAAGAGAAACTCAAGGCATCTCCTCCGCAAGTGAAGTTACCGTATCCTCATGCTAGCAAGAAAAATCAAAAAGATGAGCAGTTTTCTAAGTTCATGGAGGTTTTCAAGCGACTACAAATCAATATACCCTTCGCCGAAGCTCTAGAACAGATGCCCATATATGCCAAATTCATGAAGGAGCTTTTGTAACAGCCCAGGTCCACCGCAGCGGCCACCCCGGTCCCACTGTTACCTCATGGTCTTCTCTACCCCTCTTGTAGAATTTTTGCCTTCCGTGGGAATCGAACCTTGCACCTGAGGCATAAGTGCAAGTTAAACCCCCTTCCCACTACCAATTGAGCGCCTTTTTATGTAACAGCCCAGGTCCACCGCAGCGGCCACCCCGGTCCCACTGTTACCTCACGATCTTTTCTACCTCTCTTGTAGAATTTTTGCCTTCCGTGGGAATCGAACCTTGCACCTGAGGCATAAGTGCAAGTTAAACCCCCTTCCCACTACCAATTGAGCGCGCTCAATTGGTAGTGGGAAGGGGGTTTAACTTGCTCTTATGCCTCAGGTGCAAGGTTCGATTTCCACGGAAGGCAAAAACTTACAAGAGGGGTAGAGAAGACCGTGAGGTAACAGTGGGACCGGGGTGGCCGCTGCGGTGGACCTGGGCTGTTACAGCTTTTGACAAAGAAGAGGAAACTCAAAGAGGACGAAACAGTGGCTTTGACTGAGGAGTGCAGTGCTATAATCCAGAGGAAGCTCCCTCAGAAAATGAAAGATCCGGGAAACTTCATGTAACATCCCCAAAATAATTAATGGAATTATTTGGATGTTAACCCAATTAAACTAATTTAGTACTTAACTGGTAAATTTATTTAGTGCTAAAATTAATTATTGGTCGTCATCGGATCGCTAACCGGATAATACGGGTCAATGAAGTTTTGGAATCGAAATAAGAGATTTCGATCAATATGGTGATTGGACCACGTTACCAACTATATATTAAATATATATATATTTATATATATATATATATATATATATATATGTGTGTGTGTGTGTGTGTGTGTACGTGTGTGTGTGTTAAAAAGGAAAGAAAAAGAATTGAAAGAAAAGAAGAAAGAAGAAAGCGAGAGACAGTGATGAGAAAGAAGAGAAGAAGAAGAGAATGGCGTGAGGGAGAAGAGAAGAGAAGAGGGAGGGAGAAGACTTCACCGAAACGACTTCCTTCCAACACGAAAAATGTTCGGCATTCCTTCCTCTTCGTTTTGGTACCAATTTCATGACGATCAACTCACTCTCACTCACTTGGCCATTTTTGTGTTTTGGAGGTTTTGTGGGAAATCCGATTTTGGGTTGGTTTTGAAGGTTTAAGTTCGGTTAGGAACGAACCCAAGGTGGATTGCTCGAGTATTAGAGTTCGATTGGATGATTGGGAGCTAGTTGGGTGAGTTAGGTTGAAAAATCAAAATTATTGGGGTTATGTGTGAATAGTGTCATGGAGGTTAGAGGAGGAAGATGATGAATAGTATCCGTGGAGAATTTCGGGGAATTCGTTATTTCGGTCAACAAGAGGTTTCGCGATCGAGTGGAAGGCTTTGGAAGCGGATTGGAGGTCGCCGGAGCGGGGAATGTTCGTGTGGCTACTCGGCGAATTCGGCTCGATCGTGGTTCACGCTTCAAGGGTGAGTTTTACTCACGTTTAGGATTTTTGTTTTCGAATTAATTAATTGATCGTTTTACCGCTTTCGCTGGTCTGGAATATTACTTGATATTGTCTGTTTCGGGTTAGGAATCGATCGGAGCGAGTCTCGAGTTGTGTCGTATTGAAATGGAATTTTTGGTGATTCGATTTCGAAAGATTTTGACTTAAAAACCGTTAATTGGAAAATATGTCGCGTTTTGATACAATTCGTTTAAAATGAGTTTTTGATTGATTTGATTGATTGTGTGACTTTGATTGAGACTGTTTTTATAGTTGTCAAAACTGTTTTCAATCGGAACAAGAATCGGAATTGAGCGGAATAGCGAATTTCGCAAGAAAACGGAAAACCTGCACTTTTCTGCAGAGGGTCGCGTCGCGACCCGTTACCATCGCGTCGCGACCTAGCCCAGTTTTGTCACGCAAAAAGTTTGTCACTTTTCGCGTCGCGACGGAAGCAGTTCGCGTCGCGACGCTTTGCAGATTTTCAACAGTTTTTCACTGATTTTGTTTTCGCGATAACTTTTGATCCGGGAACCCGATTGAGGTGTTCTCAGGTGCGTTTGAAAGCTTATTGAAAGGCCTAATCAAATAAATGATTTAAATTGTATAATGAACTGTTTTTGAAGTTATAGATTGTTTCGAAAAACCAACTAATAGTGCACGTGTGCGGATACGTTTATTAATAATAAAGCGGACTATGAGTCCTACGTGGTACGGTATAACTGACGCGAGATGATTATTATTTATTGTCTAAACCGGTCTACGATTCACGATATATATATTATATCGACTATGGGAAACGGCCCGATGCGGGTGTTATGTTCAATTATTGGTCTGAATGTAAATGAACTAAATGTTCATATGATTGTAGATATATATATTATATCGAGTTGGGTGACGACCCATGTTGACATACTAGGCGGGGAAGTCATGAACCCTTACCCTAGGCTCTGTGCTATTAGGAAACACTATTGGTAATGGGGTTCGCCGGGATTAGCAAGTGGATTGCGGTCGGTGTTGTGTCAAAAGTTTGTGCTACGTTCATCGGGATTAGCAAGTGGATTGCGGTCGATGGTACGTAGAAAGGCCTAGGATATTAGTTCATCGGGATTAGCAAGTGGATTGCGGTCGGTGTCCTATTAGATCGAAGCCTTATTGTATGATTCACCGGGATTAGCAAGTGGATTGCGGTCGGTGTTGTGTCAAACCTTAAAAACGTTTTAAAACTGGACCGCGAGTGTTAGTAGGGGTCTCGGTAGAACTCACTGAGATTGTATCTCACTGTTTATATTTTGTGGTTTTTACAGAGAAGCAGGGGAAAAAGAAAAGGTGAAGAAGCACAGCTAGGTGGTGTGCTTATGAAGACGGTGAAGACTTAGTTTTCATTGTTATTGTCTTTCCCTCGAGATTTTTGTATTTCCGATTGTATAACTTGTATCTGTAAAAGTTGTAAAACCGTTTCCGCTATTTCTTGGTATTTGGATATTGGACTCTAGGTTATGAGCTGTTTTTATTTATGTTCAATATCTAAAACAGGAAAAATATCTCTGATTATTTTATGATGGTACACTTGGGTATTTTTACTCGATAAAAATACCGGGGTGTTACACTTCACCATTCCGTGTGCAATTGGCGACATAGCCGTTGGCAAGGCTCTCTGTGATCTGGGGGCCAGTATTAATCTTATGCCATTGTCTATGCTGAAGAGGCTTGGTGGTGGTGAGGTGAAGCCGACTAGAATGTCTCTGACACTTGCTGATCGATCAATAAAATATCCTTATGGAGTGTTGGAAGATGTTCTGGTCAGAGTTGACAAATTCCTATTTCCGGTAGACTTTGTGATACTTGACATGGAGGAAGATGCAGAGGTACCACTTATTCTGGGAAGACCATTTTTAGCCACAGGGCGAGCTTTGATTGATGTGCAACAAGGGAAGCTAATCTTAAGGTTCCAGGATGAGAAGATCACTTTTAATGTTTTTGAAGCTATGCGCCATCCTGATGACAAAGGACAGTGTTTTAGGGTGGATGTACTTGATAATTCTGTGAAAGAGACCTTTAGACAGGAAGTACCATCTCCTCCATTGGAGAATGTAATTGTAAACTCTATTGAAGAAGCAGAAGAGAATCTGGGGAGTGAAATAGAAGACTATATTCTGCAGTTTGAAGCTTCTCAGATAGAAAATGTGTCAAAGAAAAAAGAAGAGCTAGATAGGGGGGAGAGTCCCGAGAAAAAGATCTCTGAATTGAAGCAACCCCCCTCTCATCTGAAGTATGTTTTCCTTGCAAATGATGATCTTCATCCAGCTATCATTAGCAGCTCTTTGACCAAATTGGAAGAGGAGAAGCTGATGAGGGTACTAAGAAGCAACAAAAGTGCGTTGGGTTGGACTATCTCAGACCTCAAGGGGATAAGTCCAGCTTTTTGCATGCACAAAATCAAACTGGAGGAAGAATTCAAACCTGTGATCCAACCTCAGCGGAGATTAAATCCTACAAAGAAAGAGGTGGTGCGTAAGGAAGTTTTAAAGCTCTTAGAGGCCGGCATGATTTATCCTATCTCAGATAGCTCGTGGGTAAGTCCGGTCCATGTGGTTCCTAAGAAGGGTGGTATGACGGTAGTGAAGAATGATAAGAACGAGCTGATTCCGACTCGGACTGTTACGGGTTGGAGGATGTGCATTGACTACCGAAGGTTGAATCAAGCAACCAGGAAGGACCACTTCCCATTGCCGTTCATGGATCAGATGCTGGAGAGGCTAGCTGGACAAGCTTTCTATTGCTTTTTGGATGGATACTCTGGGTATAACCAGATAGCAGTAGACCCAGAGGATCAAGAGAAGACAGCTTTCACGTGCCCCTTCGGTGTGTTCGCATATCGGAGGATGCCCTTCGGGTTATGCAATGCTCCAGCAACTTTTCAAAGGTGCATGCTTTCTATATTCTCTGATATGATGGAAAATGCAATTGAGGTATTTATGGACGATTTTTCTGTTTTTGGTCCTACTTATGATTCTTGCTTGGCTAACCTTGATGCGGTTTTAAAACGATGCGCTGAAACCAATTTAGTTTTAAATTGGGAGAAGTCACTAGTGCAAAATCAAGAAAAGAATTAGGCATTTAAAGTCAGGCGCTCAGATGCCTGACTTTATATGTTGACGCGGTGGCAAACTTGTAATTAAGAGGCAAAACTCGCGAGTTTTAAAGTCAGGCGAATACACGCCTGACTTCTAAAGTGAACAAATAGAGAAAAAATTAGACTTTAGAAGTCAGGCGTGTATTCGCCAGACTACATAAGTAACGCGGTGGCAAACTTGTAGTTAAGGGTGAAATTATTTTGTTTCTATTTTGGTACTTTAGAAGTCAGGCGTGTATCACGCCTGACTTCTAAAGTACCAAAATAGAAACAAAATAATTTCACTTACGCCTCACTCTCAGAAGACTCTCCTCTCCATTCTCACTCTCTCACGCGAACCCTAATTACCTTTCCTCTACCCCCGTCGAATCTCCTCCCTCTCCATTCTCACTCTCTCACGCGAATCCCCTCACTCTCTCCCTCTCAGACATCATTCTCTCCTCTCAACGAAAACACAGGAGACAGGAGAAGACAAATCGTTCCCAAATTAGCACCCTAGCAACGAGAAGATAGGGTAGGGCGTTCTTCCCTGGCTTTTGACTTCTTCGTTCCGCTTCTGGTGGTTCAACGGGTTCTGCTTCTGGTGGCTCAAACCCTAGCAACGATTGTTGGTCGTGCTCCACCCAATCTCCTTCGTATTCGTCTTCTACCTCTTCTGGTTCAACGGGTTCAACGGGTCCAATCAAAAAACGAGTTTGATATTTGGTATCCCCTAAGCGTCCGCATGAAAACCCCTCAAGAAATTTTAAGTTTGGAGAACTCTCCACCGGAGCTCCGCCGTGCCGGAAATCGCACCACCGGAGCTCCGCCGTGCCGGAAATCGCACCACCGGAGCTCCGCCGTTACTCAGTGTAAGCTTCCTCTCCACCATAGACTACGATTTTGTTGTTTTGTTACTCAGTGTAAGTTTCAGATTCACTGAGATTAATACGATTTTGTTGTTTTGTTACTTTGTTGTGGCTGCCAACCACGGTCAACCCAAGGCTTTCTACCATCTAGCAAAGATTTTCCATCTAGGTGTTGGCTTCAAAAAGAACGTTCCCTTGGTAAGTTTCTCCTTCATTTATCTTCTTTCTTTTCTGCAAGTAATGATGAGAACTGTTGATTAACCTAACAAAGAGCCTGATGTCGATTTGATTTCTGGTGTTTACTTTAGTATCATTTATTTTAGAAGACGTGAGAGGAGTGAACTAGCTATTGTCATTGTAGTCATATTTGTATGTTGTTTGTGATAACTCCACTTTTTTACTGATGATGCAACTGTTTAAAAGATTTGATCGACCTGATTATAGTCATATTTGTATGATGTTTGTGATAACTCCACCATTTGAGTGAATTAGCTACCAGTCTGGTCTTTTGTTTTTATCAGTCTACCAGTCTGGTCTGAGTGTAAAAGATTCCATCGACCTGATTGCTTTCAATGTTTCTGAATCTTACTTTATGTGTTTGGAACCTTGCAATGGAAGAATAAAATTGATCGAAAAGCTATATTAAAATTTGGGTGTCATGATTGTAGTAGATAAAGTCTTGTTGTATTCTGTTGACTTTGTTCAAGATGCAAGCCTTTACTTACATACCAATAGAAATAAAGTTTAGAAAGAAATCCTTCTTATTGCTTTTATTTCTTCAAGAAGTAGAAAGGACCCAAAATGGGTAAGACCAGAAATTACTTGCGGATTATATTAGTTCATTATTTGCATCCCAGTTGGTCCCAGTTGGTCTACAGATCAGTTAGTTCATTATTTGCATCCCAGTTGGTCCCACGTGGTTTCTCTAGAGGGGCCTCTATTTACAGAGGAGTGACTAGGTATATATCTCTATCTTGTGGCCTCATTTGGCTGCTAGTGTTTGTCCTTTGATTATGAATGAATAATGCAACCTTTGTTGTTTGTTGCAGGCACCACCAGCAGACTGAAAAATCTGGATTATTGTGTTTCAGCACAAGGGAAATTAACCATCGGAGGTTGTTCGTTGATTCATTGGAGGAGAACAAATGCACGTAGAGAACTTTGAAAGCGTAAAATGGTGTTCCCCCTTTCCCTCTTGTTTACTTTTCTTAATTCTTAATTCCTCCTACATAAGCATACTTGACTAGAACTCATCTTATAAATTTTGTAAGTCTTGTTAAAACTCAAATCAATGGATCTATAAAAGTTGTTAGATTTGACAATAGTCAAGATCAATTTAACATGTCATATTTTTATCTTTCTCAAGGCATCATTCACTAAGTTTCTTGTGCTGAAAGTTGAAACTCCCCAACAAGGGCTCATGTCTTTCACTCAAAACTGCCACTTCACTTTTGGGATTTTGCTATATCTGAATTTGTTCATATTATCAACATGCTGTTTTTTTGTTCATATTATCAAAACTGCCACTTCACTTTTGGGATTTTGATTTAACCACATGTTCTTGATTTTAATTTTATGATTGCAATGACTAGTGAGGCTGTGAAGACTGAAGAAGAAGCGGAAGCTGTAAGCCAATTGAATTGTAGGAACAATCCGTAAAGGTAACTAAGTAATGTTGTTTTAGTACAAAGTCCATTTTATCAAAAATTGACTATGTAATTCTGTGTAGTTTTTTTGTTTGAATTGTTTGAATAATGTTGGGGTTACCTTAAATAATGTTGGGGTTATTTTTCAGCTTATGTTCTGATCCACTACTCTCTCATATACAGATGAATCCATATGGGAAGAGAGAGTTATCATCAGCTAAGTCAAAGATTCAATCTTCCAGTACTAAAATGCCCGTGGACAAGTCTGCAGAAATTTCTGTCAGTGTAAACAACGCAATTAGTTTGATTTTCGTTTTAATTTATTTTTATTTTTCAATTTTTATTCTGTTCTTTGCTAGGGTATAACGCTTCCAGATTCACAACGAAGCTTCGCTTCGCCACGAAGCTAAGGTATAACTCTTTCTCCTTCTCTAAAATCTTCTCAGTTGCATACGGTTTGAAACCCTAGTTTCAACCACTGACTTTGCTTCATTTTGGTTGTGTTTCTGGGTGAGATCTTGCTAGATCTTGATGCTATGCACAAGGATCTGCACAACGAAGGTAGAACCACTGCCTTTTACTTCTGTTCAGTTTCAGTTTTAAGTTTGTGTGTCGAACAAAAACCCTAACTGCCTGATTCTTGTTTTTTGGGTGCAGATCTATGGAGATCTGCTTCAGAGGGTCTTCAAACAGGTAAACCACGCCTTGATCTTTTCTTTTATTGTTTGTTTGAAGTTCTGGTGATACTTGTAGTGATTTTGACTTCTGTTTTGTTGTTTTTGGCTTCTGGACTCTGGATTCTGCACTTCATAAGGCAATTAAAGGTAAAAAGGAAGCTGTAATAAGCCATCTTTTACGGAAAGGTGCAAATCCTCACGTTAAGGATAAGGTACAGATAAATCACTGGTTCATTTATAAAATCATGTTGGAGTAAAGAAATATTCCTTTCCTCAATCAGTTTCAATACTTAGAAATTTTCACTTGTCATTGGTTTTCTTCATGAATCTGAGTGGTTCTTGAAAGGTAACATACTTATATATTTGTTTGTAGCAGGTGGTTGAGAGAGCTCAAGTTTTACTGAAAAGTTTATTTACTGTTGCTGTTGAAGTTGTTTTTGAGATTCATTTAAATGTACTTACTATTTATCACTGTAACATTATTAGTTTCAATTCAATGAATACTTGTGTCTTCTAAAATCTACCATGTTAAGTTAATTACTGCCCACTAGAAATGTGAAAGCGTTTGACCTGTTATTTAGTAAATTAGAGTTCTACTTGCATCATGAATTGCATTTTCTAGGAAACTTGATTTGAATCATTTCATCATTTTATTGTGAGGCATGGAACTGGGATAGTTTGTATAAGCATGAAAGAGGAAACTTGATTTGAATCATTTCATCATTTTACTGAGAAGTTTTTATCTGGAATTTGTTCTTATCCCTTTGTTCAAAGTCTATGTGGTTAAATCAGCTAAAACACTATATGCACTCACCATATGACATAGTCAACTTTAGGGAATAATGTATCTCATCTTAGCTGCACTTCTACAGGCATTTAGTTTGTGTAAAACTCAGCAGGACTTCACTTTGTTTCATTTAATATCTTTTGTTGCCTAGTATTTAAGCGGCTGGCATTTGATTATAATTTTACTAGAATGACATCATGTTGACAAAGATGATTGAAATTTAATAATCTGTTATTCTGTGGTAGTAATTGTCTCATCAATGCATTTTTTTATGTACACTTCACATTACATCTGTAGGATGCCAAATATGGTACCACTTCAACCGCCCAGGCCATATTTTCCCACTAAAATATAGGGAAGGCGGTGTCTTGAAGAGAGCTGGACATACAGAAGCTTCAGTTGACCTGGCAGTACTTGCTGGTTTGGATCCCGTGGCAGTTCTGTGTGAGGTTGTGGATGATGATGATGGCTCCATGGCTAGATTACGTAAGCTTCGCCAGTTTGCAGAGTGTGAAAATTTAAAAATTATATCTATTGCTGACAAGATAAGGTATGTGGTTGCATTTTGTAAAAGATACAGTAAAATTCATTTTATGCATGTTTCTTGTTTGGATTTTGCTTTCAATTACAACTGTCATAATTTAATTTCCCCATGTTGCCTGATACCATAATTTGTCTTTCAAATATTCTAATTGTACATATTTGAAGTATCTATTAATCTAACCAACTTCAGTGATTGATTATTTATCTGAAAACTCAAAAATTCCATCTTTGGCTTGTTGTATAATACAGTGGCATGCCAGAGTGTAAGCTTGGCTTAAATGATAGAGTATTATTAGAGGCACAAGGTAGAGCGACCAAGGGAAAAGTGATTGACATGAAACTTGAGATTATATTTTTAGTTAAATTTTGAATGATGCACTAGCTTTTATATGACAGAATAATATACTAGATTAGTTTATAACATTCCTACTTTTATAGGTATTTGAAAGAGTTTGTAAAGCTATCTCATGGTGAAAGAGTGTCTATGTGTTTGTGACCTTGTTTTGCATTAACTGATATACATCTCCTGTGTATGCTTATGGAAAAATAATTTTGATTATCTTTGGTTCTTCTACAAGTTGGGTTCTCTTTATTGTTGTCATATTTTCTATTTGTTTGATGATATATTATTTAATATTTCAGGAAAAGCTCTATGTTCAGGATTTTGTTGATAAAGGGGATGACTTATCAATTCCAAGGAACAAGATTGAGAAAGGAGTTTGGAAAATGTTGATGGGTTGGTAGTGTGACTCAGGTTGGTGGCATTGTTCCTTTTGGATGATCATGTGCCCATGTACATATAACTTAGTTATTATATAGTTGCTAGATGTATATATGAGATCTATACTGTGTAAATAATATCTGCCATGTTATAATTTTTAGAGCCTTTGTAATTCTAGCTTGATCCCATAGGTTGTGTTATGATTGTAAGGATTTAATGCTTAAGAATTGATGGCAGAAATTTGTTCATATGTTGGTAGTTGTACTAATTTTTTCATTAATTTTGGCTATCGTAAGGATTTAATGCGTAATAATTGATGGCAGAAATTTGTTAATTAAGGCTACCAAATAATTTTTTTTTAAAAAAAAATGGACTTTTAAAGTCGTGCGCAAATAAAGCCTGACTTTAAAACAGACTTACGAAGTCAGGCAATAATAAATGCTTGACTTTAAATCATACTTACGAAGTCAGGCAATAATAAATGTTTGACTTTAAATCATACTTACGAAGTCAGGCAATAATAAATGCTTGACTTTAAATCATACTTACGAAGTCAGGCAATAATAAATGCTTGACTTTAAAACTGACTTAAGAAGTCAGGCAATAATAAATGCTTGACTTTAAAACTGACTTAAGAAGTCAGGCGAAATAAATGTTTGACTTTAAAACTGACTTAAGAAGTCAGGCGAAATAAAAGCTTGACTTTAAATCAGACTTATGAAGTCAGGCTATCGCTTGACTTTAAAACTCATTACATACAAAGTCGACTTAATAAAAGTCAAGCGGGCGCCTGACTTTAAATCCCCTTTTCGCCTGACTTTAAATCCCTTTTTTGCACTAGTGAGTGCCACTTTATGGTCAAGGAAGGTATTGTGCTTGGCCATAAAATTTCTGCAAAAGGCATCGAGGTTGACCAAGCAAAAATTGAAGTGATAGAAAAGCTACCTCCTCCTCTAAATGTAAAAGGAGTGAGAAGTTTTTTAGGACACGCCGGTTTTTATCGATGTTTCATAAAAGACTTCTCCAAGATTGCAAAACCTTTATGCAATCTACTTGTTAAGGAGGCTGAGTTTGTATTTGATAATGATTGTCTGTGTGCTTTTAATATCCTAAAGGAAAAACTTGTCTCTGCTCCAGTCATAGTAGCCCCAAAGTGGGATGCTCCGTTTGAGCTCATGTGCGATGCTAGTGATTACGCAGTGGGTGCTGTATTGGGGCAGAGATCGGAGAAATTTTTCCAGGCCATTTATTATGCTAGCAAGGTCTTAAATGAGAATCAAGTCAACTATGCAACAACCGAAAAAGAATTGCTAGCCATAGTATTTGCATTGGAAAAATTTCGTTCCTATTTGGTTGGATCGAAAGTAATTGTTTTTACTGACCATGCAGCAATTAAATATCTGCTAACCAAGGGCGAGTCTAAGCCTCGACTCCTTAGATGGATTTTGCTTTTGCAGGAATTTGACTTGGAAATCAAGGACAAAAAAGGGAGCGAGAACGTGGTAGCAGATCATTTGTCAAGGCTAGAGAACAAAGAAGTGACTGCTCTAGAAAAAGAAAACCTGGAAGAGTTCCCGGATGAAAAGTTGCTTGCCATTGTAGAAAGACCTTGGTTCGCCGACATTGCAAATTACAAGGCAGTCGGAAAGGTCCCGGAAGATCTCACATGGCAACAAAAGAAAAAGTTCCTCCATGATGCCAAACATTACATGTGGGATGATCCTTATCTCTACAAGGTTAGGGCGGATGGACTTTTGAGAAGATGTGTGTCTGGTGCTGAAAGTAAAAGCATTCTCTGGCATTGTCATGACTCTCCCTGTGGAGGGCACTATAATGGGGAACGCACAGCTGCTAAGGTTCTCCAATCTGGTTTTCACTGGCCATCCCTCTTCAAGGATGCACATGACTACGTGAGAAGCTGTGACAAATGCCAGAGGACTGGCAATATTTCAAGTAAGGGGGAGATGCCATTGAATCCCATCCTTGAAGTAGAAGTGTTTGATTGTTGGGGCATAGATTTCATGGGACCATTCCCACCCTCTTACAATTGTGAGTACATCTTGGTGGCAGTCGACTATGTCTCCAAGTGGGTTGAAGCTACTGCCACTTCCAAGAGCGATTCCCAAACTGTGGTAAAATTTGTGAAGAAGAACATCTTCTCTAGATTCGGTGTGCCAAGAGTCCTAATCAGTGATGGGGTAGCCACTTTTGCAACGCTCAACTCAACAATGTACTTTCCAAGTATGGTGTTACGCATAAAGTGACAACTCCCTACCACCCTCAGAGCAATGGTCAAGTAGAAGTCTCAAACAGAGAAATCAAGAGGATCTTGGAAAAGACAGTTGGAAGCTCAAGAAAGGATTGGTCGTTGAAGGTAGATGATGCACTTTGGGCATACAGAACAGCCTATAAGACACATTTAGGCATGTCTCCGTATCAATTGGTTTATGGTAAAGCTTGCCATTTGCCGGTTGAACTTGAGCACAAAGCATATTGGGCACTAAAGTTTTTGAATTTTACTACTTCGGCTTGTGGGGAAAAGAGAATCTTACAACTGCATGGATTGGATGAGATGCGTCTACAGGCATATGAGAATAATAAGATTTACAAGCAGAGAATGAAGGCATACCATGACAAAAATATTTCAAGGAAAGAGTTTCATCCTGGACAGCAAGTGCTGTTGTTTAATTCGAGACTTAAGCTATTCCCAGGAAAACTGAAATCCAAGTGGTCAGGACCTTTTGTTGTCAAGGAAGTGACTCCTTATGGAGCAATTGAAGTAGAGGAGCCTGAGTCAAAAAGATCTTTCAAGGTCAATGGGCAGAGGTTGAAGCCATACCTAGGCGAAGTGCTGGATAGAGAGAAGCTGGCATTGGTTTTAAGCGACCCTTAAAACCGGAGGTAACGTCAAGCTAGTGACGTTAAAGAAGCGCTTTTTGGGAGGCAACCCAACATTTCTTAACCCTTAACTTTTTAAGTTTTTGCATTATTTTTCGTAGAGTAGGTACATTTAGTCACAAACAGTGTTTCTGCATGTTAAAAAATGGTTTCTGTCCAGTCGCGCTGAAGTCGCGCCTCACTTGCGCTCCAGGCGCGAACACACAGGAAATGTGGCGTGAGTTTCTGCCATTTCGCGCTGAACTCGCGCTTAAGTTGCGCTCCAGGCGCGAACACACAGGAAGTGTTTGATTGTTTCTGCCAAGTCGCGCTGAACTCGCGCTTAAGTTGCGCTCCAAGCGCAACTCTGGCATATAAAGCTGCGCCTCACACACGCTGAAGTTGCGCAGCGTTTTTTTCCTTTCCTCCTTCGCGTTTTCTCTCCTTCCCACTCTAGGTCACAGGATTTTTTTTGCTACCCAAGGCCAAAATCACCAGAATTTCTTGCCAAGATTCCTTGTTTGCATCATCTAGTTCTTCAACATCATCAACCAAGTAAGTAAATTCAATACTTTTTCCAAAATTATGCTTTGTTACTAGATTTTGAGTAATTTGGAATTGATAAAAATATGACCTTTGAATTGGTTAATTGGTTGTGATGTTGTTAAACTAATTGAATGCAATGAAAAAGAAACAAGTTGGGGTATGTTAAGGTTTTGGATTGTTGTTTTTCACATGTGAAAATTGTATGCACCTTACATGTTTGCTAAAATGCCTAAGTGACAAATTTATGGACAACATGACTTAGTTTGGTGAACAACAACTTGTGCTTATAATTGGTGTGGTAAGCTGGCCAGGTGAACCCATTGTTTCCATCAAGGAAGCAATGTGGTAATGATCTTGAGCAATTTGAATATTTGTTCTATGTGCACTAACCTTCACCCACTTGTACAACCTTGCACTTTGGTGTATGCATGAATGGCTGAGAGGTCACGAAAGAGGCAGGCAGCCCGCAGGGGTTCATCTTCCCAATCACACAATCCATCCTATAACTCCGACTTTTTTCGATCTTTGGGGTGTGAAAAGTTTTTTTGAGTTAATTGAGGCTAACCCCAATTTTGTGAAAGAAAGGGCGATCACTCTCCACCCCGGTGACTTCGATGATATGCGACAAAACATTAACAACCGGGGGTGGAATAATTTTGTATCCTACCCGAGAAGAGCAAGCAAGGCTTTAGTATATGAATTCTTCTCGAATATCTTCCCCAAGCAAGCAGTTGATGGGAAATTGACATTCCCCGAGGCCACAAGTTACGTGCGGGGTCATAATATCCCTTATGACTCTAACACCATCAATGGGCTGTTTGGGATCAGACCTGTGGACATCTTGGACAGCCGGCTCAGAACCAAAGCCGATAGGGAAAGGATAAAGAACAACCCTGAGCGAGCAGCTGAGATCTCTGCGGCACTATGCAAGCCGGGAATGGATTGGGTGAGGAATAAGAGTGGGGTACCATGGAAAATTATGACAACTTCTCTCACCCCAGTTGCTAGAGCATGGGCATCTTTCGTCCTCACCACTATATGCCCTAGCTCTAACCAATCAGAGCTGAACATTGAGAGGGCATGCCTCACTGCGTGCATTATGAGAGGAGAGCCAGTCAATATAGGATGGGAGCTTAAAGAGGAAATAAGCAGTTTTGCCAACTTTAAGGGTGGAAGCCCGCCTAGCTATTGGAGGCATGCCAGCCTCGTTGCCTTGCTATGTGAGAGAGCAGGAGTTGTTGCTGATGCCAATGAAGAGACTATTGAACCATCTGCTGCAATCACCGGGTCTTGGATTCGGACCATAACAGGGGGTGGGTATTTTGAGCAGCCAGTGCACAGAGAAGAACATCCACAAGAGTAGCACCAAGAGGAAGAACCAACCTTCTCCATGGATGAACCTTGGGTTGATCCACATGCTGAGGACTTTCAGCATCTTCAGGCAAGAATGGATTTGCTAGCAGGGGATCAGCAGCGGATGGCAGCCAGACAGGAGCGGATGGAAGTAGGGATGAGAAACATGTACAGAGCTATGTGCATGGTGCAGCGGGGAGAGCAGTTGGATCCTGAGGCGGACATTTTTCAGGCGCATCCTCCAGACTCTAGACGCGGTTGAGTAGTTTACTCACCGCCAGGTTACTTTTTATCTTTCCCTTCTCTTTTGCTTTATTTGATTGTGCACTTCGTGTTTCCTTTAGTGGTTGTAGTTTCGTATGTTTAATTTTAATTTTATTTTTGTTTTAGTCTTAGTCGTTGTAAATAGGTTTTCCCCTAAATTAATCAGTGAGGACACTGCTATGTTTAAGTGGGGGGGGGGGAGGACCTATTGTCAGTTTTACTATCAGAAAAAAATGCAGTCATGTGGTGAATTTCCTGCTAAAAAAAAAGAGACAGTTGAGCAAACTTAGTGATGATTCGGGAGAACTGAGCGAATAATACCCCTGTGGTGATCAAATTAGTACAATCTTGCTTCCACACTTAAAACACTAACCAGTGGAACTTAGTGATCCTAGAGATGTGGGCAGCTAAGCTAGTGTGGTGGACCATGGGAATCGCCAAAATTTCACTAAAAATTTATGGTAGTTGTAGAAGCTAAGTTGGGGGTGCATCAGTTGTACTAAGGCTGGGCATGATGATTGTAGGATGATCAGTGCATTGGGTGCGTGTGTGCAGCACTGTAACGTCTACCCGTAACGTTATAGTGTATGCCGTGTGTGTTAATGTGTGTGTGCAGCACTGTGGCGTCTACCCGTAACGCTAAAGTGTATGCCGTGTTGTGTTGTTTAAACTGATAATTGCTGCAATGTCCCAAAGCCAATGTTGATCAAATCCAAATACTAATGTAATGAAAGGGGTTGCAGCCCAAAAACAAGTGTGCATAGTTGTGTTGCGTGTGAAATGTGTGTGGTAATAGTTAGTGCACTGGTCTAATCTGAAAGGCCTATTTAAGACCCTTTGTTGTGCTTGAAGCCCCTTGATCCTTATGTGGAAACGTTAATCTACCCTATATTTTGAACCATTTTTGGCACTCTCGGAAGGAAACCCTCTAGTTTTAGGTGAATACATTTTGAATCTAGCTATGGTCCAACTAAGTTAAGTGTCACACACGCACTATTGAGCAAGATGATGCTAGTAAGAATACCACGTGTGGGTTGGAAATGGAGTGACCAGTCTGAAAGTTGCCGCTCAACTTGTCTTTTGATTGTTCGTAATTATCTTGTTTAGAAAGGGATTCACCATTGATTGCATGTTATCTGATGTTGAGATTGTCTTGGCTTTGTCTTGTCTTGTCTTGTCTTTGCTTGAGGACAAGCAAATGTCCAAGTTGGGGGTTGTGATGAATCCCCATCACATGATGTTTTTCACTACAAAAAAGGGGAATTTTACTTAATAATTTGATGAATGAATGGAAAGTGTTAGGAGAAAATTAAGAAGTTGTTCTATTTGGGATTTAATTGCTTTGCAGTGTTTATGCTGGGTTTTTGTGGTGTTTTTGTGCCCAGGGACTAGGTGAAGAGAAGAACGAAGAAATGCAAGCAAGCAGACTCAAAAATACAAGGAAATAAGGTTTCTGCCAAATCGCGCTGAAGTTGTGCTGGAAGCGCGAGTGAGGCGCAAGAATCCACTGTAGCGTCCTCCATCCGCGCCTAAGTGGCGCTGGAAGCGCGAGTCCCACGCGGATTGGCAGGAACAGTCACGCAGAGTTGCACTGAAGTTGCGCTGGGAGCGCCAGTGAGGCGCAAAACGCCGGAAAACACGTTAAATCGGGCCCAGCACGCGTTTTGGGGGGATTTTTGGCCGTTTTTGGAACCCTAGAACAAGAGAGGAGCAATTCCGTCTGACGGCTACCGAAGAATCAAGACTTGGGAACAAGGATTGAAGCTTCATATGTGTTCATCATCATCTTCCACTTGTAATTTTCCTTGTTTCTCTTCATTAATCATGAATAGCTAAATCTCTTTATGTTAGGGATGAAGGAATATTGATGTAACTCTATTGTCGCTGGTTTAGAATCAGATTTGTATCGTACTCTCTCGTATTTTGTGTATCGAATTTCTACGCTTAATGCTTTTTATGGTTGGAAAACTCATACAATGATATTTTGTTCAATTATGAAATGGGAGTTTTATTCTTGAATGTTTGAAATTCGATACCCTCAATTGGTAGTTTAGGAATAATCTATGAGTTGTTGTATAATGCAAACTCTTGCTTTAATGCTTGTTGTTAATTAGAATCACCTAAGGGATTAGGGATTTAGTTATCGACAAAGGACTAGTTACCTAAGGAACTAGGAAGAAGATGGGTTTAGCGAAAGCATTCTAACTGAACCTCCTCCACTCACTTACGAGAAACTGAGGGGAAGAAGACGAGAGAAGGGGAAGGGGAGAAACAGAAGAAGAAAGAGAGGAAGAAATGGAGTTTGGGAAAGTGAGAGTGTGAGAGAGAAACAATGAGAGACAGAAAGAAAACGAGAAAGAGAGAAATTAGAGAAACCGACAGTACTGATGATGGCTCAGAAAAGGCTCAGAAATTGCATCAGAAGTGTGCACTAAAATTACTGAAATATCCTTTGCAACTTTGGCGCCAATATTGGCCCAAGATGTAGCTCGCTTAAAAGGTAAGATACTACTAAGTAAGTACTAACCTGTTGATACATGGACAACACCTTTATACCTAATGCAACATTGTATATACATTTGAAGAGCAAAAAAAATGCGTGAAAAAGAGTGAAAAAGTTTGAAAAAGTATGAGAGAGAGTGAAAAAATTTGTAAAAAGTGTGAGAGAGTGGAAAAGTTTGAAAAAGTTTTTATGAGAGAGTGAAAAAGTGAAAAAATTTGAAAAAATAAAAAAGTGAAATTATATAAATATCAAGAAATTGTTTAGTTGGGAAAAGAGTCTTTAAATTATGCATGTCAGAAGAAGTGCGTATAGAATGTTTTGGTTTGTTATGCTGTAGTATTCTCTATCATACAGCTGCTAGCTCTTTTTAATCTGTGCAGACAACACTTTTTATTGAAACATTTAAATACACTTCTACAAGGCAAGGGAAAGCTTGCCAAAAGTCTATGGTGTAAAAGCATTATCATGATATAAAGAGCAGTTATGTCACCTAAAGTAAGAGCTCGAATTAAAGTAACCAGTAGTTTACCACAAGCTTACGATGTTTAAAAGTGCTTAATATTCAGCAACATGGCTTTTAGAAAATGGTAGAAAAGTTTAAATGGTTTCTTCTGATTCCCAATATGAAACCGATATGAAAATCATACATGCCGGTGGCGAACTCATTCTTAAATATGTTGTCCATGGAAACACATGAGAAGAAGTGATAAAATATAAATAAATTCGAGTTTAATTGACATTTGTAGTCCAGAATGTTCCACTTTCTCATTCACCTTGGACTCTTTATACTATAGACAAAAATAATATGGGAATATGTTTACTCAGAGAATGCACCTTATTTTCTCATAATTCTTTTATGGTTAATGATTGAGATTTCATACTAACCACTCATAATATTTTATATCATATATCTTATAGCCAACTTGATTGATCTCTCACCTTAGAAGTACCACAATTTGATACATTGTTTTTTTTTTGGTAAATAGTCATTTTAGTTCTTGAATGTATAAAGTGCCATCATTATAGCCATGAATATATCGAAATTGCAAACACATCCTCAAGTGTCTCTTTAATGAGTCATTTTGGTCCTTAAATATAATTTTATTTGGTCATTTAGGTCCTGAAATGTGTTTTTTGTCAATCAACTATATATAGAAAGAGAAAAAAGTCACTTTTTGAAAACATAAAAGTGACGTAGAGAGATACAAACTTGGTCATTTAATAATAGAAAAAAATAATCACAACATCATTTCAAGGGTAACTTGGTCATTTAATAGAAAAAGAAATACAAACTTTTTGAAAAGTAAAGTCACTTTTTGAAAACATAAAAGTGACGTAGAGAGAGATAAAGGAAACATCGAAATAGAAGAAAAAAAGAGAGAAACATATATGAGAGAGGAATGGAGAGAGAAAAGGAAAAAAGTTGGCACAAAATATAAAGACTACTATAAATTTACTATCTATCTTTTAACTACTAGGGAAAAATTGCAATCGAACTTTTTACTCTCGTCGAAAAACAAGACTTAATGATTATTCAAACTATTGATAAATATTTGTCACTGATAATTATAATTTTTGAAGACTATTGTAAATCTACTATTTATCTTCTACTATCTACAATCATCTACTAATCTACTAAACCAAATCAATTTAACCACAACAAGAAGGCTTAATAACTATTCAAACTACTAATAATTATAATTGAAAAAAACACTGGACAAATATTTAAAAAACACTATCACTAATAAACTATTCAAACTACTATCACCAATATATAAAAAAACACTGGACAAATATTTGTCATTGATAATTATAATTTAAAAAAACTACTATAAACCTACAATCTATCTTATACTTTCTACATAAAAAAGGTCGGAAAAAATATTTATCACAATAAATATAATCTAGTGAAAATCTACTATTTATCTTTTACTATCTATTAAAACTAATCGTTTTAACCATTAGGAAAAATTCCAAAATAACTTTTTAGTCTTTTAGGAAAAAATGAGAAGACTTAATGACTATTTAAACGAATGATAAATATTCAACAAATACGTGACAGTTATTTGTCACGTATACCTAAAATAAGAACAAATAACTGTAACAATATATAAAAAACACGAGACAAATATTTGTCATTGAAAATTATAATTTTTAAAAACTATTATAAATCTATTATCTATCTTTTACTATCTACTATAATCTACTAATATACTACATTGGATAAATATTTGTCAATGATAATTATCTTCTTTGAAGACTACTATAAATCTACTATCTAAAAAAAGAAGAAGACTTAATGACTATTTAAACTTTTGATTAATAATTAAAACACACGTAGCAAATATTTGTGAGTGATACTTAAAAAGAGAACAAATAACTGTACTGATATATAAAAAAAACACGTGATACATATTTGTCATTGATAATAATCTTTTTTTTAAGACTACTATAAATTTACTATAAAAAAAACAAGAAGACTTAATGACTATTTCAACTATGATTAGTATTTAAAACACACACTATCACCACTCACACCCGGGAGCCGACGTACTCATGTCGCTGAAATTGCAGACGCAACCAATGGTTTTTTTGGGTAAACCCGGGTATCCACCGCACGGACAGCAGTGACTAATCCCTCGCTCATTGGAGGTGCCTCGAGGGGCAGGAGAGCTGACCCAGAGTGATTTTTAACGCTGCTCCGTACCCAAGGCGGAGATCGAACCCCCCTCCCTCCCTCCCTCCCTCCCTCCCTCCCTCTCTCTCTCTCTCTCTCTCTCTCTCTCTCTCTCTCTCTCTCTCCCTCCCTCCCTCCCTCCCTCCCTCCCTCTCTCCCTCCCTCCATCTCTCTGTCTAGTGTTATACTGCCTAGTCCAATACTTACCTACATGCAAATCAAGCAAACCCTAAGACGTCATTTAAAATGTTATAGATTGTATAACATAATAAATACATTAGAATAGATAGTTTGTTCATTGTAACGTCAAGTGTGACTTGATCTTAAAACCTCATTGAATAATTAGAACAATATTCTTAAAGTATCTGTAATCACACTATTATTGTTAACTATGACAACAATAATGCATAGAGACTCTTATGAATTTGAATGATGACCATATCTCATGAGTCATGGATATGAGATATCAAGCCTTCACGTAAGTATAAATATTAGGACTATATATTATTTGTACTAAATTGGCTCGCAATGAAAATCCTACATAATACTTATGAAAATGTCATTAGTGAGTCTCATCACGCAGCTAGTGTTAGTAGTCTTTTGACTTGAAGTCACTATGATCCATTCATGGAGAGTTATGGGCTTTAAGGCCATCAGACATTATCCATAACAAGATAATCATGAGTCCATGACGCTGATTATTGTCTCGGGCCTCTCGATAAAGTGGTGTGTGAAATATGTGTGGCCATGCCGAAATGGATCAATATAAGATATTGGGCCCATTGGTGACTGAACATATAATTGAACCTAACAAAGGTGACGTAAATTATGACTTGTGTTTAATTAAGACATTTGAGTGAAGGGACGATTACTCCATGGTAAATTGTGATCACAATAAGGTTAAAATCAATCACTGATTTTCTCATTGATTGTGTAACAATGACATATTACTAGATGTCGCTCAATATTTATAATATTTAAAATTAGTTTGATATTTTATATCATTGGCAATTTAGTGAGAGCCTATAAGATCACATGATAGAATGATTAAATTGGGAATAATTATTTAATGAAATAAAAATGAATTAAATAAAGAAGGAGCTGGGTAAAAGGCCAACTAGGGAAACAAAAGAGAGAACTTGTAATGTACAAGGCCTATTAAGACAACAAAAGAGGATGAAGTGGTATGTTGCACCCCCCTTCATAACCCTAATCATTCTTGTCACTTTTGCATCTCCATTCTGTAGTCGTCAGCTAGAACAATGCTTTCTAAGGCAACTGCTCGCGCAGAATAAGTATAGACACTGCGAGATCCTGATATTGGTGATCATCACCCCTTTTTGCTTCATGAGTAAATACACAAACCCTTTATAAATTTTTGTGCTTCTGTAGTCCTTGACTAGAGTTAATTCCGCTCGAAAGCTTGGCCCTTTTTGACGACATTCTCAGCAAAACTCCAACAAAACATTATGCCATAAACCACCTCTTTCATTCCTTGTCCACCACAACCACTTGCTTAACAAGGCTAATTTGAACTCCAAAACATTCTTAATTCATGTTCCCCACCTCATGCTCCCTACATACCTTATCTCATTTCTCCCAGTTAGCTCTCTTATTCTCCTCACCCTCCCTCCACACACAAAATGTTTTCGACTTTTTAACTCCTTTGTAATCCTCTCTTATAAACACTTTTTTCTCCCTTTTTTGCAGATGCAATTTTTTTGTCTACAGAAAATTTGTGAGAGAAAGAGATGTGGGGTTGTCTCCGAGAAAAAAGGAGGTGTTGGAAGTGGGAATGGAGTGCGAAAAATAAAACACTTTTTTATTTAACCACTTTTTTTATGGTCAATTATTTAACCACTTTTGAACTAGTTAGCTTGACCAAAAAAAAAAGAACTAGTTAGCGATAATATCACAATATACCCCCACAAAATATGAAAATCTCAAAATACCCCCCATAATTTTGACTCAATCAGATTTACCTTATAAATAGGTAAATCCGCTTTGAGATTAATCAAATGCAGATTTACCTAGATCCGATTAAACATAAAAAATCGCATCGGATATACCGATAGAAGGGTAAATCCGCTTTTGAATTTAACAAAGTGGATGTACCCCCATAACAGGTAGATCCGCTTTGTCTCTTTATCAAGTCGGATCTACCTGTTGTGGGGTATATCCGCTTTGTTAAATTCAAAAGCGGATTTACCCTTTACCAGGTTAAATCCGACTTGTAAAAAAAATTAAAACATTTAATTTTTTTTTTGACACATTTAATTTGTTGGATATATATATACATATATATATATATATATATATATATATATATGGATAAATAATTACAAAAATGTGGGTACAATAATAAATACAAGAAATGTCAATCTAAATCATCGGAATCATGGGCTAAGTCTACAACGGTGGGCGCATCAGTGGGAGGGAGACGGGGCATGACCGGAGCGGTAGACTGCCAAAGGGCAAAACGACCGGTACAAGGATCCAACCATGAAGTAAAATCCTCTGATCGATTATGAGACCACATCAAACCAACTGGAGGCAATGGACAGACATGCGAGATCGAGATATGCATCCAATGGATATCCCCGACGTTCAGAATAGATGTGATTTTATACTTAGAAGAAGAATAACTACCTCTCAAAGGAAGATAAGTAAAATTTATATCCAAAGACAATTGAACTAGGGCCACATTATACTTAGTAGTTATAAAGTATCCCATCTCAGGCAAACTCAACCACTTATCCTCCTTCTGAAAACCGAGGTATTCAATGGATAACGCTTTTCTAAGCACTGCAAGTCTGTCCTTTCCAAACATGTAAGTATATAGTTGCTCCCTCTCCTTTGTTTCTTTGATTAAATCTTGCCTAATTATAGGCCAACTACCCTCACCAAGATCGGGACCAACTGCTACTGCTCGGAACCCACAATTACCATCCCTTTCAAAATCAATAATTTTTTCTACATAAGAGTGCACGTGATGAGGAACTGACGGTAAATTGAATTTAGTCTCACCCTGCTGTGTTAATTTTTTAGAAACACTCTGAGATAGCTTTGAAGACCGCTGTGATGAATTTTTACAAGAAGTCCCAGATTCTTGAGTCAGTTTCATCGTCTCATCCACATGCTCCCACCCAGAAGGATCACGCTTGACATCATATAATTTCTTCTTTTTCTTCTTTGGTGCACCTTTTGTTTTAACTTTAAATGGTGGTGCAACCATTGAAGAAGTGGTAGGGAATGCAAGCTCATTAAGTTGTTTCTTGAGGACAAATCGCTCCTCAGGAGTCATACGATTATATCACGCCCACATGATGTCACTGACCACATCGGAACCCTCAACTTTGCTCCAACATAAATAATTTTGTGACTCAATCAATCTCAAAAGCTCATGAATTTCCGTTCTAGGACCCTTCTTAGAAGACCTATAGGCGTAACACTGCCTATATATTTGAGGAAGAGAAGTGACGTTGTCCGGATAGTGATTCTTCAAAGCAGTAAGACAATCTTTCGGGGCAACATTCAGATCAGTGTGCTCATTAACAATAGCTTTCTGCGGCTTAGTTAAACGACCAAAAGCTGTCGACCCGACCGGGGTAGTAAGCAACTCATGTGTGTGAAGACCACACCTAACATTCACACGCCAACCCCCATGACGTATTGTACAAGTGGCTCTCAATGTAAACAGACAGCTTCTTCTCTTAGACCCGAAAACTCTAGAATCATTAGACCACTTCCCTTGCTTCTCGCAACCAAAAATAATCTTATCTCTAGAACCCACAACTCCAGCTTTGTCAGATCTTACAATGATAACCACAACTCCAATACGTCTCCCAACCGCTTTAGCCCACTCTTCTACATCATTGCGTGTAGAAAATATCTACAAAATAGAAAAAATAGAAAAATGTTACGTACTTAATTAATTAAATATCTACCAAACTTTGATTAAAAAAATTAGTATGAAAAATATACCCTCTCCGTCCAGAATGCCTATGTAGTGTCTACCACGAAAGAAACAACCTGTGACTCTGTATGTGGTCAATATCTGTTTCAAAATAGAACAACAGTTATACAAAAATTAATTTAAAAAAAAAACAAATCGGATTTACGTACCCAAACGTAAATCCGCTTTGTATTTTTCAAAATTGGATATACCCCCATCCAGGTAAATCCGATTCATTAAAAGACATAATCGGATTTAGGTTTGGGGTACGTAAATCCGATTGCGCATCGGATTAAGCTATATCCGTCAAGACAAAGTTTCGCTTTCTATACTGAAATAAATGGTCAAATCGGATTTATCTCTCAGTTTGATACATCCGATTTGACTTATGCGTGTGTATTTATTACATATTTAAAGCTAATCGGATTTACCTTGCATTTAGGTAAATCTGATTACGAGATAAAGTGGCCCCCACCAGAGAATCTACCAAAAGTCAATTTTTGTTAATTATGTCAGGAGTATTTTCGTGATTACGATAATGTGTGGGGGTAGAAGGGAGTTGATGGGGGTATAAAAAAAAACCCTAGCGATTGGCAATTTCAAAATTTACCATTTTAAAGTTAATTCCGGAATGTATTCTTTAAAAGTTGCATTGTGGATTTATGTTTGGAAAAGTAATTCCGAAATATAAGTTTAAAAAGTTGCACTCCGGATTTATGTTTGAAAATATATGCCTAGGAAGTATATTACATTCTAGAATTAGCTTTTCAAACATAAATCAATAGTGCAATTTTTAAAAAACACATTCCTGAATTAACTTTAAAATGGTAAATCTAGAAATTACCAAAAAATTTGGTATCTGATATAAATTTGGTGTATTTTAGTAAAGGTAAAAATGGTATTAATTATTATATGAAAATGTGAGGGTATAGGGTCTAAGTCAGGGTAAAAAAAATATCAGCCTAATTACTAATACACTCACCAATATGTATTCTCTCCCTCTCTCTATCTCTCTCTCTCTCTCTCTCAAACCCACTGCCCAACACCATTAGAACCGGTTTCCGACCTATTCTCTCATCAAATAGACGAATCAATGACATATCTGAGATCCCCTCATCGAGAATTCGAGATCTTCTTCCACTTATTGCATTTTCATTCCGACAATAACTATCCTTTCATCTTGGGTTTGCCTTTTTTGATATCTCTCTGCTTTCTTCCAGATTTTTCTAAGCGCCTCTCTACCAGGTCAAAAGCAAAGAGAGGCATGAAGACTGCTTTGGTCTATTTTTGTTTTCATAGGTTTGCTTCTGTTCTGTACCGTATCTCTGGACCTGTATCCGATCTTAGATACCAAGTCCGGTCTGAGATAGTTGGTAGGGGTTGGTCTTGATCAACCGAGCTCCGCTTCCGATCCGGGGCATGTGGTACCTGCGAGGACACTCCGACTCTCAAGTCAGCTAGGGAACTGATTAGAGGGTAAAGAGTAGGAAAGAGTGTGTACCTTAGACATTGCATTGAATGCTTATTTATAGATTTTGGGATAGAATGGGAACCATTAGATCTAGGCCTTTAATCTCCACCATTGGTTGATGGATCTGTATTTGGTGTTGGGCCTTAGTGATAAAGGCCCAATCCGTAACAGTTGCCCCCCAAGTCGGGTCGTCTTGGGGCGAGCTAGACTTGAAAGCCTTGTCCGAGCTCCACGAAACCGGGCTAGTGCTCCCGAGACAGAGATGACCGTTAAGTGACTCAAGGTTCCTCTGAACATCCGGGATTCAGTCTTTAGATTGCGACCTTCTACAAGGACGGGCTTACCAGCCTCGAAAGCCTCGGAGTGTCAGGAAATGATGTGACCACCGAGTGACTCGAGGTGTCAGTTTAATGTCGCCTTTAGGACAGTATTCTTCGAGGCCGGGCTTATACCAGCGAGGGTGTCTGCCACTAGTCTCGGAGCGCCCGAGATATGAGTCTTGTCAAAGATCTTCGAGGGTGTCTGCCACCAGCCTTGGCAATGTTAAAAACGTGACCACCTGAGGGACTCGAGGTGTCAATTTAAAGTCCCCTTCAAGGCAGTTTACCAGGACTCGACCCAGATCGAACTCGCCCTTCAGGGTAATGGCAACCTCGGCCATTTAAAACGTGACCACCTGAGTGACTCGAGGTGTCAGTTTAAAGTCGCACTCAGGGCAGTTTTCCAAGACTCGGCCCAGATCGAACTCGCCCTTCAGGGTAATGGCAACCTCAAACATTTAAAATGTGACCACCTGAGTGACTTGAGGTGTCAGTCTAAAGTCGCCTTCAGGGCAGTTTACCAGGACTCGGCCCAGATCGAACTCGCCCTTCAGGGTAATGCCAGTCTCGGCCATATTAAAACGCGAACACCTGAGGGACTCGAGGTGTTAGTTTAATGTCAGAGGATCTCTGTGAGCGAAGGCGCCGACATTCCTGCCCGGAGGATTTTTCCCGGCTTCTGGAACGTCGCCTCGGAGAAGAGGAAGCCAGAGACGAGCAGGGCCGAGGGGAACCTTCGAATCAGTAGGAATCATCAGGAGTTCCGATCCTAGGTGGAGTTCCGATCTTTTAGCGATGTTGAACTCGGTGTCTCAGGTTTCGGTCTTAGCGTGAAACGTTAAGGCGATCGTTCGACCGATCCCAATTCCTTCCCTCCAACCTCGGAACTCACTTTTACAAGCAATCACTGTGAGGAAAATCGTAGCCGATCCATATATATTAGATGGTTGAACATTTACAAAGTCGGATTACATCACGCCCGTAGGCTCATTCCGATCGAGGCCTAGGTGACACGTGATCTTCCTTAGTTAATCCCTTCTTCATGATCGACATACTTCTGAGATCGCTGGAGGAACTCGGCAAGCGACTCAACTTGGTTGACCCCGACGTCTATCTGAAATAGACTTCCTTCACGAAGACCAGCCTCCATGAAGTAAAGACGGAAGGAGTCGTTGAGGTTCCGGACTTGAGCAGCTTCTCTATTGAATCTCTCTATGTAGTCCCGAAGGAACTCATTTTCTCCCTGCCAAATTGCCTACAATACCTTCCGAGATTTAGGCTTCATCTTCGAGTGGGCGAAGTGTGCAGAAAAAAGCTTGGCTAACTGATCCCAAGAGGAGATCGTATTTGACCTAAGAGCCCTAAACCAGTCTAGAGTCGCATTCTCTAGAGTGAGGGGAAAGGTTCGGCACTTTATCTCCTCTGGAACGTTACGGTATTGCATAACCGTGTTAAAGTAGTCGAGGTGGCGATCCGGATCGCCAGTCCCATCATGCATTTTCAAACCCTCGGGCGGCTTCTCGAGGTGCTTTGGCACCGGGAAGTAGTCGATCTTAGCTGTGAAAGGTCCTTTACGCTTTGCCGACCTATCAAGGGGTGGAGACCGTCAGTAGCCATACTTGCTGGGGGATCCCCGCGAGCTAGGGTTCTGACGTTCCTGCCTCAGAGACCTTTTTCGACTTCTGGTACGTCGCCTCGGAGAAGAGGAAGCCAGAGACGAGCTAGGCCGAGGGGAACCATCAGGACCATAGGAATCATCAGGGGTCCGACTTGGGGGAGTCTCCGATCCCCGCGCTCCTCTACAATGAGGTGGAGTGCGGTGATGGCATCTCCTCCAAGCCGGAGATAGGCGGCGGCCGCGGCCATGAGTCGTTCAACTTGAAGAGTTACGCAGAGGGGAACCTCGATCCGGGATTGTACGAGCCCGGATCTCAGTGATCTGAGCTTCTAACCGGGTGCAGCGTTGGCTTTCCTGCCGGTCGGCCTCGGCTTGCCGATTTAGGAACAGGACGAGCTCTTAAACAGCATCGACCGGTACCTAGACGGTCGGAAGGGGAGATGGAAGTCGGTTCCGGGCTGAGCTCCCAGGAACCATAGTCTTAGCCGAGCTTTGAGCATGCGCTGGGCTAAGGGGTAAGGTGACTGCCGCTCCTTCCGGAGTCACCCGCTGCAGAACCAGTCCTTCAGCAACATTCGGGATAGTCCTACGTCGTAAAGTCAGAGTCATTGTCAATCAAGGAGATGGGAGAGGAACTAAAGTACAAGATCCTCCCACTGTGGTCGCCAATGTTCTGTACCGTATCTCTGGACCTGTATCCGATCTTAGATACCAAGTCCGGTCCGAGATGGTTGGTAGGGGTTGGTCTTAATCAACAGAGCTCCGCTTCCGATCCGGGGCAGGTAGTACCTGCGAGGACACTCCGACGCTCAAGTCAGCTAGGGAACTGATTAGAGGTAAAGAGTAGGAAAGAGTGTGTACCTTAGACATTGCATTGAATGCTTATTTATAGGTTTTGGGATCCAATGAGAACCATTGGATCTAGGCCTTTAATCTCCACCATTGGTTGATGGATCTGTATTTGGTGTTAAGCCTTAGTGATAAAGGCCCAATCCGTAACAGCTTCTATTAGAAATTTTTTGGGTATGTACTCGATCTTTTATTACTTGACCACTGTAAAACTAAAAAAGCATAATTTTTCTTAAGTTTTGTTAAATATTGTATTTTTATGGAGTTTTGAAGTTTTATGATTTGTATGAATCATGATCGTGTGCAACCGACCGTCAAACCCGCAACCCGTAAAACTCGTCGCCCGAGCAATCCGCCATAGAAAATGGTCGAGATTAGGTTACTTTTCCCCGTCTACTCTCCAAATGCAATGGCTGTATGCTGTTAATCGTTCTTGCTTGTTGGTCTGTTTGCTTTCGGCTTTGCAATTCAATAAAAAAAATAAAGAAGGCCTTGTTGTACCTCACTCTCGTCTTCAATGGGGTCTGCTCTTTTTTTTCCATTTGCGGTTTTCATCGGATTGAGGTTTTTTAGCCTGAATCCGCCCGTAACCGCCTGTTGTCCAGCCCTAGAGGAGAGGAGTATAGTTAGCTCAGTTGGCAATAGTGTGACTGATCAACACCCATATGTAATCATGAGTCAGTTACACTTATCTCTTCATGAGAACACAAACCATGTGGAAGAAATTCCACAAACAGAAGTCAGTAGACAACTGCAATCAAAATCTAAACTAAGTAACTACCAACCTATCATTGAAGAGCTACCATCAAACTTAACATAGAGGAGTTCACTCTGAATTTACAAAACTACATGCAAGCAAACATAGAATTTCAAGAAGGTGAAATGTCAAAGAACTTGGTTGCTTTGAATCCAGAAGCCGCTTCCATGTTAGCCGATTACAAATAGAGCACTGTGTGTGAGTAACATAACCAACTTTTCTCCAACTAAATATCCTTGAGTGCATTAACGAAATGTCATGCAAATAAACTAGTGATTACTATAAAAGCAAAACAAACTCAATAAGTATATACCCAAAATCATTAATCCTGAAATATTAAGATACAAAGAATTTACCCTCCCAACCCCCACTCAACACATCAAAAAGGTATGATTAGAAATTGAATATCTTGCAAATAATACACAAATGAAAAAATGCTAACAATTTTATGTTGTTAATTTGGCGCTCTCTTCATACAGCTATGAATTCCTGGATACACATCACTTCTGGAAGGGGTTAGTTATTACTGCATTTGTAAATTGAAGCAACGTTTTTTATCTTATATATCTAACTTTGATTAACTACTTGTGCATTACAGTGGGACAAGTGTGACCTTGATGATCGACACAAATATCTTCTTGCTATATATTTGGACTCCAGGTAGATAATAGCCTGCCCCTTCCAGATGAATTTAGATGGGCCGTAAAGTCTTTGTTTGCACTATGCACCATATTAAGTTGAATTTTTTTGAAATGTATGACTTTTTTTTGTTTTTTTTTGTGTTTTCTAACTCATTTAGCCAAATATATGATTAAATTAGGCGAGACATCAAATTCAATACAACCTCCTGAACGCAAATGCAGCTCCCACGAAAAATGTGGCCAAGTCTGCAATGAGAAGGAATATTTATCATGCAACAGTTTCTGTGAAGCAAATTCACAGACAGTTCGAGAGACATTTCTGGTCTGAATACTTATCAAATTAATGACTTTAACTATACATTATTTACTAATCCTTATACATTATACGGGTGTGGTAGGGGGGATATTCGCATAGTATTCGAGCATTGTAATATACTGAGTTAAACCCATAACAAAATATGAAAAGATACCATGTTGAGCGTGGGAGCTTTCCGCTAAATGACACCTACTTCCAAGTCAACAAGGTAAAGTAGTATTAAATCACGGAATGCTAAATTTCTATCCCTTTTATATTTGTAACTTTGCAATTTGAGCACCACTAACACAGATATTTGAAACAGGTATTTGGTGACCATGCTTCAAGTCTTGAACCTATTAGTGTTCACCGAAGTTAGATCTGGAACCTCCACAGGTGAACTGTATATTTTGGAAACTTCATATCAACAATATTTAAAGGTAAATAATGTGGACCATGGTAATATATTATGCCAAAAGTTACCGTGTCAACAAATAAAATTGAATTATTTTTTTGGTTAAACATGTTTATCAACACAAGAAACTCAACAATGCTTTTGAAGGGAATAAGGTTCTAGATTGGCTGTTCAAGAATTTGAGGGGCGACAGGTTCAATTCAATGGATGTGAAACTGCTGACTTTTGGTGTTGCCTTGAGATGCATGTGGTTGAACCAGGACGAGATTATATTCAAAGATAATGTGCCTAACGCTCTGGAGCTTGCTAGTGGCATAAAGAACACTGCTCGTAGTATTAACTGGAGCTGGTCGGAGCATGGTGGTTTTTAGGTCTTGGGGTGTGTTGGGAGGTGTCTAGGCTGGCGTGTTGGTGTCCTCCATCTATAGGGAAGCTGGAAGTGAATTGTGATGCAACTGTGGTGAATTTGGGCGCTAGGGCAACAATAGGTGGTGTTTTGAGGGATGATCTAGGGAGGTTTGTCTATGGATTAGCTTCCAGTGTTGGTTCTTGCTCCATGGTTACTACAGAGTTAAAGGCTGTGCTTATGGAGATTCAAATTGCTATTAGCCTTGGTTATCTTAATTTAGTCATAGAGTTTGACTCTAAGGCTACAATTAAATTTATCTGTCTGGGTGTTAACGCGCAACATCCTAATTACTCCATTATTGATGATATTCGGCGCCATGTTGGGCCTTTGAAGGAGGATAATAGAAATTTTGCTTGTCTTTAGACTCTTGTAATAGAAATTTCTATTATGTTTCAGATTTTGCTATAGATGTTGATCAAAAAAAAGATTTTGCTATAGATGCCATTAAGGTGGATTATTCTGAAACCATTTTCCTCAAGGTTTTTAGTGTTGTTTTGCTTAGAGGGAAAACCTATAAAAAAATAATGGTCTTTTTTTATACCCCCGTCATATCACTATATACCCCCACATAAAAGTGAAAACCCGAAAATACCTCTCACTTAAAAAAAATTCGCTCGGATTTACCTACTAAAAGATAAATCCGATTTTGGTTCTTTCCCAAAATCGGATTTATCTTTTAGTAGGTAAACCCTTAAAAAAAGAAAAATCGGATTTACCCCCACCTAAGGTAAATCCGCTTTTGTTAATTTTAAAAGCGGATTTACCTTAGGTGAGGGTTAAATCCGCTTTCTGTATTAAAAATACCTATTTTTTACTTAATTTTTTTAAAAAATGTTATAAAAATACTACTAAAAATTCGTTAGAGTCAAAACTAATCTAAAAATTATAAAAACACTACTATAAATCCTAATAAAACCAAAGTAAGGTTATGCAAATTTTTTCAGATTTTTTGGAGATTATGAAAAATTAAAAAATTAATAAAAAATAGTAAACGATGGAATTTGGGATTTAATGGCTGTGGTTTCATTCACAATCTGAGTAGGTTGCTCGAAAACCGATTTTTTAGCCTAAATTATTCACTCGACGTACAACATCGTCACATGTTAACGAACAATACACTAAACAGAACCAAAAAACGACCGATATTCATATCTATTTTATATTCCTAAAAAAAATTAATTTTAATTTTAATTTTAAAATCGGATTTATCCCCACATTAGGTAAATCCGCTTTTGTTAATTTTAGAAGCAGATGTACCCCACATAAGGTAAATCCGCTTTGTTATTTAAAAGTCGGATTTACCTATTGGGTAGATAAATCCGCTTTGGAAAATAACAAAGCGGATTTACCTAAAAAAGATAAATCTGATTTCCCTAAAAAAATAAGGAAAATCGGATTTACCCCCACAATAGATAAATCCGCTTTTGTTAATTTTAAAAGCGGATGTACCCCACATAAGGTAAATCCGCTTTGTTATTTAAAAGTCGGATTTACCTATTGGGTAGATAAATCTGCTTTGGAAAATAACAAAACGGATTTACCTTGAGTAAGGGTAAATCTGAGCGAGTTTTAGTTTGGCAGGAGTATTTTCGGTTTATCAATTATGATGGGGGTATATGGTGATACGATGGGGTACCCAAAAAAATCCCAAAAAATAACAATAGTCCGAAGAAAAAAATGTGATCCATTCAAATATTCATTTCAACAAGGACTTGTCTGGATTCTAGTAGACTCGTCCATCTTCTCACCAACGCCAAGGATCATCACAACCATCCAACTGTGCAAACGATAGAAGGCGCATTTAAGTCCTACCGCACCGGAAAATTCCCCCTCATCCTTATCCTGCGCACACTGCCACAACCACCGTAACTGGAATGGCGGCCGAGCCCGAAACACACCTACCGCCACCGGAACCTCCATTCCCCTCCACGGCAGAAATTCAGGCGGTAACTAAGGCAGCTCCGGAAACAACTGTACAGGCAAACACCGAGATCACCGGCCCTCCTACGTTATCTCGTAAACGGCAGCGTCGTCCAAGTGTCCGTTTAGGGGAGATCGGCGACCAACGCGCCACCACACACGATACTCACCGCTCTAACATGCCTCCTTGGAGCTGGCGAGTCCCGAAGGAATCTTCCAGAACATCAAAAGGCGCGGTTCGTAACGAATCTCACAAACGGCGGCGAAGAGTTTGGAAACAACCACAACAACCGAAGAGGCAAAGCGAAGCGAGGATCCACGAAACGGTTGAGATCGGATTGTGCTCCAAGAACGATAGACTCAAACGGAAACGAAAAATTTAGAGATTTCGATCAAAATAACGATAACAATCTCGATCACGATCGCAATAGTCCAGTTCAGTCGTTAGATGAGAATGGACACGACTATTGGCAAGTGGATCGGAACGATGATCACAGAGTTAGGGTTTCGGAAAACGAGGGTTTTGAATCGGAATCAAGGGAACGAAGGAAGAACGAGGGAGTGAGGTATTGGTTATTTGAATTAGGGTTGAGTAGATATGCTCCTATGTTTGAGATCCATGAGGTGGATGATGAGTTGCTTCCTATGTTGACTTTGGAGGATCTCAAGGATATGGGTATTAGTGCTGTTGGTTCCAGAAGGAAAATGTACACTGCAATTCAGAAGCTAAGGAAGGAAAGGGTTTCCGCCATCACCATGTAATGTATGTATGTATGTATGTATCCACGTATGTGCAATGTGTTGTAATGCCTAGTTTTCTTTACTTTCTTTTTGTGGCTTGAAATTGTGGATAGAAAAATGCATCTATGTATAATAGTTTTTTTTCGTCCATCGTTGCTTTGTTGTTGGAACTTTTTGATTACATGTTTTATTTTCCATTTTCCCCATGATTCTGTTGCCTAATTGAAATAGATGGTCACTTAAGTTTATCATTAATGTCTAAAAATGGAAGAATAATGAATTTGATGCAAGCCATGGTCACTTAAGTCTTGAAATTTTGAAGTTTTTTGCTCTTTCATTATAGTTCTACATTTCTTTTCTTTTATTTTCAAGTTATGTGCAAGTTAATGTTTCTGAAGGAAGCTTATCATTAAGCTGAAGATTGATGCGTCTTAATGGGTTTTAGAGATCTGTAGTGTAACTAACTTGTCCTATCATCAATAATTGATGATATGGAACCCTTCCCCTAAGACTTTTGTATTCTTTCTTTCCATTGGACTAGCTAACGGCTAGGGAGAGTTGATACCTGTTTCTCACCCTCTCTGTTGATTGAAAAAAATGCATTTTCCTCTGCTGGCCTTTTAGCTATGAATACTAATACTCATGGAACCAAACATTCTGAATCTGAAGTGCTTGTAGACTAAAGTGACTTGTATAATGACTCAATGGTTATGCTATATACTGTAATGGAAGTGAAAATATATGGTATGGCTGGGGCATCTGTTCCTTCTCATTGTATTCTGGTATCTTCCAAAAATCAAATGACGGGCTGTATTGAAGTTTGTTCATGTATTCTGATTAACCTTTTGGCTACTTGATCTGTATTCTAACTTAGATACTACAGCAGGATATTCCTTTTTTTTTCCCTGAAATAAGGAACAATCACGAGAGTCAGCTATAAAGTTATACTTACAGTATATACTGATAACATTTCCTGGTCTTGTAGTTATGTTGATACTCGACAGTCAAAGTGACTGATGCATAGTCTTAAATATATGGTGTTGCTGAGGACTGAGAAGTGAGGTAGGTATTTTGACTTCTCAACATATTCTTAGTTCTGTAAATTTGAAGTGCTGGATGGACTGTGTTCTCTATGTTATTTTATGATTAATCTTTCAGCTGCTTGATCATTATTGTAACTTTCATACCATAATGGGGATGATCTTTTTTATTTTCACAAAGTAATGAACATACCATCAAAAATCAAATATGAAGTTGGACATGGAGTTGAATCACACCAACAGTATGTGGTTGTAAATCTTTTGTATGCTTCTATTTGTTTAGACTAGGGTTCATACATACTAGAGACTAGAGATTAGTGACCATATGTTAATGAAGAGCAAGCTGTTTGGTTTCACTTTCATTTGACTTCCTCTTGATTGACGCTCTGTCATGTTACTCTTGAAATATATAGTAGGAAACTAGAAATATAGACCAATTGACTTCCCCTGTTTGTCCTCAGCAGTGTAAGACTTCTTCATAATGTATGGTATATCCATTCTGTGTAAGGATAAACCAGTAATTTTCTGCCATTGCCCACCTCAGGCGCTTCAATCAGATTTTGTCTTAAGTGAGACAAGCTGTCCTAACCGTTTATCCTGATTCTTATGTATGGTTGTGTATCTAGGGTTGAGATGGGAGATTCTTTGGTTGATTGATTGAAATATAATGAGGTTCGGGTTTCATTTTCATCTAAGTTCGTTACTTTTTTGATTCACATTGTAGCATGCATTTGGTCGTTTGACTTGTTAATGAATTGAAATTTAGTTTCATATCATTTAAGTTTGATGCTCTCTTATTAACATCCCTAGCGTGTATAAAAATAAATAAAAAAACATCCTAGCGTGTGTGGTTGACTGACTTGTTATGGGTTGATTTAAACGCAAATTTCATTCATACATGATCATAAGCGGTTAACACTTGAACCAATAAGTGGTTGTTGCTACCTAAACTAGATTCTGAGTTTGTGAAAAGAAAGTTTCAGTAGGGACTATTGACTATTGTCCTCGTGTCTTATATTTTTCATTTGAATTTTCTTAAGCTCGAACTGTTCTCTGCCTTGGTAGGTAGTCTATCTCAGCTTCTCAGTCATTGGTCCATATGCTTATTTTGGTTACTGGTCCACAAACACAAACAACCGAGCCCAAAGGGCAACAAACTGGATCTACTGCAGCCACAACAGATATAAGGACTAAAATTGCAGTCCCTTCACAGTCATAGTCACCAAACCCCCAAACTCCCCCAAACCTGTTTCTGAAATTGAGCTTGAGGAAGACATCACAATTGTCTAGTCTAGGATTTGAATTTGATTTTGCTGAATTAAGGCCTTAAGACATGTCTACCACCTTTACCCTCAATCATGCACTCAAAATAGACATCTGGATTAAGACTCTACCTACATCAAGCTTCCTCCTCTGCTTATTATTCCCATCCAAACCATGAAATTTCCCAAATCTATTAACAATGTTCTAAAAAAACCTGTCCTCCCATGCATGGAGACAATCAGACAAACCCTAAAACATTCAACCTAAGTAAAATATTTTGTGGAAACATATTTGGTTCCAGTTCCGTATCTCAGCAAACAAAGCATCAAACCACTTAGAAGTACTTGCCAGTGCCACCACGTCCTTCACCTCATCCTCTTTAGCCCCAACCATCAACACCACAGACCCTCCTCCCATTGAGATGACCTAGATTGCGTGAAAACCTCCAAGGATAATATTTTCTTGAAGTGTAGCAACACTATCAAGGAAGTTCGACTACTCTGCAGAGCACTTTGCAAGCCACACTAAACTATCACCTACAACATAATGCTCGATATGAACCTCAAAAGTCAAAACCCATTTACGCCCTTTAAAGTCGCAGCATAGGTTTACTCATGGAAATGACTACTAGCTAACATAACTTTTTATATGAATGGTGTGAACTCGTTAGAGTGCATCTCCTCAATTTAAAAATTATAGGTTTTTGTGGTTTATAATAAGTCTGCTTGGGAAGAGGTACTATTCTACCTCATGGTATTGGGGGGTGTCTTCTGGTTCATATGACATTTTGCATTTTTTATTTTGTCCATAACTGCTTTTTTTTAGAGTTCTTAGTACCATAAATACTCATTATTATTAACTAAAAAACAAAAATCTCGTCTTTTCAAAAGAAAAAAAAAGAATAACAAGAAACTAAAAGGGGGAAATGGGTTAGTATATCAAATTAGATTGAGTTGTGTGCATAGTAATACAGTTGATGGCAATTCCTCACTCACCCTGCTCAACATGGAATTACAATTTTGAGCAATATGCTTCCCACCCCAAAATTCTAATGGAACAAACATTGCTTTGGGGGGTAATGTGATTCTCGTGATTATAAAGAAAAGTATAGAAGAAACAAAATTAAAATAAATAATAATCAAAACCCATTAGAATAGAAAAATTGGAAAACTAGAAAAAAAAGGGTTTAGATAAGTTAACAAGGATACAAAATGACACAGGATATTGAACCACATTTAAGTTACTTCTTCTCTCTTGGGATTTCAGTTAATATTTTTAAACCGTGCTTCTCCTTCCATAATGAAGCACCATTACATGATCTGTTGTTGTTGAGGAATCTGAAAGCAAAGCTGATCTGCTTGTGGTGTCCCTTGGTGTCCAAATGTTATCTCTCACATGCTGCAACGTTAAGAAAGGTAAAAGTTGCTGTCCTCTGCATGTTATCTCTATCTGCAATAGTAATTCATTCACTGCACTTTTATTCCTCTGATCATCATCTTTCACATACACATCACGTGGAGTATACAATGATATATATATATATATATATATATATATATATATATATATATATATATATATATATATATATATATGTATATATATCCACAGGAAAGAAACACAGTACTAGAAAAAATTAAAATAACAACGAACATTAAAATGAAAAATGACAAAATCGTCTCTAATTCCATCTATGAGTATAGTTAAATCAAAATTGGATACAATTTTTTTCTATCTTTGATTTTCGTTGTTATTTTAGTTTTTTCTAATGTTAGTTAACATATTTTTTTGACTAAATTAATAAACATAAGATAAAACAAAAAAAAAAAGTAACAACTGATGATTGAAATAGAAAAAAAGTGACACTAGAAGCTTTTTCTATTCACATTATAATTAGCCATGATTAAATTCATTATGTATATGATAGCTTTACATTTATACTATCAAGTTATTGTTGGAATGATAGTTATAGTTGGAATATACTTTTCGTCCCTCCATCTTTTCCAATTAAGTTATTTTAATATCCTTTTTTATGTGATGGTTTAGAGTGTACTATTTTAATTTGATATACTCTTAAAATCATTATGTTTACTTTTACTTTTATTGCAGGTCTCATCCTAATTTCTATATTAAGTCAAAAACATAATAATCCTTATTTCTATATCAATCTTTATGCGACGTGTCGGGTTAGTTCACTTCCAAGTAAAGACTCCACATCATTTTTTTTATTAATACAATTTCAGGTGAGGGGATGGCTCCCCGGTCCAATGCAAAAAAGACTTTCGGGCTCTTTAAACACTTACGAAGATAATTTCATTTACCTTCCCCAAGAAGACTTTACACCGTTGAATCAATGTACACAATATGTCTTACTATTTTTTATAATTATCTTTATGAAATTAATTAAATGATATCCAAAGCTGTACACTTGCTTTTCCTCAATCAATTAAATTGGACGGTGTAAATTTAACGGATCTTGATTCACTACGATCAATAATGATTGCAGTCACAGTAGTTACGATCAGCAAACCATTAGATTGAATAAACTTTCAATCATGGCTGTTAATTTATTTTTAATAATAATAAATAAAAATACATAGAGGAGAGAGAAAGAATCCGCAAAATGCAGAGAATCCCAATCCAAATTTAACTTATAAAAAAGTTAACTTTATAAAATATTTTTAATTGTGTTTGACTCTAAACATACTTGAGTGCCGTGTCTGATCCTTGTACTCCCTTAATAAATATTCTGCTTATTAAAAAAATAAACAATTATTACTATTCTCTAATTAATCATCCTCATATATTAGTAATTAATCTTACATTCAATTATTTAAAAGATACATTTTTCTTATTAAAAAATAAACTATTATTAGTTTCCTCCAATTAATCTTACATTAAAAAGAAAGCTGGGAAATATTTTTAAAATGGAGAAAATAATACAAAATTTCTAAAAGAGAAAACAATATTGTGAGTATGAAATCAGTATGAAGTCATGCTTTGTCAGTGTCTTACGTATTTGGGCCTACTTGGCTACTTACAAATGCATAAGATCTTTGTAACTTCTACTTTACGCGTAAGATTGATCCACATATATCTCCACTTTCTTATATTTCATTTTAATGTTTCAGAAAAGTTATTTCCATCTTTAAGCCAAAAGATTCTTAAATCCTTAAGCATGCACGCATATTTGGGTCAGCGGAAATGCCCACCCAACCCACCATCTTAAAAAACTGTCTTCTCTTTAATCATTATTATATGGCCCCATTTAGACTTTGCTCCTAAGCCATAATCATTATCCCTTAGACTTCAGTCTTTTCTATTCGATATATGCCCCAATATTATTACTATAGAGTATATGGAATATAGAAATGATTCTACTTTTTTTAATTAATAAATTTTTGGGTGAGAGAATATTACTCCTGTTCAAATAGAAAAGATCTTCGAGCTCTTTGAATACTTACGAAAGAAATTATTTGTGCTTCACCCAAAAGAGACTAATGACGATTTTAATTTGATGTCTTTTAGATACAAATCCTATCATGTTTTATTAGGCTAACTTCTTATGTTTTTTAAAGCAAAAATAATACTATTATCATAACCCGGACTAACTTATCACAATAACTATGTCACTAAATAATTATATATTATTAAAAAAATTAATTAACAACAAGAACCAAACATGCAAACACAATAACATACATTAATATAATATGAAAATATGATTCGATGGTGGATCCATGAAGGACGGCGAAGAATAGGCTAAGGTGAAATCTAGAAAAATATCATAATTCAATATATCAATATATATATATATATATATATATATATATATATATATATATATATATAACATGTATTCCCTCCTTCGAAGGGACCTAATCACACATTTATATTACTAAATATTGATGGGCATCATGCACGTCTCTATCACGTTGTGCCACCGAAACCCTAATGCATGCGAGCGTCAACATTACTAGATGAAATAATACTCCTTTCGATTTTTCATCATCAACTGTTTTAAATGTCATGTCAAAGAACAAAAAACTAGTAACTCCTTATCCTCTATTTAATATTGTACCACCGGTTTTTCAACTTAGTCGTTATTTAATAACTAATTAAAGTGTCCTACTTTTCCATATATTCCTCCAAATAGTTTTCTAATGATGCATGCAGAACACTCGCCGATATTATTATTATTATTATTATTATTATTATTATTATTATTATTATTATTATTATTATTATTATTATTATTATTATTATTATTATTATTATTAAGGTCTTTGTAGGGTGAATGAGCAAATTAATTAAATTTTTAACCGGTGAACCATTAAATATGACCGTAGAATATAGTATAAAGATTTATTAATGGTTGAGATTTAATTAATACTGATTGATTCAATCTTAACCACTCATAATATTTTACACAATATCTTACGGTCAATTTTAGTGATTCACCGGGGAGAGATTTAATTTGCTCACAGGTGATGATAAGACGGATAATATTTTTATCTATTTTTTTTTAAGATAATTTTTATTTGAAGGAAGCTAAAAACAGAAAAAGAACACATATACATACACTGATACACACATGTAGTCGTTCACACACACACACACATATAGTACTTCGAATTAGATTAAGTTTTTGTTCTCATTAGAGACTTGGTATCATGCATTGTGGTTGGTGGAGGTTGCTGCTTATACATAATGGGGTTTCTTTCTTTTGGCTCCACTCCATGAAAGTGAAGTATTTGACAGTTCGATGGAGCATTTTAAGCCAAATATTCCGTATAAAAGGAGAGAGCAGAGCAAATGGAAATGGGGTCGGGCCTACAATAGCCATGGGGACATCAAGCGAAAGCATGACGAGAGGAAGAGAAGGAGAGAGAGAGAGAGAGAGAGAGAGAGAGAGAGAGAGAGAGAGCATGCAGATAGGTATTGAGTGGTGAGAATGACAGGGTCCACGTGTGATTTTTGGAAGCCCTATGATATATGGGGTTTGACTTAACCTAACAACATCTATATGGTTTGGGTGGTGAATTAAGAGACATCATAGTTAAAAAAATAGGAATCTAAAGTTCTGCCTTAGCCACCTCACTAAAATAACAACTAATGACGATTAAGGGTCTGAATCAGTATTTTAAAAACCGAACCAACCGAACAGTTCAACCGGTTAAACCATAACTCACGTTTTCTATACAGTTAGGTTTTTAGAGTGGTTCAATTCGTTTTCCTCTCGGTTCGAACGGTTTAAAACGACTGGACCATGACTTGGAGGTATCACCGGTTCAATGTCCGTCCGATTTTAAAAACATTGGTATAAATTTGAATAGGATGATGGGCTGGGACGGGCTTTGCAAGGCCTGAGTATGGCCTACGTTGAGAAAGTTAAGTTTGAGTCTAACTTGTTGCCTGTTATGACTAATTTTTGAGGCTTGACCTAGCCTATTTGAAAATCTGACAAGGCCCGAAAGTGTTTAAAAACCCACTCCATCATTTTTTTTCTTCGAAAACCTACAACCTTTAAGTAGTGTAGGCTTTCGCAAATATATTAACAAGCTAATGAGTCTATGCGATTAAGTTCAAATCCTAAATATAACAAAACCTTTTAGGGAATTATCTTTATATTACATCTTATTTAAATTCTACTTTATAATAATGACTTTAAATATGTCAAAAATTGATGTAGGCCAATATGTTTAAATTAAAAAAAAATGTAAGTAAATTTATGATTTAATACAAAGTACAAAAATTGAATATAAAGCTAATAGTAGTAATAAAAATAATATTTAAATTCACTTAATAAAAAACTTTTTTGGCGGCATATAGACTGAGCTTTTTAGTTGAATAGGTTTTTTTTTGGTCGAAAGTTAAATAGGCTTTTTAAAAAAACTTTCCACCAGGAAAAAAAAACCTTAACCTTATCCATTTTTAAAAAAAAATCTAATCTGAATTGGGCTTGATGCAGACTGGGTCATAAACTTCTGTAGCATGACCTACTCCCTCTCCTAACGACAAATATTTTCCATTAAAAAACATATAAACATATAGTGTACCCTGTAACATTTTTGTATTTGTATGAATAGAATGAGTAGTGCTATCAACGTAAGTAGACCAAGATAAAGATATGTTCAAGTTGAACATGTGTTTTTTCATATATTAAAGTCAATGCACTTTTTATAAATTACAAAAGCAATATGGAAAGGTTTAAAAAATAAAAAAAGTTGTGATACACCTTCCTCCATGAAAGACATCTTGGTGCTTTCTTGCATTATTCGTTTTTCTCCCATACTATATATAATCATGTTCACATTGTTCCCCTACTATATATAATTCATATTCCCCGCGGATGGCACTATTTTGGTTAGCAAGGGTTTTTGGGATAATTTATAGTGTATAAAGGCTATTTTCAGTATCTTTGAACGTGTCTCGGAGTTGAAGGTGAATTTTTATAAGAGCGGTCTTTATGACATTAATTTGAAAGATGATTTCTAGCGGCGGATGCTATTTTCTTGTCTTACAACACTGTTGTTATTCCATTCAAATTTCTGGGTATCCCCGTGGGAGCCAATCCTAGAAGAAGATATACTTGAGTTTCAATTATTGATAAGGTGAGAAAGACGCTTTCGCCGTGGAGTGGGTGTTTCTTGTCTATTGGGAGAAGAGTGACTCTTATTAACTCAGTGCTCAATAGTATTTCGCTCTATATGTTCTCTTTCTTTAAGGTCTCCAAGATTGTTATCCAAACGCTCGTTAAGATTCAGAGGGATTTCCTTCAGGGGGTAATAGAGAGGGTCGCCCCATTTATTGGGTTTCTTGGGACAATGTGTGCAGTCCTAAGAAGGACGTTGGTTTGAGGGTGAAGAATCTGGAAGCTTTCAATTTAGCTCTTATGAGCAAGTGGATGTGGAGATGTATCAATGATAATAGTGCTAGTTGGTGGAGCTTCTCTCACACCGTTACAGAGATTTGAGGAATTTTTTCTTGGGGGTTCTCTAATCTAGAGGAGGCACTAAGGATTCTCTATGGTGGAGGGATTTATTATTATTGGAAGATGGAAAATTAACCTCAGTGCTTGAGGGCCTTTGATTCAGCGCTATGGCCAGTGTTGGGGAAGGGGAATTTGATTTCCTTTTGGTTGCACAAGTGGGCCAACAATGAGACTTTTAAGGACTTATTCCCTAGTATTTTTGAAGTAGCTAAGCTAAAATATGGCAGCATAATGGAGCATCGGTATTGGCTTGATAACACTTAGTGTTGGAAGCTCGATTGGGCTGCGCTTTGTCTGACGGGGAGAGGGAAGATCTGGATTTGCTTTTCGACACTCTACATTCGTTTCATCGTAACGACTCAGAGCAAGATCGTTGGCAGTGTGAAGGCTAGATATATAATTTCCATTATTTTTCTCTTAAATCTTGTTATGTGCTTTTGTTGATTGATGCAGTAGGTTAGGTCGGATAGTGATACTTAGAGTGCACTAGATGATATATGGTAGCTTTCTATTCCCACTAAGGTGGGAGTATTTGGATGGAGATTGTTGTTGGGGAAGCTTCCAACTCGCGATGCCCTTATCTCTAAGGAAATTATCAAGATCCTCCTGGGTCGTGCTTCCCCATTTGTTTTGAGAAGGATGAGTCTATTTCCCATTTATTTTTTTTATGTGTAGGAATTCTCGGTCAGTTTGGCTTGATATCTAGAATTGGTTGAGCAATGCAGCTACCGATATTCTGACCGGTGTCGCTCATTTTCGGGCTTATGGTCTGCAGTTGGATTCCAAGAAGCCTTGCAGATTGAAGTATTTGTTTTGGATGGTTGTCATGTGGTGTACCTGGTCCCATCAGAACCATATTCTTTTCAGATTTCAAATCTTTAATTCACAGGTGGTTGCTAACCCTGTTAAGTCTATAATATGATGTTGGTTCATCAGCATAGAAGGTCGTAGGTTTACTTTTACGATTTCTGATTGGTAGGGAAACCCTCTTGTATGTTTGGACTCGTCGTAATTAGTTTTTCGTTTGGCTCTTCTTGGGGTACTCTTTTTCCTTATTTGGTTTTTTCCCACGCGGTTTTGGCCCATTGAGGTTTTAACGAAGCCCCTTGTATCTGTAAGGGTTGGAGTACCCTTACTACTCCTTTTAATATAATATTTTGCTTATAAAAAAGAGGCATACTATGGGTATTCCAATCCATTAGAAGAGGAGTCAAATCAAACTGACCATAAGCAAAAGATGAGGTTAGACCACCAATCTGTTAGAATAAAATGTAAGTTTCTTCCTGGCTTACTAGCAAGTTAACCTCAGGAAATACATTTGATTTTAATGATCAAAGATGGAAAGGAAAAAATTGTGTTCTGTGGTCCATGAGCCTAGAGAGAGATGCTCTGCTTTCTCTCTAGCCGTGCCGTCGCCCCCTCCCGAAACTAAGGTTTCGTGGAGGTTTTTTTCCCCAGTTCGCTGGTTTTCCCCTCCCTTGTGGAGGTTCTGCCACTCCCACCCGTTGGGCTCTCTTTTCCTTTCCCTTTCCATGGCTTTCACCACCAATCCCCCACGTCTACACTTCCACCATCCTATCTCTCTCTTCCGCGCTTCCCTTTGACCGGAAAACCTTCGATCTTCCTTCGCGTGGGTCTGTTCAGAATCAATCGAAAGTTTTTGGGTCAACTCTGCTCAGATACGGCACCTCTCTGATGGTCAAGCTCCACCGCCGTACTCTACTCCAGCTGGTCGCACCTAAATGTAAATCTCCACGAACCCTGGCTGTCACTTCCGACCCTTTCCCTACTTTTCTCAACCGGCCTCCACCTGAACCCCCACCCCCTGGTTGTGGAACCGTGGGAAGAAAACCCCCCACCTTCCATGCTGTTACGAACAGGACCTTCATCCCCTGCTTTTGTAAGCCTGAAAACCCTTCCTTGATTTTGTTTCCGATTCGGCCACCCCCTACACCAACCTGGATTGAACCTAGGTCATCAGTGACGGCTTCTGATCCTGGGGATCTTGACCGGCTCTTGATCGGTGTTCTTTGTTTAATGAAATGGTCAGGCTGTTCCAATCGCTTTTGGTTTTGTGTTGTGTCCTCAGTAGCTTTCGAGTTGGACATTGATCTTTTGGTTAGCAAGTTCTCTGCAGTCACTTTGATAGTCATCAACAATTTCCTCTCTTGCTATCTCTGTCAAGCTGTTTCTGATACTGTGGTGTGTTTGGACCATCGTGAGACCACGTATAGTCGAACTGCGCGTATCCCAGCCAAAGAAATGATCAGTAACTAGATAGAATCAAATTAAGACTTTGGATTCTCCTTCAATTATGGCCATCTACCTTGGACGGATGCTGTTTGAGTGGCCATCATGATAGCTTTAGCTATTTGGTTTGATGTCATACCATTGTGGTTTACATTGTACTTGTGCATTGATGCAAAGGGTTTTTATGTTTTAACCAGTACGAACAACTCAAAAATGTGTCTAGGGTATGTCCCAACACTGATTGATCATCCTGATTGTAATGTTTATTCTCAATTAATAGAATGAGATATGTTTCCCGTAAAAAAAGGATGGAAAGGCAAAAGCCCTTCATTGAAAAAAACATTATTTCGTTCCAACCATAGACACCAAACCCCAACTAGCCAAAAACTTTCATTGACTTACTTTTGCTTATAACGTGTTAAAATGGGAGTATATAATAAAATGAAACATTTATCACGTCCACTTATAAGCCTAATCATTGGGTGTTTAATTTGTTCCATATCAAAATCTAAGCAAATGTGTCAACGATCGATGTGTGAGATTTGCCGTTCCGGGCGGCATGGGAACTACACACCTTAACCAGCTAACCCTCATATTCTTATTTTATGGGTTGACTTCTAACAAACAAACAAACAGCATCTATCTATGCAAATAGAAAACGAAACATGCAGCTAGAAGAGAATGTGAGTGCGTTACACATTCTCAGTATAAAACAACTTTGATTACTCCAGTGATAATGATCAACATATATAAAAACTTTGTATAGTTTGTGGTGTCTCTAATTTTAAATTTAATTATATATTAATTGTATATACGTACATAGTAAAATACTAGTATATATGCCATGCACAATTTAGAGACGAAATGATGATGTTTTGTTTTTTAAAATAAGTATTTTTCCTTCTAAAAAAAAAGTTGTCTCAATCTCACCTAAAAAGCATGAGTTGGAAGAGAAAATAATATATTGTAATCAAATCAAGGATATCAAAATTAAAACACAATATGAGGGTTGATCAAAGGATTACTTGCATGAAAAGTCTAATGGATTGTCGATTGTATGTGTAATGCAAACCATGAACGTATAGTGGACAACAAATACAATTAAACAATTGGGTTTGCCTTAAACATTCGACACTAACTTTTTTCCTACCAGTATATTCGACCAATTAATACAATAACATGACCATTATTCTATTTACAAATATTTATTTTCCTTGGCTTTGTTTTGGGGATAATACTTTCTCTTGATGGCAAATCCAATAGAGAATGAAAATTTAAAAATGATTTGATTAGATGAAAAAATTGTGCGGGTTGAAGTACTCATTGTACTCTTTGATTTAAAAATATTTTTATTTATCGAAAAAATCTAAACATTATTCTCCCTGTCGTGCTTGTGGCTATGTTGCCACCATTGGCGCTGACGAACACCTCTTGAAATCCGAATTTGTTCTCATTATCAAAATTTGAGCTGCAGGATGTTTAGGTGGAATCCATGTTAAGCAACGAGTCATGAATGGAAGCAAAGTCCACCGTTCATATTGAAAACTCGAGCCCTAAGTGAGGTTCGAAGATCTAAAAATAGAACTGTTGGAGGCACATTTTCGATATTTTCAGAACCACAGTTTCTGGAAGCATCAATCCGATTTGGAAGCGCAATTTTTGGAAATGGTCTTAGAGGTAGGGGAAGCAAAACAAACAAGACGAGGAAGGGAAGTTTTTTCGTCTGATCTAAAGATGGGGTACACTAACATGCTTCTGAATGTTGAAAATTTAAAAGTGAATTTTGTTTATAGAAAAAGAAAATAAAAAGTAATATATTTTAGTAAAACAAACCTCCGATCACACCGTAGTACATTCATCATGAGGTTTCGTATCCCAAGTATAGGTAGCTTGAATGTGAAGCTAATGGACACTGAGGATTTAGAACCAGGAGGTCTAAGGTTTGAAACCTAGAAAACTAACATTTTCACATCTCCTAACCAATTAACCATTAATATTTGTCTATCCGAAAACCATGACGAGGTCTTGTAAAATAAGATTAAGAGAATGGGGCATCTTCTTCATTTTGGCATGATACTTGGCTGAGCAACATTTCGTTTTTCCAAACGCTCCTAAATTGAATTTCAATTTGGATCAAATTGGGGGGGGGGGGGGGGGGGTTTGTCGAGTGATATTGGGGTTAGGTGGGGAGGTGTGAGTGTGGGACTTCAAGTGGAGGAGAATATTTTTTGTATGGAAAGAACAATTGCTGAGGAGCTATCTAAGATGCTGGGTGAGGTTGCCATTTAGTCCCTACACAATCAGTGGTGTTGGTTGGGATCGAGCGTGGGACGATTTTCTCGGCAAAATACGCATACACTCTTTTGTTTGTTAAATCTCTGCAACACTTTGACCTTTTTGATTGTGAGATCTTGATATTGGAGTAATAGTCAAAGAGTTTTGCACCCTCCAAAGTTTTCTTTCTTTTGGCTTATGGCACCAGATAGACTCCGCAATTGGGCACGAGTTATCTATTATGACGTGTTTTCTCTCCTTTGTGTTTTTATGGATAATTTGGAGTTTGGTATCCACCTATTTTTATTGTGTCATTTCTCGCTCTAAGTATGGTATGTAGTGTTTAGATGGTTAGGTAGTGTTGGTATTTCACTCGAACTTATAGATGGTATACAGTCATTAGATGGTTAGGTGCATGTGTGTAGTGAAGGGGGTACACGGGGCACACTAACCCTTACAACTACGTACCAAAAGTAATGAGGGATATCCAAAAAGAAAGTACAACCCAACCATGAGAGCCTAAACTAGCAACCAGGGGAATTACAAGGTGGGACTAGGTAGAGAGGTTGAAGGACCCCTACATCCTAATAATTCAATCAAAAACATCTACGAGCCACTCATAATAGAGACAGACCCCCAACTTGGCCTAGCCAAGAACCAATGGCAATGTATGGCTTTGATCCTCTTCAACACATGAAGACGGTACAATTATACATCTCCCAAATCACTAATACCACTGTCTGCCAAATCATAACAAGCCCCCATTTCCATAGGTCACTCAGCCATTATAAGAACAAAACAAGAGGAATAACTAACAAAAACTTCGAGGTAACATTCATACCCAACCTAACCACCTCTCAACTGCATACCACTCTAATTGTGCAAAATCACATGTGAGGAAGATATGAAGGCTAGACTCTTGGATATCACTGCATAGGATACGTGATGTCTATACAACATTCATGATCACTACATAGGATATATGAGAAGGTAATTACCTTAAAGCGGAAAAAACTCTTCCGGATCATACATAAAAAAGATATTTGCAGATCTGAATCAAGATCTACAGTGGTATGCCAGAAGATAAGAACAAATTTGTCAAGTTGACTGAGAAGACCCCATTTGACTCCTTTCTCCAAACCCGTACATCCTCTTATGTGGAAAACGACCACCACTAGAAAAAGTTGAAATAGCGACAGAAATTATAGACAGAAATATTGAAATTGGTCCCTAAATTTGGTGTCTATAACGTCCCGTCAGTATCTCATTCTTTTAGGTGAGGACATTTGCGCTAATAGGTGAATCAGCTCTCTGATAAGACCCTTCATCCAAATATAAATCCTTTTCCATTTCGAAGCCCACTCCTAGAGTAATCCATTATGCTTGATAACTCGCACAATTTGAGTCTCATGCTGACGATTAACCTATTAAATTACATGACTTAATGGGGCATCCCCCGCCTATATGTCATGCCAAAATGAGGCAGAACAACCATATTATCGATATTCTGAACAACACTATCAGCAAATTAGTCGGACCATGACACACCAGGGAATCTAATCGAAGGCACAATGGTGAATTCTAGAGTAGCTGACAAAGGGTGAACCAACGACACCAATGAAACTTCTTTTCTAGCCCCTCCCTACCCTTCAGGAGTTCCAACCTCCACTTTCCTAACAAGCTAGCTAAACATTTTTAGGTCTCTCACCCCAAGCACACCTCTAGCTTTAGGCTTGCGAACGATAGACCACTTGCTCTAGTTTGAGAGCTAAGAAATCAGTGTATTTTCTCCGATAAGAAGGTGGAGCAAATCAAGGTGGTGTTATGGTGTTGGCTTTCAACACGCTCTAAGGTGTCTCATTTTCGTGTTACGAATGGTGTTTAGACCCTTGGGGTGCTCGAAATTAAGTAGTCTCTTCCCTCCTCCATCGTGGTGGAGCCTTTCATGTATGGGAGTGGGAATACACATTGTTTTTCTTATTTTTTGGAGCAGAAATACCAATTATATTTGTGCACATATCTATTTCTTTTATAAGCAAAAGATTTATATAAGAGAGTACAAGGAGTACTCCAACCTATAATAGTACAATAGCAAGGGTATGAAGAAGATAATTGAGCTATGGTATCAATAGTTGGGTAGCTAGTATGTACATACGTAGATATTTATTCCTAGGTCGACTAGCTAGTAATCTTAATTGGGCATGCATGAATATTATGATCTTTGTTTCTTGTAAGGATTAAAACCTTTTTTCAGTAATAATGAGGCAACAAGTAGTAGTGGTGTTGGATGAAGAAGTGTGCATGAAGTATTGTAAAGTAATTGAGGGTCGACACACAATTAATAATGGCAAATGATAATATATCACTCAATGCATGGCCTCGTGCACATGTGTAATAATGAGCGGAGTAGATCATAAGTATCTGAAAGTACACATAAATCACCAACCAATGCAAATACAGTATTAATTCTGTTCTTGAAAACATTGTATCACTAACTCTCGATTAAACCATGCATGCTCAATCCTTAGAAAGAAAACAACATTGAAATGTTATCAGTGCTCTTTTGCATCTTTGTGTTTTGCTGTATATATGTATGTTTTTCTTCACATGTGTGGTGTAGACCATTGAAGTGTTTTTTATCTATTTTGGTAAAATAGAGCACTGAAATGTTACTTTCATGCAAATTAGTGGTAGGTCACAAAAATCACAAACTACTCGAGTATACTCGGATAATTATTACGATGACATTGCGTGTGTGTGTATATATATAGAGTGTATATTTGAAAACAAATATCACCTAGCTAGGGACTTCTTATGAAAAGTTAGAGGAACTATATATATATATATATATATATATATATATATATATATATATATACACGTGTATATGTGTGTATTCTTATATATTTTTCCTTTTAAGACTCTGTGTTTTACTTGAATATACACCTTTAGCACTCTATATCCATAAATATTTTTGTTTCCTTTTGAACAGTTACGGTACACCTAACTAAATATAATATCCCAATTCCTAGCTACCACCAAACTTAACACACAAACATTATAAGGTCTTAGGATCCTATACACAAACTCGTATATGGAAATGTACTTCCTACCATGAACATCTGTTTTTTAAAGGATTTATGAGAAGAAACAAATTAATATATACTTATATGTAATAGGATGTGTTCATTTTCTCATTGATCTTCTTAATTAGATGCTTAATTAACTAAATGAAGGTACCTACCTAGATTATATTAGCACACACGGATCACATAAAAAAGGGTAAATAGATAAAGAAATGGATAGGTACTACCAACCTCAGATTCGGTGTCGAGTTTGAGTTTGCTAACCAGATACTTGAGCAGCAACCGAACTGTCATCCTTCCATCTCTGAAAGAAGGAAAGTCAAAAAACAAATGATGACCATAGCTTTATCAAATCATCAAATTAATATTGGGAACACGACATTTTGATCACGCACATGATAAGACTTCGCAAACAAAAAAAGTTATGAAAAGAAATTACAGAAAAAGAATCTATAGTATGATGACTTACTTGATTCTAAGATAGTTCTTTGGTATTTGTGGCAAGAACGGTTCTTTCTCTCTGCATAACAAATTAAAACCAAGTAAATACTCATAAAAAAAATAATAATTAACTTGCACTATCAGATAATATCTCTGTCCCTAAGTATAAGCAAAATGAGTAGAGAAGGTCATGTAAAATTACATGAAGGGAACTTTTTTTGACTCGTTTTTGCTTATATTTATATTTAGGGACAAAGTAGTATATATATATATATACTAGATATATTTTTAATTAATTAGGAGGTTGCTTAACTGGTTTGGTGAGGCTTGTAGCATGAACCAGATTCCAGAATGAGGTCTTCTAGGAGGATCAACAACTCGAAATGGATCAAATCCAGAAGAGGAAGAAGAAGAAGGAAAATGAAAAGGTGAATGATGAGGAAGAATAGGAGGATAATTATAAGGTCCTCCTCCTCCTCCTCCTATTCCTATTCCTAAAGAAGGCCTTAAAGAAGAACATGAAGATAAAGATGAAGAAGAAGATATAATTGGCATAGAATGAGGTATTAGTGGACCAAATGCCCAGTGATGAAGAGATGAAGGTACAACTTGTTGTTGACCAAAAGTTGTTGAAATTGGACCACTTGGCATAGACATTGAGATGGTGGAAATATTTGAGGTTGAAGACGACGTCGTTTGTTCAAAAGGAAAATTACTTGGACAACCTCTCTCCACCTCAAAATTGGGCCGTGATGAAGCCCAATTAGATGTCAACAACTCAAGCTCCAAACCACTTCTTGGAACATGATCGTTTTTAGTGTATGTAGTTGTGTCGCTTTGATGAAAACCTATGCTTAATTGAAGCCAGTTATTGTTGTTGTTGGATCCTATTTCTTGGTCTTCCTTTGAAGTGGAAACAGCTTCTGGTTGAGGTTCGGGTTCAGGTTCAGGTTCGTTGTGATGATGAATGGTGTTGTTGTGTGGTGTTGATGAGTCTTCTTCCTCAGCCATGTGCCTTAACATAAATTCAGATCCTAAATAATTATTATTATTGTATAATAAGGTGTCTTCAACAACTTGGTTCATAAGATTTGTTGTTGTGTTGTTGTAGAAAACATAATCACTTTTCTTATTTTGTTGTTTCCTGCTTTTTGAAGGAACCATAGTCATATTGAGAAAACCACAAACCTAAACCAGATGTTGATGTTGTTGTTGTTGATGATGATGATGATGATGATGAAGTTCTTGAGTCTAGCCATGGATGAAAATAATAGAAGAAAAAGAAGGAGAAGAGGGTTTGGGAAATGAATTAGAGGGATTTGGTATCATGATGATGATGAAGAAGAAGAACAAAGAGGAGACTATATAGTAACATGGAAGCCATATAGATTATAGATTATAAAAGGGTTATGGCTTTGGTCTTTTGCTGTTGCTTTGGTTTTTCCTTTAATAAAATAAAATCAGAAGAACCGGAGGAGAAGGCAACAAAGAGAACAACACTATAATTCTTGCAAATCTCACTTTCTATTAATTCTCTTTCTTTGGAACCTTGTGGGGGTTTGAAGGGGAGAGAGAGAAAGGGAAAAGAGAGAAAACCAGGGAGGTCTCTCTGTCACTTCAATAAATAATTATCTGTATCTACATAATCTCAATATTATTCTAAGAATTTATGTTACTTACCTAGCTTAGCTATATTATATAATAACTTTCTTAGTCTTCAAACTATATATGTAAATATGTTATTCAAAAATATTCACTTACTCAAAGTAAGTCGATATTGCAAAACTCAACTCCCATTTAATATATCTATTTTAAAAAAAATGCAAAACTCAACTCTATGTTATTTTTGTTTAGCTAAAAAAAATATTACCAGAAAGGAGTACAAGAAATACTTCAAACTGTCTACAAGAGTCACCACCGTTGGTTACGTTGACAACTTCAGCAGCATGGGAACGAACGTTGATTCCAAGGTTCGATCTCGAGTGTGTCCGCGTGATAATGTGTTCGTATATAGTGTTTAATTATTTGTCATTTCGTCTAAGCTGATAAAAAATTGTCTACAAAATGTTGCAAATCAAGACAAATGACTCCGTTTCTATTCATTTTTTATAAGCACGCCTTATTCATGTACCTAAATTAGGTTTTTTGTGTTCCTAAATACACGTTATATATAAATATAACACTAATATTTTGCCGTTAAAAAAATATTCATGTAACTAAATTACTACATATTAAACTCAAAATTATGGAGGTCTTCCCTTTAAAAAAAGAAATTTGTTTTTTTTTAAAAAGAAAATAAATAGAAATTTGGATTAATGCCTATAAGTTATATATATATATATATATATATATATATATATATATATATATATATATATATATATATATATATATATATATATATATATATATATATATATAAGCCTGTAAGTTAGTGTGTTGCCAGTGAACAGTATTGGGCCATGTTCCGAGGAGAAAACGACTGCAAAGGCTCTCACCCTTTTTCTCTTATGTCGCTAAAAGTTCCTTTTTAGCCCTAATCACCTTCTGGTCAGGTTACTTTATACCCGATTAACCCTTCATTGATATATATAGTCAATTTTTTGTAAAAAAAAAAGTACTATAGTCAATTTATTATCTGTTAAAATTTCCTTTTTTTATTGTATTATTGGTACGCAGTATCTACCGGTTTTGCCAGTGACTAATCTACGTTAGGGAATTTGGCTGGTCAAGTCTGCCCAGCTTTGCCGATCCGTGTGTTCTCTCCAACCAACAGAATTATTGACACACTCAATATTCGAACACGAGACTTTAGGATGAGATCCGAGTCCAATTATCATTCGGATCAAACTTTATTGGTAGTTAGAATTTCCTTTGTTTTTGAGAAAAAATATATGTTTTGATTTAACTGTTTAGCTAAAAAAGTAATTTATAACTGCATGAATTATTGCATGAATTATTACAAATGACATGTTGAAATTTCTTCTTGTTCTTCTCTCGTTTGACATTATATTCCTTTGTTGTCATCTTTTAGCTAGCATTTTTGCATGTTCATTTTGAATTTTTCTTTTTTATATAAAGCAAAAGTGATGGACTTATTCTGAACATTCAACTGCATGCTTTTTGAATAATGCAACTTTTCAAAACGTTGTTATCAAAAAGTTTACTTTTACAGTGACTCTTATTACAAGTTTTCGAAGAAGTAACTCTAAAGGCATACTATACTAGTGTTTAAAGAGTGGCATGGCAGCAATACCAATACCAATTTCAATTCAATTACCTTATTATTTTAGTTTCACTGCCCATCATCATCATCATCATCATCATTTTTTTAATTAATTAAATTAAATATCTATATATGTGACTCATATAGGGTGCTGGAGAGATGATATTGTAATGAATCTCTGATCAGTGATCATGCAAAATGGTTTATACATAATTATTGTTATTTAAAGAAAAGGGTATATATCGAAATACTAAAAAGTCCAAATTAAATAATGAAGAAGCTGAGAGATGAAACAAAGTGCAGTTTTTTGGGTTGTTTGTTGTTTTGTGTGTGTTACTATATATATAATTTTTTGGTGCACTAGCTAGCTAGGACATGGGAGAGAAGAATAAAACTAATTTAAGTGGGAGGGCATGAAATGATGACCTACCTGGCAAGAATATAAATAAGGGCAAAGGACATTTTATAAACAAGTAATGAAATTGATCATAAGAAGCAATTATAAAGAAATAAATAGAATAGGACTAATATTTCATTTGGCATGCATGATGATGACAGTGTCTCTCACACACAACCCAAGAATCCAAACACTGCGACGTGGGCTTTAATGTAAGACATTCTTTGCTAAAGCCATGTGCCACCCACCCTCTCCCTCCTTGCAACTATTTGTAATTGTACGGTCTCTCTCTCTCTCCATGTATTTTTCTTTAAGGTGGCTTCTATCACGAGAGATCAATTAAGTCTCTCACCGGTGTGTATCATGAAAATTGACTATAAAATGTCATCAATTTTTGAAATTTAATACTGATAATTAATTCAATCCCACCCACTCCTAGCATTTTATATTAAACCATATGATTAATTTTAGTGGTTCACCAAAGAGAGGCTTAGTTGATCTCTCGCCCTATAAGCCACCCACCTTTCTTTAAATAAACTTTGTACCGTGACAAATAGAATACACTCATTTATTTATATTCTAATGTTCAAGGTGAGGGCAATTTGAAAAAAAAAGTGGTTATAATTAACATAATCTTATTTGTATTCCTCAAAATTTGACACATATATCTCATTAATTTAATTAATATCAATTTGATGTAAACATACAAATATACAAGTCAATCGTGTGGTTAGTGGAATTTACGATATTGGTGAGGCATATCTTCACTCTTATTCACTCAAAATTTCACTTGTATTCACAAATATACAAATCTTGCTTATCAAATCTCACTTATATTCACTCAAAATTTGACACAGGTATCCAAGAAATTTAATATCAACGACGGAGATAGTGGATTCCACCAAAAAAATAAAATAAAAAGTGGTTTTTTTTAATAAGAAAAATTTTATTGAAGGGAGTACAAGGGGTACTCAAACTCAATATATAGAAGGGGCCTCGTTAAAATAAATGGAGCATACCTTATGTTCCGACTCGACAATCCCACAAGAGACAAGCAGGTCTCGTGTGGCCAATCTCTCCTGTAACAATCTCCACCCAAATACATGTATTTTGGAAGGGACATTGCTCTCCCAAAGCCACTTCAACGCCTTCTCCAACATAGGTGCTAGTCTTGAACCGTTGGAGAAATTCAGGGGCGCACAATAACCTGAACGTACTGTGAAAGCACCATCTGTGCAAGGCAACCACTACCCATCTATCAACCATATTGAGGGAAGGGTAAAAACAAGCCACAGTAGCTTCTAGATCACCCACCTCTTGCTTCTCGTCAGTCGTTAGTTCCCTTTGCCACTCCTATTTCCATAACCACCGAGACCCCTCAATTGCACTTTTAGATGCCACAACAATGTTCTGATCAACTGCTAGATTGAATTATACGGGGAATTAATCATGGAGAGGCAATGGTCCCATTTCCCATAGTTATGCAAACCTGAGAGCCGAACCACTGATACCCGAGAGCACTATCGGGGCCCACACTGCATAGGTCCCTCTACCATAGCGAAAACCTCTTCAACCTATTTTGGCTAATATCATCCGACTCCAGGCTCCATGCGCTAAGTCACCATATTGTGAGGTTAACAAAACATGCCAAATTGTCTGCTCTATTTCCACTTAGATAACAAAGAGACGCTGAACATCTCTAAATTCTTTACTCCCAATCCTTTATTCTTCTTCGACTAACACACAAAATTCCATTCTAACTCAGGACATTGTTTCCTTTTCAGATACTCCAGTCCATAGGAAACGTCTTTGCAACCTGGTAATTTCAGTCAATACCTTATTTGGTGCCTTGTATAAAGAGAATAAATAAAGAGGTTGAGAGGAGAGTACTAAATTAATGAGAGTGACCATTCCCATAATAGATGACATCCTTCCTCTCCAAGTGGCAAGTCTACTCTTAACTTTGTCGACCAGGGATTTCCATGTTGACGCCTTTCTAAGATTAGCTCCCATCGGTATTTCTGAGAAATTTGAACGGAACAAAACCCACACTACAGGAAAGAAAAAGAGAAGTTGCCTGTATAAAGTGATCAGTCTGATTAAGCCCAAAGAAATTGCTTTTGGCAAAGTTTACACGAACCTCGACACTAATTCAAAGCCACGAAGGATGGCTTTGATGCTCCAAATATTCTCCTAAGTGCCTTCCCCAAAAATTATAATATCATCTGCAAACTATAGCAATGACATGGGCACAAACTCAAAAGCTCTTTAAAGGCTGAGAAAGTCTCAAATCCATAGCAGTGGGCATTAAACCTGCAAGTCCTTCTGCTGCAACGAGCAACAAGAACGGTGCAAGAGGGTCACCCTGTCTTAACTCTTTGCTTGGTTGGAACTCCTCTGTTGGACTTCATCCATTGTCGCCACTTCTCGCAAAACCCCAACTTGTCTAGCATATAGTCTAAGTAGCTCCAGCTCATGGAGTCGTACGCTTTCTCAAAATATACCTTCAACACGACACATTGATGCCACATCATATTAGATAAATTATTTATATTTTTCCAAAGGTAACCTAGAATTTACCCATGTTCAATTTTGTACTTTTGGTTAATTAAGTGGATTATTGTAATTCAAAGATTAAACATGGGAGGAACATGTGGCTGCCCCGTGCTGAAAAGCTGGCCTATTTCTTTACAATCCATCTAACATGCTAGCTCTCTCTCTCTCTGTCTCTCTCTCTCTCTCTAAAGCAACAACTTTAATTCAAAAGAAATTATACGATATGGGTGATGGGTCAATCAACAATTATCTTACATATTTTTTATAAGAAAAGATTGTATTAAGAGGAGTACAAGGAGTAATCCAACCCATCATACAAGGGGCCTCATTAAAACCTCCTGGGGCCAAAACCTAATGGGAAAAAGACCTCGGGAGGAAAAAGAGTACCCCCAATAAGATTCAACAAGAGTATACAAAACAGCAAAAAATTGTAGCCACTAACAATCCACCCACAAAACAACCCTCCCAACAAAGAAGAAAAAAGTAGATGATGTCATGACACAATCACAAACACCACAAAACCACGCACTCACCTCTGAGAAAACATAGCCAAGAGACTAAATAGAGAAATATCAGCAGTAAGATCTCGTCCAAAGAGTCAGAGAGCCATTCATAACATGATTTCACAGAGAATGAGCGGTTGTTGTTCAATCCCTGTATCCACGAGTCATCTTTGTTCTTCGTCAGCTATATGTCTCCTAGGATCGTCTTCAACTCTTCCAGTTCAGGCAATTCCTCCCTAGAGGGCCCACTGGTCCATGACCAGTCTCACACCCACCTGTGATCAGCACATGAGCCAAAGTGTCATATAGTGGCATTTTTTCCCAGGAATAATGAGTGGAAAGATGTTGGACAACACCAAGGATCCAGTCAAAATCTTGCTTTGTCCTCTCTACCCAATTGGAGGCTAGCGTTTGTTAATTGGTTGTATTGTGATTTTGCTTTACCCTCGAAATTGTTCTTTGGGAAATGACTAAAATTAATTTTTCTATTAGTGATCTGTTTAGCGACCAGAGAATTTTGGTTTCCATGGCAACCAATTTAGAGACCAAATTTCGAAATTGGTCACTAATTAGTCACTAAATCGGTGGCTAAACCACTTGTCGCTGGTATGTAGCGATTGATTTAGAGACCGAATTTCAAAATCGATGGTTAAATTGGTAATTAATTGGTCTTGCGATCGATTTAGCGACCAATTTGAGAAAGCCGCTAAACCACTAGTTCCTAGTATGTAGAAACGGATTTAGCGACCAAATTGAAAAGTCTCCAAACAACTAGTTGCTAATGTGTGGCGACCAATATAGGGCCGACTCTCTATAGTATTTGGCATAATACTATTTGAGTCATTTGGGATATTAGGAAAGGGTACATTTTCTTTGAAAAAGTGCCTGATTTGGGGCTCACGATCAATTGAATCTGATCCAAAGCTCCAAAAAAATGTGCTAAAAGAGATGGTGAGGATCCAATGTAATTTTCTTTGGGGTGGAGGCGAAGATTCCCGCAAGACATGTTGGATTTGGTGGTCAAGGTTGTGCTTGCCAAAGAAGATGAGGGGTTTGGGTATTCAAAATATGGAACTTTTCAATGTGTCTTTGCTAGAAAATGGAAATGGAGACTGTTACAAAACACTAAATGCCTCTAGATTGAACTGCTGCATTGGATGTACTACAGTGCAAGTCCTTTAAAACAGACAGAATCCTCTGCCTAGTGGAAAGATTTGGAGAGTCTTGACGTTTGCATACCCTATGCTCAAAACAGGTTCATTGATGCGGCTAAGCACAAGCTCGGGGATGGTGCTGAAATCGAGTTCTGGACTGAGGTGTGGTGTAATCAATTCACACTCCAAGAACTCTAACCTTTTGTATTTTCGATTTCTGCCAATCAAACAGGGACAGTGGCAGATCATGGGTGTTGGTGCAGTAACGTTTGGGGATTTAATTTGGTGTGGAATAAAAGCCTAGATGAAGAGGAAGCCACTGCAGCAAATTATTTGCTTGAAATTCTGACTCCAACGGCGCTTAATAATAGTATAAGGGATAAATGGATATGGGGTATTGATAACTCCTTGTCTAATAAAGTCTGTTCCACATATAATTTTTAGCTCATCAAAAGCAAAGAGGACCACATGAATGAGGAAGAATGCAAGGTGCTGAACAAGGTGCGAAAAACAGCAGCCCCTTCTAAATATCTTGTCAATGCTTGAAGGGTTGTTTTAGATAGACCCCCTACTAAAGTAGCACTCCAACATAGAGGCATTGTCACTTTCGATCTAAGTCCCTCATGTGTTTTCTGTTTTTTGCACAATGAAGATGTTGAGCACTTATTCTTCTCTTGTTCGTTTTCGTCACGACTATGGAAGGCTGTGGCATCATGGTTGGGGCAACAGGTAGGAGAGTCTAGTGGCAGGTGGAGTCATTTGATCCAACATGGCAGTTGCATAAAAAGAAAAAAGAAGAGAAGATTGAGGCACCAAGTTTGGGTCGTCGTGGTGTGGGTCATTTGGGTAGTACGCAATAGAATTGTTTGTAGTGGTGGCGTAGTTGAATTTTCTTTTATGTTGTATCATATAACACTTTTGTCTTGGAGGTTGGTTTGCTAATACGGTCGGGGGTAATTCTTCTTTAAACTTTGGTAGTTGGTATAATAGCTTTTTAGCTTGCTTTGACACTATCCTTTAATGTGTACAACAGGTTTAGGTACCTCCTTTATTCCATTTTGACTTATCGAGAAGAAAGAAAGATATCTGATCCGATCCCTCTCTTGGTGTTAGTTTTTCATGACAGGTAAATCTCCTTCATGTTTATTTTACAAATGGTTTATGGATTCATTGGGATTAGGGATTCAGTGGGATTAGGGATGACAAAGCAGGTCGGCCCGCCCTGACCCGTTATGAGGTCGCCAAAGAATAATTGGTTAAGAAATTGAGCATCCACTGCCCCTCGGCGGGCTGGCTAGCCTGCCATTGAAACTAATAAATAAAAAATGTAATTAGATCATATTTTTGAACTAAAAATGGTACTGTACATACAACATATTCTCAGCCCAGAAATTAAGGTCAATATCATCTTTTAAAAATCAATTAGTACTTTCGTTCCCTTGGCTCTCCGCAAGGGTTTCGTTGGGTAGCCGCAGCGGCGCCCCTTCGTTGATGTCCAGGCTCCGGTTGCTGCTCTCTTGCAGCCCTCTCCAAGATGACGAAGCTCCTTGACCGCTTGGCTCTGTGTTTGCGCTCTCCCTCCTCTCGTCCTCCACCCTTTCAACCAGATCTAACCATGAACTCCACCTCCGACTTGACTTCATCTCGCCCTCCCCCTGAACCACCGCATGACCCTCCTTCACAATAGCTTCTTTTCCGATTTCGTTCCCTGCTCCTCACTGAAACAAATGGTTCCCATCTCACAGTCGCTGCAAACCTCTCTTTCTCACTGTCTCGATCTAAAGCCCCAACCTTCAGTCCTTTTCGACCAGCAACCAACCCCCACCTTATCTTCTTGGGCCTTCAGACTCAGAACTCAAGATCTCGGGGCCAGTTGGCCTTCAAATACGAGGAAAGTCTGGAATTTCCGTCCCTCCCCCTAAACCAACGTCGTGGATCTTAGGCTTTCCTCTGAGTTGTCCCTGTTCCTTCTCAGTGGTGGAGTTTGTCAAAGGTTTGGTTTGGTCTCGCGTCTGGTTTAAGCTTGAGCGGTGGAATCAGCAATTGTGTTGGTGCTTACTTTCTGTTTGTAGGGTTATCTATGTTATTTTATGCCCTTTGCATTTTAGTTTAGTAAATTATTGGTAGTTTACAGATTGTTGTTTTTAGTTTTAGTTCGTTAGGATCTCAGTTGTTTCAGGTGCTGCTCTTGTGCTTACTGTTTATCCTTAAGAGTTTCAACTTTATGCCTGATTTGGTTGCTATCCCTTAGTGGATCTGATATTGCTTCCTTTGTGAGCTTCAAGCTTACATTCACTAGTACAAAACTGGGAAAAGAATTAGACATTTAAAGTCAGGCGCTCAGATGCCTGACTACATAAGTAGACACGGTGGCAAACTTGTAATTAAGAGGCAAAACTCGCGAGTTTTAAAGTCAAGCGAATACACGCCTGACTTCTAAAGTGAAAAAATAGGAAAAAAATTAGACTTTAGAAGTCAGGCGTGTATTCGCCTGACTACATAAGTAGACAGGTGGCAAACTTGTAATTAAGGGTGAAATTCTTTTTTTCTATTTTAGTACTTTAGAAGTCAGGCGTGTATTCACTTGACTTCTAAAGTTCTAAAATAGAAAAAAAGAATTTCACTTACGCGAACCCTATCTCACTCTCACGAAGCCTTCTCACTCTCAGAACCCTTCTCACTCTCACAAAGCCTTCTCACTCTCCGGAATCTCCACTCTCACGAAGCCTTCTCACTCTCAGAACTCAGAACACGAACCCTCTCCATTCTCCATTCTCACGCCGTTCTCACCGTCATCGTTCTCACGTCGTTCTCACCGTCGTCGTTCTCACGCCGTTCTCACCGTCGCCGTTCTCACGCTGTTCTCAGCGAAGGTCTCTTCCAACACAACGAACAGGTATAATACTTCTTCCTTCTCAAAACTCTTCTCTGTTTCTCACAGTTGAAAACCCTAATAATTTTCAAACACTGATTTTGCCTTTTTTCTTTGCTGCTTCTGGTGCGATCTTGATGAATCTTGACGCTACACACACGAATCCTGCACAGCGAGGATAGAACCACTGTACTTGCTCCTTTTCAGTTTCGGTTTTAAGGTTTTGCTACGAACACAAAACCCTAACCTTCTGAATCTTGTTTCTGATTGCAGATCTACGAAGATCTGCTTGTGGAGATCTCCAAACTGGTATAAAACTGCACTTCAGTCTTTTCCTTTAATTTGTTTGAAGATCTGTTGCTGTTTGAGATGATTCTGACCTTGTTTTTTTATGTTTCTGGGCTGCTGATATTCACGTCTTGAAGATGCTATGGACAGCTTCGGTTCTCACCTTGAGAACAGGTACTTTCTCCCCCTCTTTCCCTCTGTTTTTCTTTTCTGGGTTTGTTTCAGTCACTGAAACACTGTAATCTGACTCTGTTTTATTTCTCTTTGTATGTGAGTATAACTTGTTATTAACATGTATCTTGCTTTGTTTGTTTGTGTTCATTTCCGTTTCGTAATAGATGAAAATAATGATTAGGTCTCTTTAATTTAAATGCACTAGGGAAAAGTATTGCAAATTATGAGAATGAATGATCTCAAGAAACCTTAACTTATTTTTAACTATTTTTGTATTGTAAATTTGACAGCTGGAGTGCCAATGGAGAACATACTTTATCTAGGTGGTCCAAACATTGCCTCAGAAATCTACAACAAGGAATATGCAAATGCTAGTATATGTGGAGCTGAGAAATGGAGGAATCCTTTACCAAAGTTTCTAAGACAACCACATTTATTATCTAGTATTTGTGTTTGGAGTGACTTATTTAATGTGCTGAAGGCAGCTCTCGTGGTTGATCCTGTGATGATATCCACCAGTGGAGATATACTTGCCGGTCCTTCTGTTCTTGATGGATTTCGGTAAGAGTCTTTGAACCCGAGCTATTCTGCATCTGTATGACATGAAATTATTCTTCATACTCTTTGTTGTTTGAAATCCTTTGATTATTTAAAATTCATTTTTATTTTCATCCTTATTTGTGCAACACTGGATAAATGAAGATTGCATGGGTAGAAATACTCCTCCTGAAGTTATTCAAGTTTATCAATAAAACTGTAGGATATTGATTTTGCTTATATCTTGATTTTTGACTGCAGCGAGGAGCTGCTTCCCATGGCTGACATTGTAACCCCAAATTTTAAAAAGGCGTAAATTTTACTTGGTGACGTGCCAATGAAATCAGTTTCTGACATGCGCACTGCTGCAAAATTCATACATGATTTGGGTCCAAGGTTCGTTGCTGTTTAATATAGTTGAATTCTCTGGTGCAGTCAATCTAATTAATCATGTTTAAGAACTTATTAGTGAAACCTTTCCAACAAAATGCACTGCATTTTTTATACTTTGATTATCTGTAAAGCACTTCTAGATCTAATGATGAAGTTTAATAATCGGTGAGGAAAAAGTGATTGTTTAATTCAATTTATACTTTAATAATCGGTAAAGTCATCACGCTAATACAAACATGGTGTACGTGTATCCATTTTGTTTGTAACATGTGAAGAAAGTGTTGATGCTAATTATTATATTATTAATCATCAATTGACTGTAATAGTTCCAATAGTTGAAGTGTTTGATTCATCGCCTGCACTGTGTGCCTCAGGAACCCAGAGGAGATCCCATGGGGGAGCACTGGTGCTGAAATTATTGTTGAGTCCACCGGAGTGTTTACCGACAAGGACAAGGCTGCTGCCCATTTGAAGGTCTGTATTTCTGTGGATGTGCTTTTACGTTTTTGATTATCTTGTTATTTTAGCCTGTGTTAGTCTTTTTCTTATTGCTGCACATGTATATTAGTGTTATATGGTCTGTTTCATTTGTTTTCGCCTGATCGCATGCTTGCTTTCTTACACTTAGCCATCTCATTTGCCCCTATTTTATAAACCTGCTCTTGATATCAGGACAATTTTGTCACTGGCGTCACGTATTTATTTTTTGTGATCTAATGGGCTAAAATTTGTAACTGTTATGCTTCAAATAGTTACACGTCATTTCTAGTGGATGTCGCCATTGTTTGGCTTTATGAATTGTAGTGTGGAATGACTGATAATATCTTTTTTCTGTTTTATCCAGGGTGGTGCAAAGAAGGTCATTATTTCAGCCCCAAGTAAAGATGCTCCCATGTTTGTCGTTGGGGTTAATGAGCACGAATACAAGCCAGAGCTTGATATTATTTCCAATGCTAGCTGCACTACCAACTGCCCTGCTCCACTTGCAAAGGTTTCCAATCCCACATATATTTCATCCTGGAATTTTTGTGTTGCTTTCGCTGTTTGGGGTCTAAACTGTACTTTGTTTATTCTGTAGGTTATTAATGACAGGTTTGGCATTGTTGAGGGCCTGATGACCACTGTCCACTCCATCACTGGTGGGTCTATTGCTAGTTGGTTACTGTTGCATTTCTTTATTAGTTGCTAATTCATTCCTCTCTTTCTGCTTTGCAAATGAGCCACTCAGAAGACTGTCGATGGACCATCAAGCAAGGACTGGAGAGGTGGAAGATCGAGCTGCCTCATTTAACATCATTCCTAGCAGTACTGGAGCTGCCAAGGACGGGAGCAGTATTGGATATGTATTTGTGATGGAATTATGTGGAAGTCATTATATGTTTGTATTTGTGTGGAATATATAATTTGATATTGTTGTAAGATTGTGTTAATATAAGATTATAAATAAAAAAAGTGTGTTAATGTTTGATTGTTTTCTGCCTTTCTTTATTCTAAGTTCCATTTGTTTGAATTTTTTTAAAAAAACTAATTTTGATTAGCTGGCTAGTTTTTGGTTTGATTTTGGTCTGTTGAATTAAAATTAGCAGTCATTATTTAGATTAGCTGGCTACCAAACAATTTTTTTTAAAAAAAAGATGAACTTTTAAAGTCAGGCGAAACTAAAGTCTGACTTTAAAACAGACTTACGAAGTCAGTCGGAATAAATGCTTGACTTTAAAACAGACTTACGAAGTCAGGCGAAATAAATGCTTGACTTTAAAACAGACTTACGAAGTCAGGCGTAATAAATGCTTGACATTAAAATAGATTTATGAAGTCAGGCGAAATAAATGCTTGACTTTAAATTAGACTTACGAAGTCAGGCGAAATAAATGCTTGACTTTAAAACAGACATACGAAGTCAGGCGTAATAAATGCTTGACATTAAAATAGATTTATGAAGTCAGGCGAAATAAATGCTTGACTTTAAATTAGACTTACGAAGTCAGGCTATCGATTGACTTTAAAACTCTTTACATACAAAGTCGACTTAATAAAAGTCAAGCGGGCGCCTGACTTTAAATCCCTTTTTTGCACTAGTGATTCTTTGTAATGTTTCTGTGGCTTTGTCCGTTATCAATGAAATGTTGCATTATTGACAAAAAAAAACTTAAAATAGACGGTTGGCCCTCCCAAACTCGCCAAAAACAATCTAAGTTAGTGGGTTGGCCCGCTACAACCTACCAAATAAATATTAAAATATATTTAAAAATAGTTTAAAACAAGGAAAATGGGTTTGATAGGGGTGAAAGCACAAACCCACCTTGCTACTTTTTGACGGGCCGACCCATCGAACACAACCCGTTCTGCGGTTTCTAGATGGGTTACTAAGCGATTATTCATCGTTGTTTTTTTGGGTTGTTCGGCAAACCTTGTGTCATACCCTAATTTTGTCCGTTAGATTAATGCGATTCGTTTTTCTAAAATAATAATAATAATCTTGTAGACATTTGTTTTTATCGGTTTCTTGTTTTATTTTCAAAAAATCCCAAAAAAACATGTTCCATGGTGCACGCGTATTATTTTTAGTCGCGTACGCGCGTTAGTCTTAACATTTTTGAATTGTTGCGTGCACATGTTATTTCTAACCACATACGCGTGTCATTCCTAATCGTATGCGTGTCGTTACTCTCTTTGCACGCGCATGTTCGCCTCTCGTTGTGTACGCATTTTTCGGTGCCCGTTGTTTATTGTTATCATTATTTTGCTACTAATGATACTGTTTTTAAAAAAAACAAGTGCAAAGAAATAAAAGAATCTATAGATAATTAGCTGTCCAGTTTTTATATATTTACAATATAACCCAAAAAGTCAAATTTGTTACAAATGAGGACAAAAAAAAAGGTAAAAAAGATACAAAAAAAATTAAAACAAAGGTGAAAAAAAACAAGGGGCAGCGCTGCTGTCCTTGTTGTTGCTGTGGCAGGAGTTCATTTTGGCTACCAGCTCAAACTTATTTCTCCTTGTTCCTTGCTGTCTTCCCATTTTTGGCACCAACAATACTATCTTCTGCTACAGCAGTACCCCCACTTCTGGGCTGTTTTGTTTTGGCTCTGCAGAATTTGTCTCCAAAAGATTTGATACACTGCTCTGCACCCACACCTACACCACACATATTGGACTATAAACACAATAAGCAGCAACAGTAACAACGGACGGAGACGCACAAAAAACACAGGCTCACAGTCACTGAGAACAACACACATCAATAAAAGAAGGGGGGGATACAGAGACAAAAACAACACAAACAATTCGAAACACATAATCAAAATAAAGGAAGGGGAGAATACACACACAGACCAAAAACACAAAAAGGGACCGAAAGAAAAAAGGGATCAGAAGCCCAATATTAAGAAATCAGAAGGGAAGAAAGAGGAGGAGCTTGAAACTCCGGCCACCTCATGGTGGTCACCACCTTCGGCCCTCTCCCTCCCAGCACCACCTCGCACTGACCGCCGTCGCATCACCAAACCTCCTTCCCAAACGAACCACACCACCCACAGAGCCACCACAACTCACGGCCAAACTCCCCCCCAAACGAACGACCACCGTGAGCCACCATAAAAGGGGTCCTCCCACACCATCACCGTACACCCCGTCACCGCCGTCGACCACAGCCACCGCCGAACGTCCACCACACTGTTTCTCTCTCTTCCCAACCACTGTTTCTCTCTCTTCCGACCACTATCACTTTCGCACCACCCGAACCGCCAACAACCACGGCCACCGCGAGCTCTTCCTCTCTCCGTGACCCCCATCGTTCGCCGTTCTTCCTCTCCTCGCCATCGCCGGTACCGTTACCACGATTCCCCTCCGGCGTCGTCTCGCCATCAACACCATATTCGAGAACCTGTGGCCGTCGTTCCCCACCTTCGTTTCTCTCTCACCGAAACCGTCATCACTGTCCCTCTCTCTTTCCTCGCCGTCATCGATGCCGGCGGAGCCTTCGTTCGTCCCTCCTTCTCCTTCGTCCCTCTTTCCCTTCTCCGTCTCCACCATTCTTCTTTCTCTCTCTCCGGAAATTTCTCACCCTCTCTCTCTTAGGAAATGAGATGCGGCGCTGGGAGAGTTTGAGAGTAAAGGGGAATTAGGGTTAAGATTAGGGCTGAGATTGTATGTGTTTTGGACTTTTGGGCTCTCAATGTGTGTTTGTTTTTGTTAACTTTTTTTTTACGGTGCCACTAATCGCACCCCCCAGGCTTCGTAATGCACCCTCCCATTTTTTAAAAAAAAATCATATTGATCTCCACCCCTCATGTTCTGCTGCGTACACCCCCTCCTTACGGCCCATTCCTTTCTTTGCAGCCCAGCCTACAAAAACGAGCTGGACTCGCTTTTCGCACCTCCTTTTTAAAAATACAATATCTTGCTCCTTTTCACACCCCTTTTTAAATACCCACACCCTTTTCCTTCTTTTTCCTTTTTTTAAAATTTCTTTTCTACAAATAAATATTTTCGTTCACAAACCTATTTTTTTTCCGATTAACGAACAAATGTCTTCCCGAAAATAAAAAAATGGTTTATTACTAACGGCCACTCTGAGCTTAGCTCGTTTGACCGTTGATGGCTTTAGTTTTCAAAACGACCTATGGGTGACGACCACTCTGAGTTTACTTGTTTGGTCGTCACGAATATATCTCCCAATTTCGAAAATAAAATAAAAAACACCAACACACAAATATTTTCTACCTAGAACTACGTGTGATTTGATTCTCTACCAGGAGATACGTAGGACCAGAGGGCGGCCGACCTCTGTCAATTGCACTAATAAAAAACCCATTTTTTTTTCCTTTAAATTCACTTCTCTCATTTTTCTTAAAAAGTATAAAAATAACTAGTCGTTTAGTGAGTCTTTTTAAGGGTAAAAACATCATTTCTGAATTAATAAACGTTACACATTTAGTTAAAAGGTAACCTTCCTTAGGAAGGATGTCGTAGGGTGCTAATACCTTCCCTATGCATAAACGACTCCCGAGCCTAAATCTGGTCCGTAAGACCCCTTTATCCACTCAATAGGGATTTTCCAATTTTTGCCCTTAAACTAAACTTTGGTGGCGACTTCATTTCAAGAACTTCGAATAATCCCTTCCTCCGGATTTTTTCGGTCGCTACACCTTGGTTTACTACTTTTTTTTTTACTAATTGGTTCTGTTAATGCAGTGAAGCATCCATATATTACTACCCTACTCATATTTAATTTTTCTATTTGAAAATTATTTAAAGGGTACTCTAACCCATTTACACCGTATTTTATTTTAATTACATTATTACATTGCCTCAAAGACTTAATGATAAGTTTTTGTCACACCAAAAATCGAACTCAAGGCCTCCGGTTGAGTAACGCCGTAACCTAATTTTTTATAAAAAGAAAAAGTAATTGCCAAATGGAGAAAATAAGATAGAATGTGTCATGCGCTTATATAAAGGCAGAAACCAAAAGAGAGAGCGCGTGACCTGTGGTGACAGACAGACACAGACACAGTGCATGGATTGGAATCAAAGGGACGCTCGATCAATTTATGATGTCGATGTCTTTTTACCCAAAATTTTCATCCTCAAGATACATGCATAATACACATATATACATATAATCCAACATATATTGTAATAGACATACTTTTTCAACTATGATTTTGATTTCATTCATGAATTATTAGTATATAAAAGTTTTTCTCTTTTCAGGAAAGAAATACATAGAAGTTTATTTTCTTACAAAATGTTTGTATAAAATATATTTTTTTTGACACAATTGTATAAAATATATAAAGTGTGATGTATCGTGCTACTTATAAAACAAAAAGGAAAGACGAGGGATAGTCACCTAAAATTCTTCATTGTAATCATAAGGCATATTTTCATCAGCAGTACAAATCTTACTTCCTCCATTCTCTCTTTATTTGTCAAATTTTTAAAAGAAAATTTGTTCTTTTTATTTATCTTTTATAATTTAAGATTATTAAATAACATTAAATAAATAAACATATACTTCAAGCGTGGACAAACCAATATTATTATTATACCAATAATAGTTGGTCCAAGTGGTAACTGGGCTTGGATCTCATCCCAAAATCTCGGGTTCGAATCTTGGGTGTGGAAAAAACTCTGTTGGGAGGGGAGAGCCACACAGACCGGCAAAGCAGGTATACACGTGGTCAGCTAGGTTCCCGACGTAGATTTGTCATCGGCAAAGCCGGTGAAAACTGCGCACCTATAACATGGTAAAAAAAAACCAATATTATTATCTTAAAGATATAAACCTTGTGTAGTCTCCAAGTGGGTCCCTCCCACTTTTGACGCCAAACTCCCCCCACCCCCCTCCCTCCTTTTTTTTAATCCCTCCTCTCCCTTTTTAATTCTTCATCCCTTATTTTTTTCCATACTTTTATCTAATGTGTGATGTTAGGCAGTGTGTTTTTAAATATTTTAGAGTCTGAAAAAAAATTTATTGTTCACATATCCAAAAATGTGTTTCTCAATAACCAGTTTGTTGAAATAAAATAGTAATTTCGCAATAAAGTACGTAAAGAGAAATGCTTAACTGTTCAAATACGCGAGTTTTGTTTCTCAGTAACCGGTTCGATGAATAAAAATAATAACAAAATATGTAAAGTACGATGTTAAGTTGTGGTTTCAGATGCTTTTGTGTTTGTAAAAAAAAATCAACTATTCAAATATGCGAAATTTGTGCCTCATTAACCAGCGTGTTTAGGAGTCATTTAGTGCTCGGAAAAAAACTTAACCATCAAAATACTCAAAGTTCATTCCTCAATAACCGATTTGGTAAAAAAAAGTGACAAATATATAAAGAGTTATTTTAAGCAGTCTGTTTCGGGATACTTTAGCATTCAAAGGACCAACAAATAAGACTTTTTCGTATTGCGATTTTAAAAATAAATTTTAACAGGGCATGAATTTTGCATTAACTGAAGTTGTTGCCCCGTGCGAACGCACGGGTGCACACACTAGTAATAATAACCAATGAGGAGTTTATTGGTAAAAAAGTTGGCGCTGAAAACAACTCCAGATTAGGAGTTTGTCTTTTTTGTGTTTCTCATCACTTTGCCTTTATTCTATCTTTCTTTTCCCCATTTTCCATAATGACTTTCCTTCATCTGTCACTTTGTTTGAAAATTACTTCCTCACACCAAATATTCTTCAACACATTGATTAAATTAACCATTAACCATATATTCATAAAAGTAAAACAAAATTAAGTAATATGAAAAAAAAGTACTATATATCACTTTGTCTTTGGAAACTAAGGAATTAAAGGAAAAAATGTGTACGAGTTATAAGTGAGTATACGTAATAATCATGCATGGGATGCTGGCATGGCATGACTTTTGATTCAATAAATATGTGAATTTGATTTAGCATGGTACTAAGGGAAGGGGACCAAAAACAATGATAACGTTTGCAATGTACATGTTCCCATTAGAGAAAGTGGGTTAGCTGATAGCTAGTGTCTTTTTCCCACTCTTATAGATGATGAGTGGACGATAGAGAAGATAGACTACTTTTCATTGTTCATATATATTCTTTTATTTTATATATTTTGCATATAGGAAATAATTAATCAACTTTAATATCGTCATGATGCCATCATCAATACGATCATCATCACTAATCCATATCCTTCCAATACAAGACAAAGAGGGAGGCCCAATTTAACACAAGACACACAAATTGCTATATATAGCTAGCTTAGCTAGTTTCTTTTATTTTTGTTTAATTTCTAACATCTATTGAACAAAGCAATATTAGTACACTAGTACTATAGGGTAAGAGAGAAAAGCGAGGTTATTTTGTTTGAAAGTGTTACCAAAAACCAAGGGGAGAGAGAGAGTGTTTAGTAGCTAGTGTTGTGTTTGCATGTGCATGTGTTATAATCATGATGAGTGGCAATGTCAGTCCATGCATGTGAAAGTGTGGGGGATAACTGTAAGTTGAGGAAACCGATGAGAGGGAAAAAAGAGAATATTGCTTGTTGCATGGCTTATGGGGGTTAAATTTTGTCAGATTCGTGTGCACGGTCCACTTTTGGCCTTTAAGATAGGAGTGCCATGTGATATTCTAGTTTATAGCCTGCTACTACTTCCAAACAATCCACTTCATTTGGTCAACAATGCTTTTAAATTAGGAGAATTGATATTGTTATTCTCCCTTGGTTTTCATTTATAAGTAAAATGGTGGATGAATACACTCTTTAAAAAGTGATAAAATCTACAAAGTGGAGGTAAAATCCTAAATTACCCTTTGATCATTGGTCTTTTTTATATTAAAAGCTTTGAGAAAAGAAAAAGTAAGTAATTAATCAGGGTAATTTAGGTAAATTAACTAAAAAGAACCTTGACTTACTTATATTTAGTAATATGAAAAAGTAGATAATTTTGCTTTGGCTTAATTACAGTTTTGGTCCCCCTATTATGACCAATTCTCGATTTTGGTCCCTGAACTTTTAATTTGACAATTTTGGTCCCCCTATTTTCCCAATTTGTAAAATCAAGGTCCCCCACCCCAATTTTGACTGACTTATCCTACGTGGCAGCCCACGTGGACTGCCACGTAGGCACACCCCCCACCCCCCCACCACCGACCCCACCCCACCCCACCCCAACCCACCACCGACCCCACCCCACCCCACCCACCCCAACCCAACCCACCACCGACCCCACCCCACCCCAACCCAACCCACCACCGAGAGCGACGCGACGGGGAGAGGAGAGGATCGCAAATCTGTGATCTGCGAGAGAACGGGGAGACGAGCGAGAGCGACAGTGGTGAGATGCGAGGAGGGAGAGCGACGGTGGGAGAGCAACGGTGGGAGAGCGGAGATGCGAAGGGGAGAGAGATGCGAGGAGGGAGAGCGACAGTGGGAGAGCGGAGATGCGAAGGGGAGAGAGATGCGAGGAGGGAGAGCGACGGTGGGAGAGCGGAGATGCGAAGATGCGAGGAGGGAGAGCGACGGTGGGAGAGAGAGATGTGAAGGAGAGAGAGAGGGTGTGGTTGTGGGGGGGTTCACGGAGGTGGGGGTGGGAGGGGAGAGGGGAAGAGGGAAGAGGAACAGTGGGGGGGGATCGGTGGGGAAGACAAACAGTGGAGGGGTGGGGTGGGGGGGTGGGGGGTGTGCCTACGTGGCAGTCCACGTGGGCTGCCACGTAGGATAAGTCAGTCAAAATTAAGGTGGGGGACCTTGATTTTACAAATTGGGAAAATTAATAGGGGGACCAAAATCGTCAAATTAAAAGTTCAGGGACCAAAATCGAGAATTGGTCATAATAGGGGGACCAAAACTGTAATTAAGCCTTTTGCTTATAAATAAAAACAGAGGAAGTACTATTTTGTGAAATCTAACTTCAAGCATTTTTCTTAATGGTTGATGTAGTTTGCACATGTGGTTAATAAGTCTTTTAACTACAAAGCTTGGAGACGAAGAAGAATCCATGGGTCAAATTAGGGATGGCAAAACGGGCCAGCCCACCCCAAAGCCCTCCCCCCCCCCCCCCCCCCCGGTGTTGTGAGCCCGCCAAAAAAATTGGTAGGCCAAGCCAGCCCGCCAAGGGATATTGGGTTGAGAAGTTGAGTCTGCCCCGCTCCTCGGTGGGTTGGTGGGCTAGCCTGCCATCAAAATAATAAATAAAAAATGTATTTAAAGTATAATTTTTGGGCTTAAATAGGCGGGTTGACAAATTTGCCCGCCAAAAATAAGGTAAAAATGACAGGTAGGTGGGTTGGTCCACTACAACCCGCCAAAAAAATAAAAAAATAATTAGAAATAGTTAAAAACAAAGGGAAAAGATAAAAAAATAAGAAAAATTAAACTTGGCGGGCTAGCCCGCCCCGTCTGTGGTGCACTAAATTTGCGGGCTACGATGAGTTGCAGGATGAAATCACCAACCCAACCCGGTGGGCTTGCGACCCGACCCGGCGGGCCAAACCCGTTTTGCCATCCCTAGGTCAAATGGGAGGAAGTGTGCAAGCTGAAGTCTGGGGGTGGTCTAGGGGTGAAGGATTTGAAAGCCTTTAATCTCAGTTTGTTGGGCGCAAGTGGCGGTGGAGGTTGCTGGTGGATAGTTTTTCCCTATGGTGTGATTTTCTGATGGCAAAGTATGGGTCGGCATTTTGAAGGAACCTGATGTTGTCTTCTCTTTCTCCACGGGGATTCACATCTACTTGGTGAAAATATTTGTGTCTTCTATCTTGGGACAACGTTGGGGTCTGCTAGTGATTGGTTTGGAGATATATTGGCAAGGAAAGTGGTTAATGGTGGTTCGACTCTATTCTGGTCGGACATGTGGATCGGAACGCAACCTCTGCTGATGGTGTCCCCGAGGTTATTAATTTCTTGTTTCAAATTGTCAGGATGGCCAAGTTGCAGTTTTTGGCATTTGAGTGGATGGTGCGTGAGGGTGGGATCTTGGGTGGTGGGGTGGATTGTTTGTTTGGGAGGAGGCTCTTGTGGAGGATATCCTACAGCTTCTCCTTCATGTCACTATCTCACAGGCCGGGGATTTTTGGGTTTGGCTGGGTCATCCTCTGGGGTATTCTCGGTTAGATCTGCCTACTCGAGCCTTAGGGATGCGGCGTCGACTGTTATGGGCTTGTGAAAGACACGCAACAACCTTATTTTCTCAAGTAATGTACCCAAACTCCGTGGAGTAGGTGACTAGTATCTAACTCATATCTTGGAAGTGGTCCCTAGTAAGAGGGGAAGTCTGGTATTTATGAATGGCTTGTGAACCCTTTAGATTACATTGGTTCGACAATTTGTCTTGGTGGTGCAAATACACCTTTGAGGGCTTTAACCGGTGATAGTTATATATCCCTTGTAGGTTTCGGTGTACTCTTTTGTATGACCCTTTTAAGGTAATGAGTTAGAGTAATCTCTTATACTCGTTCTAATGTAATGTATTGGAATAGTCATTTATACTTTAAACTTTTTAAATTCTTTTCTTACATTGTTAAAAAAATATGATACCTGTAATATTGTGTTATCTACAGATCATTATTGAAATTTCGATCGATTTTCAAGTATTGGTCTACAAAAGCTATTATGACTATATGTGACCTGTGTTGTAGTCGATCCCATTAAAATTTTAAATTTGTACTAATACTCATAAGCATCAAATTGTACCTAAAATACAATTTTGATCTTCCAAATTCTGTGTCCTGGATTCGCCACCTACTATATGAGAGACAAAGATATCTTGAGCTAAAACAAATAGTACTAATTAACATGCAGACAGCAGACACCACCAACATATTGCTTCACTCTGAGCCTCTCGGAAGGACAGTTAAGTTCCAAAAGATATCATTGCTAGTCTAATCATCCTAGCTATATAATAGGCAATGTCCTCCACTGCAAGTATACCAATTACAGCAGAACCGTATTGTCATAACCATGCATGCAATACACAACACAATACAATTGATTAATGTGGAAATGACATCTCCTGCTGGTTAAGTCATGGAAGCAAAGATTCTTCATCTTTAATAGAAAAACTATCATTTCCCTATCTAGTGCGCTGCGTAGCTTCTAAGTTCAGCAAATAAAAGGTGGAAGCCACTTCTTAACTTAAAGACATTTATACCCTTTATTAAGGATATTCTATACATAATATCAAGGTGTCCATTAATATTTATATGGAGCACTACTTGAAAATAATTATATAAATTATATTATTTAACTTTTACTTTTTATCATTATTTTCTTTTTCTTAGAATAATAAAAAAAACTGTAAACTATGGTACTATAAGATGAGTACAATATTCTGTGCCATTCTCTTTTAGCTATTGTGTGCAGTAGTTTAGAGGGAGGGGGAGAGAGAGAGATTAGCTTTTGTAGTTTTAGCATGTTGTTCATCCCATTTAGTTTTGGGTTTGTGTAATGTGGGCTGCTCACTGATGTCCAGGGTGAAAAGGGGGCCAACTTTCCATAAATTCCTTCTTTAGGGTTAGCACTTTGCACTGCATGTCCCCCTTTGAATTTGAATGCAAGTAAAGCCTCTTTTCTTCATCACTTCAAGAATATTCTTCCAATTCTTTTTCAGTTCTTTTATCATCCTTTGGCCTGTTCAATATATGTATGTAAATTATTAAATAATAAACTCTTTCATCAATATATAGGGTAGGTGCCCCGTAAGGGAGGGACCATCACTAAAGCACAATGTCTAGATGTCTAATTATTAAGTATTTAGTGCCAAGTGTTAAAACACATTCTACTCAAGTTATCTTTCCAAATTTTCAGTGAGTCGGTTATAATTTTAAATAAGAAAAAGAAGGTTATGATATTGAAATTGTGGAACAGTTTAGTCCAAATGTTATACCATACCCAGCTACAAAGTAAAACTTATTAGATTGGTTTTTAAGAAGGCCTTCACTTCTTGTAATAGCTTTTCATTTTGTGCATATATTAGAAATATATTAGATTATGCCTTAATATTCATTTATAACCTATAATTAAGACCCATATGTTTATACGCAGGTACCCACCCGACCCCGCCTCGAGGTTGACGGACAAAACCTGCTTTGACCAGGGATGGGCTGGGATTCGGGAATGTCGATACCCGCCTCGCCTCCGCCCCGAACCCGCTCGATAAAACATTAATTAATTATTTTATTCTATTTTATGCATATATACTCATTCATTTTATTTCATAAATTTTATTTATTTTTAATTTTGATCTATTTTCAATAGAAATGTCTATTTTAATACTTTTAACTTTACTTTTATCATTGTATAATAATTATAATTTTATTCTATTAATTATCAAAAATATAATTTTTTATTTTTCTTATAAATTTGTGACTGAAACGAGTACCCGCGGGGAACGCGTTCCCGTTTAGGACGGGATGGTGGATGCAAAACCCGACCCCGATAGAGATACAGGCGGGGATAGGGGATGCAAAACCCACCCCCGCACCGCCCCGTTGCCATGCCTATAGGTTATTGTAAACCTTGCACTTTGAAGAGAATAATACATAGGCTCTCACCTTGAACCAATTTTGGTTTATCTCATAAGAAAATAAGAGATCCATCAAATGTTGTCAAAAAAAGAGATCCATCAAATAATTAAATAGTGGGTACCGTACGTACAAATAAAACTCAGTGTACAGGGGATTGTCACAGCTCTTAGTGTGTATATATATATATATATATATATATATATATATATATATATATATATATATATATATATATATATTTGTGTGTGTGTGTGTGTTAAGACGGAGCATATGCTAGATGCTGTCACAAACAAGTCTGTTCAAATTGGAATCGTTCTGTTTATGCATGACTGAACTGCTGCAGGTCACGCTTTGCCGCTTACTAGATCAAAGCACACTTATAGTATTATATAGTTTATGAAAATTGCAGGAGGAAGATGCATTTTACTATATAATAATATTCTATCCGTAATTAAGAAAATGTCTTGCGTTCTTAAATTGCATGTCACCAAACCCCAGATATTCCATTCTTCTTTCCTGCTTTATGTTTTTTATTTCTCTGTTGTTCCGCACTCGCGCGTTATTATTGTTGGGTCTTAAATCATTAATCTGGGAGGTGCAAATAGCACACAGCCAGCCCACTGCTTCACAAAAAACACTTGATCGAGGCCCTGTTATGTTATTGTGCGGCACCCGAACCCGCAAGAACCAGGTAAACATGCGGGTTAAACTAACCCGCTTCACAACCCGTGTCAATTGAACAAAACCAGAAAACCCTAGTCACTTTACACGATTCTTTCTCTCTCTTTCTTTTCGTTTCCTTCGTTCTTTTCTTCTCACTCTCAGCTTTGTTGAAGCTCTGCTAGGGTTGCTGTTTCTCGTTGATTTCCAGAAACTGAAGCTTGAAATCTCACCAATGGAGCTTTGAAAGTCACCACGAATAGGTATTGAACAAAAACCCCTTGTTTTGTTCTTCGAATTTCTCTATTTTGAAAACCTACAAATGTGAATCTGATTTACTGTATAGAATTGCATGCGAATTTAAGTTCCTAAGTGTGTTGATTGAAGATTCTACGAACTCAATCGAAGGTATAGAATACTGAATCACCACCTTCTAATTTGTATTTGTGTATATTCCTTGTTGCATGTGCTGAACCTTGTTGAAATACACTAGATGAAAGTAACAAATGCTTGTAAAGGTAACGAATCACTACTCTGATTCTCAATTTGATTTACCCCTTTTGTTAGACCGTAACTGTTTCTGCTTCTATTTTTGCATGTGTGATGAGTGATTCCTTTGTGAATACACACCAAACTGATTGTGAATATTCTCTCAAGATCACAGAGGTATATTTCGCACTCTCTCCCTTATCTTTTCTTTATGCCTTTGTTTCAGTCACAGAAACAACTCACTAACTCTTTCTTTTTCTCTTATCTGAGAGATCTTCAACCACTTGTTGAAGAAATGCAGAACCCGAAAAAACAAAGAAGGACTTGGAGCAAATGTAAAGCACAAAGCACAAAAGGAAGGATGATTAAAAATGTAAAGAAATTTTATTGTATTCACTGTACTTTATTACAAGTCTATCTAGGTATATATATACAATGTAATGGACTGTTAGAATTTAGTTTTTTTGTTGTAACAAACTTAGTAACAGAAACTGAACTATATAACAGATTTTAGTAACAGCATTGTTAGTTAGAAACTAGCTGTTGAACTTAAAACTGTTCAGGGTGTTTGAATTATAAAAATCAACACCCTTCCTTAATGATAACACCCTGAGTCTTAGGTTAAGACATTAGGAGAGACTAAACTAAAATTGGTCAGGACAAGCCCCTGACAATTAGCCTTAGAATCAAATATATCCAAAACAAGCCTCTGGATAATAGCTGTTGAAGTTGATTTCTTAGCTTAGAAAGCAACTAAACCTAATGTAACACCCCAGAAATTCTAACATGTAGAATCACCGAAATGCACGTCATGGCATACATCAGAGTAATTTCCTGTTATCGAAATATTGAACATAACTAAAACTTTTGATAGTAAATACCAAATGGTTCAATGAACCCCATAAACTGACATGAAAGTAATTAAGTCTCACGACTCAAAACTTATACAACCCTGATGTTCAATATTCAAAACGGGAACCGCGGAAACGATTTTACAACTAATACAAAGATAGTTATACAACTGAAACTAAAAAAGCGACAAAAGGGCAAATCAGCTAGCCATGGATGTTCGCCTTAGCTTTCCCCTGCTTCTCTGTAAAAACCACAATATAAGAAGGGTGAGATAAACATTATCTCAGTGAGTCCTATCGAGACCCCTTACTAACTCTGGCGGTTCATTATGCTTTACTTTATACTCATGGCCCTCATAAGCGACACATGAAGTATATCTTATAACGTGTAGCCCTGATAAGCAACTACTCGTTACATTAATTATTTCTTGGTGTAGCCCTCATAAGCGACATACACATCATATTTTCATGAACTTAGCACAACACCTCGAAGTCCGCCTTAGCTATGGTTGGGACGTCTCGGTGAACCTATCCCACTAATCCAAGTGAGCAACATGAGAGCCTAGGTTCTGGGGCTCATGACTTCCCCTTCCCTAGTATGCTAATAAACTGGAGGATCGTCATCCTCGATATACTCAAAGTATACCATCTACCTTTCCCCAAGGAAAAGTAACTTGAATTGTTTTTACATGGATTGAGAGTTTATTTATCTATATAGACTTACAATCAGTGACTTAAGATGACATGAAGGGACTCAAGGTCTGTTATCTTAACATGATTTGTATACACTCGCGTTCACTATAGTTCGGTTTTTCCAACATTCTTAACTTCCAAAACAGGGCATTTTATAGTTTGAATTACACCTCTGAATAGGCCTTTCAATAAGCTTTAAAACGCAACTGAAAACACCTCAATCGGATTCCCGGATCATAAGTTATCGCGAAAACAAAAGCAGTAGAGTTTGCTGAAAATTTACATTGCGTCGTAACGCGAACAGGTTCCGTCGCGAGGCGACGGCCACGGGTCGCGACGCGACCGTTGGTAGAAGTGTTAAAAATGGCTTTTCAAAAATTCTGTTTTGTTCCGTTTCGCTTTCAATCCGGTGCCGAGACATTTTATGACTTCCGTGACTTAAAAACAGACATTTCAACCAGCAATCCAATCCAATTGTTCAGGCAAATCAACCACACGTAAACATCATCATGAATCATCAAACAATCAATCAATCCTAATCACATAAGTTATCGTTAAAGCATAATTTCGTGAAAACGGCTTTAACTCGATTATTTTTAAAACGAAACGCGAGACATAATCATTCAGAGACATAAAACTCAGTAACACAACACATATAATCATATCATCAATCAAAAGTTTAATCAATTCGATCGGTTTGTAAAATGACGGATTTTTTTTAAGAATTTTTTTTTTTTGTGACAATTTTGTAAAAGCGGAATTCAGTATTTTTCGGTTCGTAAAAAGTGTTTTCAATTGGTTTCAAAACATCCCTAAGCGAGTATAGAACTCACCAATTGCGATGATAATCGCACAACCAACGGATCAACGGGTCGACACAGTCGAAGTAACCTCACGAACGGTCCCCGTACTCGAACTCTTCACCATTACGAATCTCTCGTTTCCACGAACATCGAATCGATCCCGAATCGATCCCCAAACATGACCAGCTACAGAAGCTTCCCCCAAATGCATTCCAATTCAATGGTGAAATCCTCTTTTTACTCCGATCAAACTCCAATCCCTAGAACACGGCAACGACTTTTAATTCGGTTTAACAGCATCTGGACGCTATTTCGTAATAGGCATAACTCCTTTAATTATTTACCAAAACTATCCAAAGCAGTGCCTAACATGAAGGAAATGTTGTCTAGTTTCTAACGGTACAGACTTCAAACCGATTCAACAATTATACAGGGAGTTGTGACCAAAACGATGTGAGTGGTTAGGTTCTGCCACAGATCCAAAACTGTAACTTGTTGATACGATTTCTCCTTCCATACTCCATGAAATCAGTTCATTCTTGTGCCTAATTCGAAGCATTTCTTGTCTAGTTTCTGAATCATCAAGAATCACGTTCATCTGGGCCGTGTACAGAGAGATATAGGAAATACACCGAAAATGGTTCAAACGGGTTTTAAGCAGAACCTTCCTTGAGTTGGTATCTTCAATCCCAACCATCAAGGACCACGAATTTTAGCTCCAATCCGAATCCCCAGCTCTTCACAGTTCGAACTGAGTAACTGAATCACTTCAAACTTGTTCTCACTAAAACAATTTTGGTGTTCAATCCTTCTAATACTTCTCTAAGTCACTATTAGAAAAATTAATTTTAGAGACCAATTTTTAGAGATGGATAAGTATCCCTCACTATTAGTGAGGGATTTAGTGATGAAAAAAGGTAGCCAGCACTAACTTACGTTTGTGACGGAAATAGAGACCAAAAATATCCCTCTCTAATAATTCCGTAGCTAAATTCGTCGCAAAACATTCAAAAGACGTTTAGAGAGGGATTTTGAGAAGAAAAATAATCCCTCACTAATAGCGAGGAATAACAAATCTGTCTCTAACCAAAAATTTGCTTTGCACACAGCGCCCTTTTGTTTTCATTTCCCTCCATTAATTCGTTTAGAGAGGGATTTTGAGAGGGAAAGGAATCCCTCACTAATAGCGGGGAATAAAAAAACCGTCTCTAACCAAAAATTCACTTACCCAAACAGCGCACTCGTTTTCACTTTCCTCACTTGTTTTTTTTGTTTGACCGAACCATCGTTCTCTCGTTCTCTAGTGTGAAATCCGTCTCTCAAACCCTTCTCTCGTTCTCTCAACCATCGTTCATCATCAACACCCTTCTCTGTATCCTCAACCATTGTTCTCTCCAAACCGTTCTTCACTCTTTGTAACCGCCATCATCAACACCATCATCAACGCTCAAAACCCATTGTTCTTCTTCACGCTCAAAACCCTTCTTCACGCTCAAAGTTCTTCACGCTCGAAACCACCATCATCATCAACGCTTCTTCACTCTCTGTAACCGCCATCATCAACACCATCATCAACGCTTCTTCACTGAATTTTTGGTGTTGCAATTTCTGGTCTTCACCATCATCAACGCTTCTTCACTTCCACTACAAGAATAATGGGATTTTCCGGCCAGGACTTTCCGGCGGATTTTTATCTGCCGGAAACTTTCCGGCAGAATTGAGGAATTTCCGGCGGATTTTAGGACTTACCGGCGGGTTTTATCCGTCGCAAACTTTTCCGGCGGATTTTGGGGTATTTGCGGCGGATTTTTTGGCATTTGCGGCGGATTTTAAAAAATAAAAAACAAAATTTCAAAAAAAAAAAATTTCAAAATTTTTTTTTTAAAAAATCCGCCGCAAATGCAAAAAAACCGCCGCAAAAGACAAAAAAAAATTTTCGCAAAAGCCAAAATTTTTTTTTTAAAAAAAATCCGCCGCAAATGCCAAAAATTCTCCACAAAAGCCAAAAAAAAATTTTTTTTTTTTAAAAATCCGCCGCAAAAGCTAAAAAAAATTCAAAAAAACCGCTGGAAATTTCAAAAATCCGCCGGAAAATTCGGAGGGAAAAAATCCGCCTATATATAAAAATTTCTCCTACACTCCTCTCATTCTCTCATTTCACTCTTTATTTCATTCTCATTCTCTTCTATATTTCTCTACATATCTCTCTTCTATATTTCTTATACTCTCATCTCCATAAATTTCTCTACATATCTCTCATCTCCATAAATTTCTCTACATATCTCTCTTCTATATTTCTCCTTTTTTATTCATTCTTTTTCATTCACTCCTTAATTCTTATTTCTTGTTACTTCTTTATTCACATTCTCTCCTATATCATTCTCTTCTAATATTCTCTTTCATTCTTATTCCTTCTTATTTCTACATACTCATTCATTTATTTATTTTCATTCTTTTCTATATCATTTTTTCTCATATTCTACTTCATTTCTATTTTTTCTTACTTTTTATTAAAATACAAATTAAACATTAAAATTCGAAAAAATTGAAAGAAAAAATTCAAAAATTCAAATTTTTTACCGCCAGATTTTTTTTAATTTTTTTTTTTGGATTTTGCAGCGGATTTTAGGCATTTCCGGCGGTTTTTTAAAATTTTTTTTTTGCTTTTGCGGCGGATATTTGGCATTTGCGGCGGATTTTTAAAAAAAAAAAAATTTAAAATCCGCCGCAAATGCCAAAAAATCCGCCGGAAAATGCCAATTTTTTTTTTTTAAAATCCGCCGGAAAATGCTTTTCCGGCGGATTTTCTGCCGGAAAGCGTTTGCTACGAGCTGGCTACCGGCGGCAAAAATCCGCCGCAAAGTCCAATTTTGCGGCGGAAATATGGCTTTTCCGGCGGATTTTGCCCGCCGCAAAATCCGTTTTTTCTTGTAGTGTTCAAAACCCTAACATTTTTGGTGTTGCAATTTCTGGTCTTCTCCTCTTCTCTCTGCGGGTCGCTCACTCTCTCTGTAAGTTCTTCATCCTCTCCCTTTTCCCCCTCTGTAATTTTGAACAATATTCTGCCAACAACTTCAAGCTTATTGCACATATTAAGATAATTTCTTAGAAAACCTATGTTAACTCTTGTATTATTGTTAGCTCTTGTATTATTGTTAACTCTTGTTCCTTATTTTGTTAACTCTCTGCTGATATCATTGTAAACACTTCTGGAATTTTATTAACTCTTGTATTATTGTTAACTCTTGTTCCTTATTTTGTTTTCTCAAATTTGGTATCAGCATTGGATAAATATAATGCTTGAAAAAGTGAATGACCCTATGGGTGTGCTTAGTGATTGTTACAAAACTAGTTCTACATTAAGCTTGATGTAGATTTTACTTCATCAAAAAAATATAATAGGACAATATGTTTAACATTTAGGCTGATACTTCATGTAGCTTTCAGAACCTATTTCAAAAACAACCATTTTTATTATTTTTTTGAAATCATTATGTTAATAAATTGCTGTTAACAATTTTTGAATTAGCAGGTTCACCTTCAAAACTAGTTCTAGAGGATATCTTTTCCAAAACAAACAAGGAATGCCTAAGGATGACTCTGACTTAATTTGTTTGAATTAGCAGGTTCACCTTCAAATTGCAGAAGCACTTTTCTTTTGTTGTGGCAGCAACCTATGACCTTGGATATCACTACACAGTAGCAGAATCTGATTGTATGGAGCTATTCGACTAGTAAAAATTGTTAAACAGAACAATCTTACCTTTGTGAAAAGAAGATATATTGTGTTTCCCTCTCTTCATAGCCAAGGTAACACTTTTTTGCATTGAAGTACTCATTGATGACTTTCCTTTCTTTTCATTGTTTCTTCATATAGTTTTAAAGACTAATAGTTGCTTGTGTAAATAATATATTAGCAATGGAAGTACCCGAATAATAAACTGAGTAATGTTTGATCAACTGTTGCTGATGTGGCTGCCATTTCTTGGCAATGTGATTTGTTCCTTTTTGTTCCTGCGTGCTGACAATGGTTGACCGGAAATAAACTGAGTAATGTTTGATTATTTGTGCACTACAAGAAAAACAGGATTTTCCGGCGGGCAAAATCCGCCGGAAAAGCCATATTTCCACCGCAAAATTGGACTTTGCGGCGGATTTTTGCCGCCGGTAGCCAGCTCGCAACAAACGCTTTTCGGCGGATAATCCGCCGGAAATTCGAAAAGCATTTTGCGGCGGATTTTTAAAAAAAAAATTTGGAATTTTCCGGCGGATTTTAAAGGCATTTGCGGCGGATTTTAAAAAATTGTTTTTTTTTTTTCGAAATTTTTTTCGAATTTTTTTTTTTTAAAAAAAATCCGCCGCAAATGCCAATAAATCCGCCGAAAATACCCCAAAATCCGCCGGAAAAGTTTGCGGCGAATAAAATCCGCCGGAAAGTCCTAAAATCCGCCAGAATCTTTTCCGACGGATAAAATCCGCCGGAAATTCCTAAAATCCGCCGGAATCTTTCCGGCGGATTAAATCCGCCGGAAAGTCCTGGCCGGAAAATCCCATTATTCTTGTAGTGGTGCTGTTGGTATTTGTGTTGTTGGTTTCATTACAAGATGATATTTACTAGTAGAGTACTCTCAACTGTTATCTGCAAGATGATATTTACCCTTCATACACCAATTTTTGAAGTTAAACTTTACCACCATCAAAATGATTCATTCTTATCCTTTTTGAACCTATAGCTGTAGCCTGTAGGATGATTGATCCAATTATTTTCACCATTCAAAGTAAATTGTATAAGATGCATTGTTAAATCTAAGGTCTTTTGTTCAAATATTCTGCTGCTTGCATATAAAACCTTCAAGCATTGAATGCTACTAGCTTGCATAAAGGAAATAGGAGGACAACAATTAAAAATCCATTCTTACTGATGTTTTTGCCTTTAATTTTCGCCTATCTTGTACAAATGGTAAATGTAACTGTTTAAGCCACTACCTCAAAATATGTTTGATTATTTGTGCTGTTGGAAAACCTGAAAAAATTAAGCTGAAATCCCAATATCATAGCTAATAGCTTCTAACCCATTTTAAAAGTTAGAAAATTAAACAGAAAGGGGACAAGTGGTTAGGTTCCTTGACATGGATTGAAGCCTGTGATTACTATTGGCTAATGACTGATAAAAACGTCCACTTAGGTTGATTTTTTTCGTTTTGATTAATGTTATACATCCTTTGTTTTTATAATTGATTATTCAATATATGTGTTGGGAAATTTCAGAAGATATCTTGTGTTTTGGGTTGTATGGATAGGGTAGATAATCTGCACTGCTTTACCATTCTCACATATTATATTATATGCTTGGTGTGCATGGTTTTCAGTTAATCCTCACATTAGTCAATAGTCACAGTTTTTTATAAGGATCATAGTAGTTGCATGCAGTTTTTTATATGCTTGCTGCACTGTTTTCGATACTTTAATCTCTTCTAATGAATGAGGATTTGCATTTGAGTTTGTAACTGAATGAGGACAAATTAATATATGATAGAATTAGGACTTGCATTAAAGTTGCTTGATACTTGCTGCACTGTTTTCGATACTTTAATCTCTTCTAATGAATGAGGATTTGCATTTGAGTTTGTAACTGAATGAGGACAAATTAATATATGATAGAATTAGGACTTGCATTAAAGTTGCTTGATATTTGGTGTAACTTAAAATTGTCTACTCCTAATCTATAGTACATGCTAACTACTTTTCTTTTTTAGCTACTTTTGCATTAACTTTGTTTTTAGATACCACAAAAGAAGGCTCTTTGATTAATTTGCAGTTACTAATATGCAAAATTTGTTTCTAATAGATACAGTTACTAGTAGTTAATAGGTACGTTTATTTGTTTTTGTTTGGGTGCCTTATCTGGTGTCTAGCATGATACTTGGTAGATGTCTTTAATAATTTGAAGTACTCAATGATGAATTTCCTTTCTTTTCATTGTTTCTTCATATAGTTTTAAAGACCAATAGTTGCTCGTGTAAATAATACATTAGCAATGGAAGTACCCGAAAATAGAAAGTGGATGGATAGAAGACTAGATCAGGACAAGAATATTACAGAAGAATTTAAAGAAGGATGTTTGGGATTTGTCAAGTTTGTCTTGGAAAAGGACAAAGAAAAAGACAAAGAGAACATTGAAAGCGAGGAGAACATCGAAAGCCGGGAGATTAGATGTCCATGTAAGATTTGCAAGTGTTTGCATCATCACCCACCTGACATGGTGATGGTGCATCTATGTAGGAAGGGTTTCATGAGTAATTATTATCACTGGACAAATCATGGTGAACCGATTCCCCCGATTCCCCCAGTGGTTGTCGATCATTCATATTATGGTAGTAGTGGCCGTAGGGATATGTTTGATAATTATGAGCAATTGGTAATGGACGCCGCGGGACCGGAAATTGGCAACTATCTTGAGCGGGAAGGTCATCATGAAGAAGACACAATGATAGAAGATCCTAATTTAAAAGCACGACAATTCTTTGAATTTTTAAAGGCTACGCAATCTCCTTTATGGGATGGTTGTGACAGACATTTTGTGTTGTCGACTTCTTTAGCGGCACTAAGTTTGAAAGCTGACTATGGATTATCTGAGGGATGCTTTAATGGTTGGGTGCAGTTAATGGGAGACACAATGCCTGATGATAATAAAATGCCTAAAAATTTTTACCAGGCAAAAAAGTCACTTGCTGAACTAGGGTTAGCAAGTATGCAAATTGAATGTTGCCCGAATGGATGTATGTTGTATTATAAAGAAGATGAGGTGCTTCAAAACTGTAAACATTGTGGAGAGCAGCGATATAGACATGTTACCAGACGGGGTAAATTGAAACTGATACCGTTGAAAAGCATGTGGTACTTCCCGCTTGTTCCAAGACTACAGCGGTTGTATTCCTCTATGCAAACAGCTCGTGAAATGAGATGGCATCGTGAAAATCAAAGGGAGACAGGTTCTTTATCTCATCCGTCAGATGCAGAAGCTTGGAAACACTTTGATGAAGCATGGCCTACATTTTCTCAAGATCCTCGAAATGTTAGATTAGGCTTGTGCTCCGATGGTTTTGCTCCATTTGACCAAACGGGTAGGAACTATTCTTGCTGGCCTGTGATAGTTACTCCTTATAATTTTCCCCCATGGATGTGTATGAGAAGAGAGTTTATGTTCTTAACTCTTATAATTCCAGGCCCCCACAACCCTAAGAAGAAAATTGATGTGTGCTTGCGCCCCTTAATAGATGAATTGAAAATTTTATGGGAAAGTGGAGTTATGACATATGATGTGTCCTTGAAACAAAATTTTTTGATGAAGGCGGCGCTAATGTGGACGATCAACGACTTTCCCGCATATGGGATGTTAAGTGGTTGGATGACAATGGGTAAACTAGGTTGCCCAATTTGTATGGAGCATTCCAAGGCATTTAGCCTCACATATAGTCGAAAGACCTCATGGTTTGATTGTCATCGTCAATTCTTACCACAACATCATCCATATAGGAGGAATAAGACTGCTTTTATAAAAGGAAGGGTTGAAAAGTTGTTGTGCGAAAAGGTGATGTGCAAGTATACACAATCGCAACAAGTAATATATTGATAAGTAAAGTTCGTTCCCACGGGGATTGGAATTAATCTAAGAAGTTTAAGTGATTAGAATCTTAGTGAAAAGAATTAAGTAACAAGTATAGGTAAAGAGTTGTAAACATCATAAGTTGTGATAAAACAGTATTAAGTTTGAAGTGATTAAAGATGAGTTGGATAGCTCAGTAGTTGTGTAAATTCCCAAGAGTAATGTTCAGATAATATTAGACGCTGTAGCGTTAAGCGCTGTAGCGCTTCAGAATCAGTAGACGCTGTAGCGCCTTGGTGGCGTGCCTTTCAGTCACTTTCGTCAGGGCTATGTTACAAGACTCCTATGTCTAGGCTCTAAATAAGTTTTACCCCTGTATATTAAGCTCTTACAACATTTGCCTTATGAACTATTACTCCCCTATGTCTAGAGTTAAGTAGTGCTTCCTTTAAATGTCTTTAAAGGGTTTTCATTCATATTATTCCTTGAGTTCTCTTTGTGAACCATGTCTGTACCCACAAAGTTACCTTGTTTTAGTTGATCATTCCCAAACCAAGATTGAAAGTATTATGACACAAGGAATAAAACACAAACATCATAATATTATACAAAAGTTACTCAAGGTTCATTACATACTAAGAACAATCCAACTACAACAAAGTTAGCTCATCACAAGTTCCATCAACATAATACAACTAGAGAGTATGTATTACCGTATGAAGACAAGAGAAGAGTGGTTGCAAAAGATACACTCCAATGATCCCACGTCGCATACAAGAGATGAAGTTGAGGCGTGAGCAAAACCTTGAATGAAGACTAGAAAAACTATGTTTTTTGGAAAATAAAAGCTTAAAGGGGAGTGTGTCTATGGAGAATAGCTACTACGTATATTATGTAGTTCTCCTCTCAAGCTACCACTACTTGTCTACGTATGTTACCTCCTAGAGAAGCAATCTTAATTAAACTAATTATTAACTAAGTCTTAATAGAATAATAATATTACATGATGATCATAAGACTTAGATATTATCCTTAAAGTACTTTACAAAAAGTGCTAATGATGAAATACAACAACTATCACATGGGTTCCATTTAGGAGGCGCCAAGTGTAATTTAGCATCCACTTGAAAGTCAAAATATCCAGCTGAGAGGAAGAGATAAGGGTGGTGACTCATCATGTCCTCAAGTGGCCACACAAATATCTCAATGGTCAGCCGTCATATAACGCTGTAGCGTCTCCTAGGTAGCATACCGCTGCAGCGCTAAAGCAAAACATCAAACATATTCACAAAGGCATTGACTATGCCCAAGGTTCAGGGAATTAACTTATAACCTGTATTTATTCTAATATTCATATATTCACATATTTAAGCACTAGAATTACTTGAGAAATGAGCTTTGATTTAAGTATTAGGAGCATAAATAACCTATATAAAATAAGGTTATCAAAAGTCAGCTCCTCCACAAAGGTTAAGTGGTGAAGAAGTCTAGGAGAGGGTAAAACATTACCCAAGTGTGGAGGAATGTCCGGAACCAAATATCCCGGGCTATGGGATAGAGCACCATTGGACAAAGCGAAGTATATTTTGGGAACTGCCATATTGGAAAACCCATCTTCTCCCACATAATATTGACGTGATGCACACTGAAAGAAATGTGTTTCTCAATATTTTGTTCACAGTGATGGACACCAAAGGGAAAACGAAGGATACTTGCAAATCACGGAAGGACTTGGAAGTACATTGTAAGCGCAGTGGATTGGAACTACAAGCTAGTACTAATGGAAACTTTGTAAAACCAAAGGCACAATTTACACTTACCAAACAACAAAGACTTGTGTGTGCGAATGGGTGAAAAATCTCAAACTTCCAGATGGTTATGTTTCCAATATGAGTAGATGTGTTGACTTGAGAGAAGCAAAGATGGTTAACATGAAGAGTCATGATTGTCATGTGTTCATGCAACGCTTGCTTCCAATAGCGTTCAAAGCTTTGCCCAAACCTATATTGAACACACTTACAGAATTTAGTCAATTCTTCCGAGAAATTACTTCATCGTTGTTGAAAGAAGATAAATTGCGCATGTTGGAGGAAAATATCCAATCATTATGTGCAAATTGGAACAAATATTTCCCCCAAGCTTTTTTGACTCAATGGAACATCTTCCAATTCATTTAGCATATGAAGCAAAAGTTGGCGGTCTCGTTCAATATAGATGGATGTATCCATTTGAAAGGTTAGTTCTTCATCATATAAAAAATCTGCCATGTTTCCTTATTTCTCTCATTTTTCTTTAAGCTTAATCTTGATTTACTCAATAGGTTCATACGATCTTTAAAACAAAAGGTAACAAACCCAGCTTATGTTGAAAGCTCGATTTCTAGAGCATATTTACTGGAGGAGACAGCTACATTTGCTTCATATTATTATCCTCCAACTATTTTATCAAGGAGAACAAGAGTTCCTCGAAATGATGATGGAGGAGAAAGTTCTTCTGCAAATGCTCCATTGTCAATCTTTAATTATCCAGGTCGCCCGATTGGAAAGGGTGTCACTTCTACCTTGGACGAAAGAGAAATGAAAGCTGCACATTTGTATATTCTTTTAAATTGTCCTGAAGTGGTTCCTTATTTGAAGTAAGTACCTCCAGTCAACAATATGATATTTATCTTATCTAAGGCCATGTTTAACTGTTTCGTTGTATGTGTAGCATGTACTCAGATTTGTTACGAGAACTAAACCCTGATGTAAGCGAAGCCGACCTCGACAGAGAAATATCCTCAAATTTTACCTCATTGTTTAAAACACATGTACGTGAATCTATTCATGTTTGAAATTGATGTGATCGAATTTGTTGGGTTAAAATAAAGTATGTTCTCTAATGTAGGTGCTCGACTCAACAAATGCAATTAAGGATCCGCTTCTAAGGAGTTTGGCATGGGGCCCAATTCGAAATGTCATTAGGTGGCCTACTTTTGTTATCAATGGATACAAGTTTATGACAAAGTCTACAAATGAAGGGATGAGTACAACAAATCACAATGTATGTGTTCGAGGTGGGCAACAGGATACAATGGAAAATGATTACTATGGGGTGTTGATTGATATTGTTGAATTGGAGTACACCAATCACCCTACCAAGAAGGTTGTTCTATTTAAATGTGAATGGTTTGATCCTAGTCCCCAGGGGACACAAATAGATAACTATGGAAATGTTCAAATTAAAAAATCACAGAGATATCCAAATTATGATCCTTTTATATTGGCTCAACAAGCAGATCAAGTCTACTTTACATCATTTCCTGAAGGGCAACAAGGTTGGTTGAGTGTCATAAGAACCAAAGCGCGCAACATAATTCAATCTTCGGAAAAGAATAAACGTGAAACAAATGATGCATTCCAAGATGATGATGCACAACTCATACCTATTATTGTTGCAAATGATGATTTGCAGCATAGTCTTGTTGACACTGCTAGTGTGGCAGAGGAGGTACCTATAGCTGTCTTCGAAGAAGAAGAAGAGGAAGAAGAAGAAGAAGAAGAGTATATAGAATTCATATCTGAGAGTGAAGAAGAAGATGATGAGGAAGAATCTTATTAGGAAGAATCTTATGGAGTCAACACATGTTACTTTTGTCTATTATTTTTAAGATTTATTTATTGTTGATGGGGACAACAACTTCACTTAATGTAATTTTGATTATCAATTTCATTCTTCACGTGATTATCAAATACATACTGTAATTTCATTCTTCATGTGATTATCAAATACTTGACTAATTATTTGTATTCATTCTTTATTTCCTATTACTTGTTTATTAATGCTTCTTTTGACAGATGGCAGATGGTGATAATACAAGGGGTAGCGGAAGAGGTACCGGTAGAGGTAGGGGAAGAGGGCGAGGTAGAGGTACTTTGCCACAACCAACACATTCTTCCACTTCCCACACTCATGTGACTCCCCAGCCTTCTCGATCTACACCTAGTCGGCATGTTGCTTCGTTTCCCACACATCCTTCTACTTCCCACACTCATGTGACTCCCCAGCCTTCTCTATTTACACCTAGTCCTCTTGTTCTTTTGACTTCCCAAGCTCCTATTGCCCCGGGACCTCCTCATCCTACACCTAGCCCCAATAACTCGACCACACAGAACCAAACTATTCATCGTACACCTCCCCAATCACATGTTGCATCTATTGACAACCCCCAAGTATCATCATCGCATGATGATTCATATCCACAAATTGGGTCTTCCGACAATGATGGTCGTATGTGGATTTGTCCAGGTCCAGGAAACACGTAAGTATTGCGCTCTTCTTTTCATGAAATAGTCTACAGTAACTTATATGCATATGACTTACACGTTTAATGTTATTGTACAGTTTTGACCCTCCTATTCAGTCAACGCGTGTAATCACAAAGATAATAAAAAGAAGTTTGAAGTGTCTTGGATGAATTATGGAGAGGTGAAGAGAGAGGACGAGAAGTTGGCAGATATGTGGTTTGATGAGTTTAAGGTTTGAAAACATGTATATACATTATTAAAAGTCAATATACAACAATCTTATTATTGTTCTAACTTCACTTTCATTTGTTTGTATTGTAGAGGATTTATAAGTGGCTTCCGGAGCATGAGGCAGAAATTAAAAAGACATTTGACCATAAAGCCTCCGATGGGTACTCAAATGCAATGTATAGAGTACGGAAGAAGATGGATGCGGGGACATGGATTCCTAAGAAAAATCGTGATGAATTGGAGCAAAAGTGGGCTGATGAAGATTGGAAAGCAAAAGCAATAATTAACCGCAACAACAGAACATCATATGATGGCTCTCTACATACAGGAGGGTCTATTCCGACAACTGAGCATTACAAGAGATTAGTAACCAAATGAATTATATATAACTTTATATTTGCTAAGAGTATATTTTAATTGAAACTAATTTATTTATTTTTCAGAAAAATTCCTCGGATGAGACTCCAACTTGTTGGGACCTATTTGAGAAGACTCACAAAATGAAAGGCGAGACCCCAAAGTGGGTTTCCTCCAAGGCAGAGAAGATTGCTGTAAGTTAAAATTTCAACATTAACATCCAAATTTAGTTGCATTATTTGTTGAGTTTATTGATCTTTTTACTTGGTATTTGTGATGTTGGTTGGATATCAAATAGATTAACATGGTGATTTCTTCAGTCAAATAGATTAAGAAAAATTATAACTCATTTAGTTGCATTATTTGGCTGTTTTCTGAAAAATAGGAATTTGAGATAACCTGATATCAGAAGTTAATCAAACACAGAATTATCAAAGTTGACTACACAGAATGTTTTCTGAACCTTAATGTTTTGGCTGCATTATTTGGCTGCATTATTTTGGCTGCATTATTTGGCTGCATTATTTGGCTGAACCTCAAAGTTAGTCAAACACAGAATTTGAGATAACCTGCATTATTTGGCTGTTTTCTGAAAAATAGTACCTGTTAGGATTGTGTTGATATAGAATGTTCAAAGAGGTTGATATCTCTCAAATGTTAGATTAAAATAATCCTTTTGACAAACATTTTCTTCCACTTAGCTCGGTAAATAATCTGCTTCGTAGGGCAGATTGTGTTGATATAGAATGTTCAAAGAGGTTTATTTATTTATAAGGCAGTTCTTCAAATCAGTTGAGCACTCTCTAAATTTCTAAACATTATTCACCTCAAAACTTGTTCAGGGACTCAGTAATTAATTTTTTCCCATTCTGTTGATATCCAATCATGTATAGAAGTTTATTTGATTTTTTCCCATTCTGTTTATCTCTTTTTTTATTTATAAGAATCTATCATGTTGGTTGCTGGACTAGTTAAGTTGACTACACAGAATGTTTTCTGAACCTTAATGTTTTGGCTGCATTATTTTGGCTGCATTATTTGGCTGAACCTCAAAGTTAGTCAAACACAGAATTTGAGATAACCTGCATTATTTGGCTGTTTTCTGAAAAATAGTACCTGTTAGGATTGTGTTGATATAGAATGTTCAAAGAGGTTGATATCTCTCAAATGTTAGATTAAAATAATCCTTTTGACAAACATTTTCTTCCACTTAGCTCGGTAAATAATCTGCTTCGTAGGGCAGATTGTGTTGATATAGAATGTTCAAAGAGGTTTATTTATTTATAAGGCAGTTCTTCAAATCAGTTGAGCACTCTCTAAATTTCTAAACATTATTCACCTCAAAACTTGTTCAGGGGCTCAGTAATTAATTTTTTCCCATTCTGTTGATATCCAATCATGTATAGAAGTTTATTTGATTTTTTCCCATTCTGTTTATCTCTTTTTTTATTTATAAGAATCTATCATGTTGGTTGCTGGACTAGTTAAGTTGACTACACAGAATGTTTTCTGAACCTTAATGTTTTGGCTGCATTATTTGGCTGCATTATTTTGGCTGCATTATTTGGCTGAACCTCAAAGTTAGTCAAACACAGAATTTGAGATAACCTGCATTATTTGGCTGTTTTCTGAAAAATAGTACCTGTTAGGATTGTGTTGATATAGAATGTTCAAAGAGGTTGATATCTCTCAAATGTTAGATTAAAATAATCCTTTTGACAAACATTTTCTTCCACTTAGCTCAGTAAATAATCTGCTTCGTAGGGCAGATTGTGTTATATAGAATGTTCAAAGAGGTTTATTTATTTATAAGGCAGTTCTTCAAATCAGTTGAGCACTCTCTAAATTTCTAAACATTATTCACCTCAAAACTTGTTCAGGGGCTCAGTAATTAATTTTTTCCCATTCTGTTGATATCCAATCATGTATAGAAGTTTATTTGATTTTTTCCCATTCTGTTTATCTCTTTTTTTATTTATAAGAATCTATCATGTTGGTTGCTGGACTAGTTAATATAGCAAAAATAAATCATCTAAGCAGTGTTGTTGAGTGTAGCTAGCAATTTAAAATGCGTTCAGTATATAGTTGAAGGGACACTGTTATTTAGTTAGTGAATCAATTTAAAATGTGTTTGATTATTTATTTTTCCAGAATGAGTATGAAAGTCGTATTCTTGAAAGAGACTCACAAGAGGCACTAGGAGATGGTGTGTGTAGCGAGCAATCTGACAACAACATCTTCTTAGAGGTTGTTGGAGGTGTAGACAAGAAGAAAAGAATATTTGGTTTAGGTTCTGAAGGTGGAAACCACATTCCTTCTTCCAAACAATCTATGGGAATCCCTATGTCTGAATATATGCAAATGAAGACTGCATTTTCTAACTTGACTGCTGAAAACCAAAGTCTTAAGGAGCAAGTGGGTGGGCTTCTTGCAACACAGGAGAAGATGCTGAAACTTATGGAGACTTATTCTCAGAATCATCCACGCCCGCCTTCACCTCCACTTGCAAACGAGGATGATCAACAAAATGATAATGACTATTATGATGAAGAATTAGATTGTTGATGTATGTTTAGTGTTTTTGAAACAATGATGTTTCTTTTGGATTGTAAGTTACTAGGTTTATGAAACAATGATGTTTCTTTTGGATTGTAAGTTACTAGGTACATGTAATTTTTTTATGGATTGACAGTGCTTTTGGTTATGAATTAAGAGTACTTTTGGTTTCTATGGATTGTTTGGTTTTAATATATCTTCATGTAATTTTTAAAGGGAATTTTATTGTAATATATTTAGGTGGAAAAATTTGTATCGAAAAACATCTGTACTAATATAGGGAATTTCGCTGGGAAATGTCTCATCTCTGGTAGCGACGGATATATGTTCATAGCTATTAGTAACGGATATATGTTCATCGCTATTAGTGACGGATATATGTTCATCGCTATTAGTGACGGATGTGTGTTCCTCGCTATTAGTGACGGATGTGTGTTTCTATTAGTGACGGATATATCTTCCTCGCTATTAGAGACGGATATATGTTCCTCGCTATTAGTGACGGATATATGTTCCTCGCTATTAGCGACGGAAATTTGACTTTTTTATTTCAGATTTGGTTCTGTTTTTAGTGACGGATTATGAGTTTTTGTGAGGGAAATATCTCTCTCTAATAGAGACGGATTCACATATCCCTCGCAAATATTTTAGTGATGCCAAAATTTGTTACGAATTTGGGTCCCTCACAAATTCCGTCGCTAACCTTATTAGTGACGGATTTTACTTGTTTAGTGACGGATTTTTGCCGTCTCAAATTCCTGTTTTTCTAGCTGTGAGTTGACATGCAAGGCTTGAGAAGACCATTTCTCCCACTTTGAGCTTGGAGGGTCTACAATGGTGTCTTGATGAAGAGGGAAGTGTTGTTGATGATTATGGTATCAGATTGAAGAGGAGGATGCAGGGGTCACATTGGTGTGATTGGATGAAACATGCCAATTAGCTCATCAATCAATCAACAATTCAAGTACTAATATATTTTAGCACACTAGTACAATATAATTCACTTAATCAATTTTGCTAATTAATCACCTCGACCTCTTGCTAATTTAAATAATTTAAATTAGCTAAATTGGGGATGTTACACCTCATTTTCTCCTAAATTTAGTAAAAGACTCACCTTTTAGTGCCTCAGTAAACACATCAGCCAACTGATCCTTTGTAGGACAGTAGTCCACTATCAAATTACCTTTAGTAACCCTCTTAGCTGCATTAAGGTGTATCTCCAGTGTTTCATTCATGAATCTGCTAATCATGTCTATAGCAAAGAGAATATCCGGCCTGCTGTGGCACAGATATCTCAGTGAACCTACAATCTGCCTGAAACATGTAGGGTCCACTTTAGAGTCTTTTTCACCCTACTTTTTGCATAGAAAGCGTTATGCTGGATAGAGGGAAGAATTGCATTCTGCCATTTCAAATCTGGTGAGCAATTCCTTAGCATACTTTTTTTGATGTAGGATTAGACCTTCTGGTACCTTTAGGAATTCCAATCCTAGAAAGTAGGAGAGCCTTCCTAAATCTGTCATCTCAAATTCACTCTTCATAGAGTCCTTGAATTTGTTGATTTCCATAGAATTGCTACCTGTCACCAAAAGATCATCAACATACAAACAAATTAGTAGTAAATCAGAATTCGTAGTGCCTTTCACATACACACCAAACTCATTGGTGCACTTTGTGAAGCCATTTTCCACAAAAAATGTGTCTATCCTTTTGTTCTAGGCTCTTCGAGCCTTTTTCAGCCCATACAAAGCCTTATGCAAATGGCATACTAGGTTTTCTTTTCCTTTTATCTCAAATCCAGGTGACTGAGATAAAAACTGTATCCTCTAAAGGTCCATTTAGGGAAGCAGACTTAACATCCAAGTGATATAAGTCTCATCCCTTACTGCAGGCTAAGGCAGTCACCAATCTAATGGTCTCATGCCTAGCCACGGGTGAGAAAACCTCCTCATAGTCAATACCACTAGTCTAGCTTTATGCTTGACTATCTTGCCATTAGGATCCAATTTAAGCTTAAAAACCCACTTGACACTTATTGCCTTCATATTCTTAGGCAAGGGTGTCAAGCTCCATGTCTTATTCTTTTCAATTGAGGTCAATTCCTCAATCAGTGTATTTTTCCAGTTTTTATCCTTTAAGGTTTCCTTAAAGTCAACTGGTTCCATATCTGCCATCATAGCAAAGTGAATGAGGTCACCATTCTCATTCACCTCACTATCAATGGCTAAATCATAATCTGCAAGTCTCCTAGGAGGCTGTCTGAGCCTTTGTGTCCTAGGTAGAGCCTATACAACAGGTTCAGCAGCTGGTTCTGCTTCATTTGCTTCCAAATCCTGATGAATAGGAACTGCCTCTGGTTGGGCAGGTTCTTCTTCATCGGAATTTTCATCAATAGTTTCTAGTCTAGTGTTTAGAACATTTTCTAAGACTGTAGTATCCACTGAACTCACTTGTTCAGCCTTATCCCAGTCCCACTACTTGTCTTCAAGCACAACACCCTTGATATCTCAATTTTTTCAGTCTTAGGATCTAGCAGCCTATAAGCACCTGTAGGATGATATCCCACGAGTATTAGAGGCCTGCTCTTATCCTCCAACTTCTTTCTCTTATTGTCAGGTAGATGGCTATATGTTAGAGAGCCAAATACCCTTAGATGAGTCACACTAGGCTTATCTCCAGCCCACACATGTTCAGGAACTTGATCCTCCCACTACAAGAAAATCGCGTATTACCGGCGGATTTTTTCTGGCGGATTTTTTCCGCCGGTAAGTTTCCGGCGGATATTTTGCATTTCTGGCGGATTTTTTCCGTCGGTAACTTTCTGGCGGAAAAAATGGTATTTCCGGCGGATTTTTTTAAGATTTTTTTTTTTTTCGAAAATCCGCCGGAAATTCAAAAAAAATCCGCCGGAAATTTACCGGCGGATTTTTTTGAAGTTCCGGCGGATTTTCCAAAAAAAATTAAAAAATCTGTCGGAAATTCAAAAAATCCGCCTGAAATATAGCCGGAAATTTACCGGCGGATTTTTAACATTTCCGGCGGATTTTGTTTAAAAATAATAATAATAAATTTCGAAAATCCGCCGGAAATGTTAAAAATCCGCCGGTAAATCCGCCGGAACGTTTTGAAATTCCTATGAATAAAACTTTCTCCTACACTATTCTCATTCTCTCATTTCACTCTTTATTTCCTTCTCACTTTCTCCTACACTCTTCTACATTTCTTTTCTTCTTCCTTCTCATTCATTCTCACTTATTCATTCTTATTTCTTCTTTCTCATATACTCTTCAAACTTAATTAAATTTCTCTACATATCTATTTTCTAGATTTCCCATTTCTTCTTCCTTCTCACTTCTTCTTATTTCTTCATTCACATACTCTCATTTATTCTTATTCCTTATCACTTATTCATTCTTATTCTCTCCTACATTATTTTTCCATACTCTCTTTCATATATTCTTTTTTTTTACACAACTCTCTTTCATTCTAATTTCTCTATTACTTCTCATTCTATTCTATATAATTTTTTTCTCACATTCTAATTCATTTTTTATTACTTCTTATTTAATTAAAATACAAAATACGAAAAAAATAAAAAATAAAATTGTTTTTTAAAATCCGCCGGTAAATTTCTGGCGACATTTCCGGCGGATTTTTTGAATTACCAGTGGATTTTTTTAAAAAAATAATAATTATTTTTTTTGGATTTTCCGGCGGATTATCCACCAGAAATTTCCAGTGGATTTTTCGGAGCCATGAAATCCGCCGGAAACCGTTTGCTGCGAGCTGGCTACCGGCGCCAAAAATTCGCCGAAAAGTCCAATTTTTCTTGTAGTGTCCAGCCCCTTTGTAGGACATGTGTTCAAAGTGTAAACTACTGTCTGTACTGCTTCTGCCCATAGCTTCTTAGGTAGACCTTTTAGGTTGATCATAGTCATTGTCATATCTAAAATGGTCCTGTTTCTCCTTTCTGCTATCCCATTGTATTGTAGGGGTATAAAGAGAGGTTACCTCATGTAGAATACCTTGGGCTGTGCAGTATTCCTCAAACTCTTTTGAGGTATACTCACCTCCACCATCTGTTCTTAGCACCTTTAGCTGCCTGCCACTTTGTCTTTCTGCCATTACCTTGAAGTTCTTGAACATTTCAAAGGCTTCTCCTTTGGTTTTGAGTAAGTAGAGCCAAATTTTCCTTGAAAATCCATCTACAAAGGTCATGAAATACTTGTTACCCCCATTAGAGGGTACATCAAAAGGTCCACACAAGTCAAAATAAACATGTAAAACATCTTTAGACTTATGCTTCATTTCAGTCCTAAATTGTTTCCTAGGTTGTTTTCCAACTAGACAATTTGTACAAGTATCCTTAGACATATCAACCCTAGGTAATCCCTTTACTAACCCTTTAGAACTTAGATTACATAGGCTTTTAAAGTTCAAGTGCCCAAACCTCTTATGCCATAACATACTTTCAAAATCAGCAGTGGCACTTAGACATTTTGCCTCAGTCATGCTAATGCTGGTTTTGAAGGTTTTGTTATTGGCTAAAGGGGTAGTTAATTAATACTAGTTTGTTTTTAGTATCAAACAAGTTTAGCTTTAAATCCTTCATAACTACTGAAAAACCCTTTTCAATTAGTTGACCCAAGCTAGTTAAGTTGTAGCTAATACATGGTACATAAAATACATTTTGAATTAGGATTACCTGTCCATCTTCCTTAATGAACTTGATATTTCCCATTGCTTCAAAAACTATGGACCTGTTACTAGCACATCTGATTGAGGTCCTTTTGGTGGGATCAAAATCCACCAACCCGTCCTTGTTACCTGTCATATGGTTTGAACAACCAGAGTCTAGGTACCACACTTCTGTGATGGTTATAGCAAGAACAAAAAAAATCCGAATTTAAATCTAAGTCTATGTTAGTTACCACAATATCTTCCTTAGATCTTGTTTCATCATTTTCATTGGTAATCATGCTGAAAACAACAGGGCTAGAGTCTGAATCAGAGTCTTCCCTGGCCATGTTGGCCTCTTCCTCTGATTCTCTAGACTTGGCTTCCTTTCTAGTAGGGCATTCAGTCGCATAATGCCCATATTTATCACATCTATAGCATTGAACCTTAGATTTATCTTTCTTCTTAGTTGAGTCAGAATTCTTCTTAGAATTGTCAACCTTACCATTAGACTTACCAGACTTACCCTTTGACCATTTACTTTTACCTGACTGGTTGTTGGTGTTGTTGCCCTTAGTCCATTTCTTTCCCTTAGACTTAGTGAATAGGGCTTGGTCATCTCCATCTTCCCCATTCAAGAGATTCAGCCTAATCTCTGTTGCTTCAAGTGTGCTTTGAAGCTCCTCCACCTTGAGGTCTTCTAGCTTGACAGTGTCTTCAATACTGTTTACACAATAGCCAAACTTTTTAGTTAGAGATCTTAAAGCCTTTTTGCAAACAGTTTGGCACTTAGAGTCTCTCCATTGAGACTCATTGCATTAGTGATCTTCTTTAGTTTCCCAAAGAAGTCAGCAATGCTCTCACCCTCTTGCATATTCAAATTCTCATACTGCTTTCTCAAATATTGCAGTTTCTCCTTCTTGACTGGTGCAACACCATTATAACATTTGTCAAGGAGGTCCCAGACAGTTTTAGAGACTTGATGCCTATAATTCTATCAAAGTTACTCTCATCACACCCCTGGTGTATGAGATAAATGGCTTTCCAATCTTTTTGGTATTTTCCTTATGTTCAACCCTTTGCTCAGGGGTTGGGTTCTCAGCTAGTGCTGGAACCCCTTCTTGAACAATCTCCAGAACATCATGGAAGCCAAAAATGGCTTCCATTTGCAAACTCCACCTATCCCAGTTTTTCCCATTTAGTTGATTTTGCACCTTAACTAGCACATTTAGCTATCCTGTGACAAAGAAACAATCTGTCAAAAAAAAACTCACACATAGCCTGCTTGTTGTGTGTTAATAGAAACTGAAAAGAAACTTTAAAGATTAGTGAAAGATAAGTAAAGAACTAGAGTTTAGAGTTAGAATTGTCCCTGGATTGTTACCAGCTTTTTAATACCACTTGTTGGGTCTTAAATCATTAATCTGGGAGGTGCAAATAGCACACAGCCAGCCCATTGCTTCACAAAAAACACTTGAGGCCCTGTTATGTTATTGTGCAGCACCCAAACCCGCAAGAACCGGGTAAACACGCGGCTTAAACTAACCCGCTTCACAACCCGTGTCAATTGAACAAAACCAGAAAACCCTAGTCACTTTACACGATTCTTTCTCTCTCTTTCCTTTCGTTTCCTTCGTTCTTTTCTTCTCACTCTCAGCTTCGTTGAAGCTCTGCTAGGGTTGTTGTTTCTCGTTGATTTCCAGAAATTGAAGCTTGAAATCTCAACAATGGAGCTTCGAAAGTCACCACAAATAGGTATTGAACAAAAACCCCTTGTTTTGTTCTTCGAATTTCTCTATTTTGAAAACCTACGAATGTGAATCTGATTTACTGTATAGAATTGCATGCGAATTTAAGTTCCTGAGCGTGTTTATTGAAGATTCTACGAACTCAATCGGGTATAGAATACTGAATCACCACCTTGTAATTCTGAATTCGTTTTTCTCCCTTTGCAAACCCTAATTTGTATTTGTGTATTTTCCTTGTTGCATGTGCTAAACCTTGTTGAAATACACTGGATGAAAGTAACAAATGCTTGTAAAGGTAACGAATCACTACTCTGTGATTCTCAATTTGACTTACCCCTTTTGTTAGACCCTAACTATTTCTGCTTCTATTTTTGCATGTGTGATTAGTGATTCCTTTGTGATCACACACCAATCTGATTGTGAATCTTCTCTCAAGATCACAGAGGTATATTTCGCACTCTCTCCCTTATCTTTTCTTTATGCCTTTGTTTCAGTCACAGAAACAACTCATTAACTCTTTCTTTTTCTTTTATCTGAGAGATCTTCAACCACTTGTTGAAGAAATGCAGAACCCGAAAAAACAAAGAAGGACTTGGAGCAAATGTAAAGCACAAAGCACAAATGGAAGGATGAATAAAACTGTAAAGAAATTTTAGGGTTAAATATGTTTTTGGTCCCTATAAAATTTGGGTTTTCGTCTTTAGTCCCTACATTAGAATGACCCAATTTTTTAGGGACCAAAAACATATTTTACCCTAAATAAAAAAAGCCTTATCAGATGGATTTAACGACAGGGACTATTAATGAAAACGGAAAAAAAATGTATGGACCAAAACGCCTATTTCGTTAATGTAGGGACTAAATACGAAAATCCAAATTTTATAGGGACTAAAAACATATTTAACCCGAAATTTTATTGTAATAGCATTGTTAGTTAGAAACTGGTTATTGAACAGATTTTAGTAACAAACTTAGTAATAGAAACTTAGTAATAGAAACTAGTTATTGAACTTAAAACTATCCAGGGTGTTTGAATTATATAAATCAACAATTATCACTTCATTTTCATCATTCCTAACTATTGACAAAAGTTCTTATCATGTGTTCTTTTTAAAAAATCAACAATTAGTTAGAAACTGAACTATATAACAGATTTTAGTAACAGCATTGTTAATTAAAAACTAGTTATTGAACTTAAAACTGGCCAGGGTGTTTGAATTTTAAAAATCAATAATTATCACTTCATTTTCATCATTCCTAACTATTGAAAAAAGTTCTTATCATGTGTTCTTTTTAAAAAAAATTAGTAATCTCTCCCAATTTCTTTAGCTTATTTTTCTGACTTGGATACGACTTTCTTCCTCTATTGATGATCCTCAATGGCGGATCTTGACCAAAAAGTTAGGGTGGGCCGCTCATGACAGAGTCATGAAAACTTAAAAACGCATGAACACAGATACAAAAATGCAACTACATTTTTCGAAAATTATCAACCATATATATATATATATATATATATATATATATATATATATATATTCATAATTTGTAATTCTAATAAAAGACAGGTGATGTATTTTTTTATAGTTTCTGACATTAAAAAATATAAAAAAATACATATACATTTGTGTGTGTATATATTACCTATACATTGTGTAACGGAATTATTAATGCATAAAAAACATACTTATTGTTTTATATATATATATATATATATATATATATATATATATATATATATATATATATACACACACTGCAAATTTGTAAACACTGAATCAATAACTATTGGAGGCATACTGGTTATAAATGTGTTGCGCAATGCTATGGTAGTGGATTCGACTCCCAACAGATACATTTTGGCAAAAACCACTACAACAGTAAAAGGCATCAGGGGCGCTTTTTTTAATCCATTAGGGGCACTTTCGGGCGCCCCTAAATCTGGCGCTGCTGTTGCTAAACCTTCTACAGGAGCGCCCAACAAGCGCCTCTAATTATTAGGCAACAGGGGCGCTCGAAGCTAAAAGCGCCCCTGTTGGTCTTGGCGCGTTTGAGAATCAGGGGCGCTTGCAGCTAAAAGCGCCCCTGTTGGTCTTGGCGCGTTTGAGAATCAGGGGCGCTTGCAGCTAAAAGCGCCCCTGTTGGTCAGACCAACATGGGCGCTTTTAGCTGCAATCGCCCCTGATTCTCAAACGCGCAAAGACCAACAGGGGCGCTTTTAGCTGCAAGCGCCCCTGATTCTATGTTTTTTTTTAAATGTTGTTTTCTGTTTCTCGTATATCCAACATTTTGCATCAACCAACAACTGCCAATATCATAATCTGCATAAACCATAAACAGAAACAGAACCAGAACCAACAACGATCAATATCAACTCAACAACCAAATAAATTTCAAATGAACTAACAAATTACAAATTAAATTCCATAAATCAACTAACCAATTTCAAATCAACCAACCAATATACCCATCTATTATATACATACATAAATCATTAACCAAATTCTAAATGCCAACATAGACAACAAAGTGACAAACATGATGACATACAATGAGAAACCAAAAACCAGTTAACCAAACTAATTACATGAATTTCGATTTTCATTAATCAATCGGGCAACATGATGACACCACTCTCCCTTGACCTCATTAAGTTGGTCACCAGAAAATGGAGCTCCAACCTCGTGTTCAGGAAAATACTACAAAAATAAAATAAAATAAAATAAAATAAACTTAGAATTAAGTGGTTAAGTGCTAGATATGGAATTAAGTGGTCAAAAAACAAACTATACATACAAATTCTGGAATTTCTATTTGATTGTGAGTGATTATGTCCTTCATAAACTTCATAACGTAATACCCGCAATCATCATTGTTTGGTTGCCTGGGACACTAGAAATCAAAATAACAATTAATTATTAAAATGCGAGCAATATTTACATGGATAAGAATGTTGATTATAAACTTACCGTTATTCCTATCCATTTTGTTTTCACATGCCCAACTCTAGCCCTGACCTCAGTCGATCCCCAATAAGTCATCAAACAACTGAAACATTATACATATAACTATATTAATTAATCGAAATACATACATAATTTAGATGATAAAACATGCGATGTATCTAAATACACACCTTTCAAACATTCCTTTCACCTTGACGTGGTTGCTATAATGACCATGACACGAATCCAAATAGAAAATTGTATTTCTTTTGGGATCAACTACCAACAATACCCAATGTATCCTACAAAAAAAATTGAATAACCAAATAAATAACAGATATTTCAAAAACACGTTATATATATATATATATATATATATATATATATATATATATAGAGAGAGAGAGAGAGAGAGAGAGAGAGAGAGATTAAATTTGTTACCCTAAGTTGATGGGTGCCAAAAATAAGCTATCACAGCTGCTTTCATGTGCCAAAGCCAAGCGTCTATTGACATAGGCTTTTACAGATTCATTATTTGCTTTAACCGCTTGCTTCACGGCTTTAACAACATCTTTTGACATGCCTTTTTCAATGCATACGTTGCGTAGAAAGGTATTGTTGCGCCCGAAAAAGTCCCCGAGGGAATCTTTCTTCGTTTACAACTTTTTTTTAAAAAAATCAATGAAGTCGCCACCAATATTTTTTTATAAGGAAAATATTGAAGAAAACCTTTTTGGAAAGCGGATGGCCTTTTGGAAAACCGGAAGATTTGGGTTCGGGGGTCGGTTAGGTATGGGGAAGGTTTTAGCACCCCACGTCTCCTTTCTATCGAAAGGGAACCTTTAATTAAACGTGTGGTTTTAAGTGCTGATTTGGAAAATACTTAAATTTGCCCTTTTTCGAAGAGAGAATGAAAAGACTTACTGAAAATTTTATTTTTGGCGAGAAAGGAGGAAAAAGGGGTTTTTAGAAAAAAGTGCTTGACGGGACATGGCCCGCTCCTACGTATCTCCCGGTGCGATGGAGAATTCAAAGCTACGTAGTTCTTGGTTGTCCTGAAAAAGGTTTTTGTTTTTTAATCTTTTGGAGTTTTTCGCAAAGGGGTTGAGCGTTCGCAGTGACCAAACAACAACGGTTTAGAGTAGTCGCACTACTAACTCTTGTGAAAATGAATTATCATTAACGACCAAACGGCAACGGCGCGAGTGATGGTTAATGATAATCGGTTTTCATTTTGAGCATTGAAAAGGTTTTCGCAATTGAAGGAGAGCGTTTGTGAGGACCAAACAACAACGGTTTAGAGTGGCCACACTACTAGCTCCTACAGGAATGAAATCATCACCCACAATCAAACGGCAACGGCGCGAGTGATCATTAGTGATGATTAGTTTTGATTTCGACGTTTGAAAAGATTTGTTTTTGAAAAGTGTCTTCGTTGGTTTTAATTGGAGAGAACGTCGTGATGAAAGGATTTTGCAATTGGATTGATTTTCGTTCGGGGAAAAGACTGTTATTTGAAAAGAAAAAAAAAGGTTTGTGAAAAAAAAGTTTATTTAGGGGAAAGAAACAAAATTTTTTAAAAAAAAGGAGAGACAGGGGGTGCAGTAGTAAAATGAGGGTGTAGATAAAGGAGGGTTGTATCATTAAAACTGGGGTGTATTTAGCAGCAGCAACCCATTTTTGTTTCAGAACCACTAGCCCACAAATCATGGGCCCTTTTTTTTCTTTAGGGAGGCGCCTGAATAAAATGTGGGGGTGGGGGAAGCAATCTGATTAGGGATTAAAATCAAGCTAAACCCTAGACTATATAAGCCAAATCCTAAACAAAAAAATCTAACTCTTTCACCCTTCTCAGCGCCGCGCCCCCACCCCATTCTTTCTAACCCTAAAATCTCTTTAGCCACCAAACGCCGTAGCCCCTCTTCCCTCCTCCTACTCACGGCGCCGTCCCCTCTCCTACTCACAGCGCCCTTCATCCTTCTCTTCCTCTACGGCGCTGATCTCGTTTCCCTTTCCTCCATTCCAACTCTCTCTCTCCTACACCGATGGTGAACAAAAACGAAGGGGACGGGGACGGTGGTGCGAATGACCACCGCGGAGGTATGTTGGTTTGCGACGGTGATGGCTGGGTGCGGTTATGGTGGCGGTGGCGACGGCTTGGCGGTTCACAGCGGTGAGCTGTCAGCGACGGCATCTATGGTTCAAAAGGGGACGACGAGGGGTTCTGGTACACGACGGGGAGGTTTGCGATGGTACGGCCGGCGAGGAGGAATGAAAGTGGAACACCGACAGAACCACGACAGGCCTGGGCTGCCGACCGCCGTCTACGGTGGTCGGAGGTGAGTGAGTTCTATTTCGCTTTTTTTGTTTCTGGTTCTGATTTTGTTTTTGTTGTGTAAAGAAAAAAAATGCTTGTTTGCCCATAACCCTAATTTTTGTTCACGATTTTTATTCTACCGTTACACTCATGTTGTGATCCCTGTGTTGACTCATTCTCATCCTATTGCCTTACATCATTATTTTTCTTCTGTTTTTTTTTAAGCAGGGAGATACATTCTGTGACTATATACACAATAAAAAAGTTTAGAGGAAAATGTATTTTTTAGGAAACAGAAAAAAAAAAAAATGTTTGGGATAATCTGTGACTATATATGTGATCAGTGAATGAATGATTTTTCTGAGGCTACATGATTTACGTGTACATATCAATGATAACAAATAACCAAGGTAAAAACAAATACTGAAATCAGGTCTTATGAACAAACAAATGACAAATGAATTAGGAACTAACCTAGTCCCAAATTCTTTGAAATGGAAAACAAAGTGCTTTTCTCTTCTCCTTTGAACCGAATTCGTCTGCTCTGTGCCTTGAGAATATGATCTCTTCCTATTATTTTGTGTCCCTGTCCCTCTTTTTTCCTCCCCTTCTTTTTGAACTCTGAATTTTGATACTCAGTGTTGTGTGTGTATTGCTGTTTGTGTGTGTATATGGCTGTGTTTTCTACTCAGTGTTCTCTCCCCCTTTTGCTGGTGCTTGCTGTGTCTCTATTTATAATGGGTTTCTGTGGTGTAGGTGTGGTATGCTAATGCAGGGGATCAAAACTCATGGGGGACAAAGCTGAAGACCAAAACAAACCACCAAGAGGTGGTGTTGCTGCTGCTGCAAAAGCAGCTTTGCTTGTGCAAATTAGGAAAACTCCAAGGAGACAAGAAGAAGGAAGTTGGAGCTTGTAGCTCAAATTGATTTTCCTCTCTGAGCAACAACAGCAGGGGCGTACATCCCCCTTTTTTGTTTGACCTCTTTTTGTTTATTTTTTATGTTTTTTTATGTGTAACAACAAAAAGGAAATAATGTAATTTTGTATTATTTTTTAATAATAATAAAAACAGATTTAAACAAGACACTATTTGACTATTTCTCCTATTTTCCTCTTTATTGATGACCACTAATTAACCAAAACAAATGAGACCAATAACAATAACGCTAAATTACCAAAAACCTTCAAGCCAAACGCGCAATTCATTGATTCTCGTACAAGCACGCACTTGACTAGCAGTTTAATTTGCACTAATGAGGATAAATACGCACACTCAAATAAACACGCTTCTGAAAGAGACACGCATCTAAACAAACATGCCCACTTAATTAGGAGCCACACGCACATGCGATTAGGACTGACATCACATACGATAAACAAAAAGACTCGCAAACACGACAATAACGAAGCAGTATAAGATCATTAGAATGAGGCGCGTACGCAGTCAAGAGTAATGCGCGTATACCTCGACCTATGTTTTGAGTTTCTTTCAACTGCCAGACAAAATACCGTTAGAACTTCCTGTTCACGGAAAGACAATTTTTATTTTATTTTTGATAAACTAGTCGGACAAAATTGGGGTATTACAGCTGCCCCTCTTTATTTCACATTTCGCCAAGAAATATGAATTGGCCTTTTCATATTTGTTGGTGAAATGGAAATAAAGATATAGAAATAACACTAATTTTGTCCGCTCCAGAAAAGCTCAAATTTTCTTTTTGTTATCTTCCTTTTGAGGAAGGGGGGTTAACACTTGTCGCATTAACGGGAAAGCAGTAAATTGGGAAAAGCGGTAAATTGGAAAAAGCGGTAAATTGGAAATTCGGAGGTTGCCTAAAAACCTTCTAACGAACTCTTGTCGAGTCCGAGCTTTGGGGGTGGCCTTTTCGAGCGGCCGATCAACATCAGGTCCGGAACTGATTTGATCAATGGATTTACGCTATGCCTTAGGCTGACACAACTAATCCGAAGGACTTAACGAAGTCTGATGGATCCATCGCGCGCTCGTACACGATGTTGTGATCTGTGGAAGGAGTTCACTAACTCTGTGTTGATGGAGTTTACTAACTCTGTGTTGATGGAGTTTACTAACTCTGTGTTGATGGAGTTTACTAACTCTGTGTTGATGGAGTTTACTAACTCTGCGTTGTGGTGATTTTCTAAAAATGAGATTTTGGGACTCTCTGGTCCGAAGTAACTTCTTGGATGGTGCATGAAGTGCATGCATTTGGGTATTTGGATGCACATGAATGCAATGATTGATTTTGGTGGGATGCTTTTTCTGTTTGATCCCTCATTCACTTCTTTTTCTTTTGTTATTCTTTCGCTCTTCTGAGATGCGGATTTGAAAGTGTAACGCACCACTGTTTGATGTCATGGAGTGACGAATGGTATGGATGATATGATGAATGATGTGAAGATGGTGTGTTCTTTTTTGTTCCGTCTTCTGTGATTTTCTCTTTTGTTTTTTGTTTATTCTGTTTGTTTTCTTTAAGCAGCTTTCTTTTTTCTGCTTATTTGTTTTTTTTTGGCACTCTTTTTTTTGCTGGTTAAATCGATCTGCCGGACGGAGGCTGTTCCAGGACGAGGATCCCGCGAGGATTGCACACTGGTTCGTCACGACTGTTTTTTTTCGCAATTTTATTTACTTGGGAAATCACTTCTTTCTGTATTTTTTCAAAGATTTCGCAATGATCCTGTAATGCTCTGAATGTGCACATGTTTTGCAATTCGATTTCATCAATCATAAAAGTTATTATTTTGAAAGAAACTGAATAGATGAAAGCAGAGACACGAAAAGCACACATATGAAAGAAAAGTTGGACTTTTATTGATATAGAAATTGGACGTGCGGAAAGTCACGCCAACCGAAAGTACATTGCAATCTTTCTTTTAACCTAAGAAATACAAGAAAAAAGGAACAAATCTCGTGATTTCGTCTCTGAAGTAACGGTGCCCACCGTCCATACTCATAATACTGATCACCCCCTTATCCGAACCTTTGGAACGCTGATTGCCTTTTTCTTTTCTCAAGCCCAAGTTTTCTGACCCTAATTTTTGCCTGGATCGCCCTTTGCGGGTTTTCAATCCACCGGGCCACTCTGATTTTGCCTAGGTCGCCCTTTGCGGGTTTTCGACCTAGCGAGCTGATTTTTCCTTGGCTTATCTTTCTCTTTTTTCGTCTATTTTTCTAGGCATAATACTTCTTGACCACATCTGAGTTCACTGGATTTGGGATCTCATCTCCGTCCATGTTTGCCAGAATTAAAGCTCCTCCTGAGAATGCCTTCTTCACCACATAAGGTCCTTCATATTTGGGAGCCCATTTGCCCCTAGAGTCTGTCTGAATCGGCAAGATCTGCTTGAGCACAAGATCTCCTTCTTGGAATTCACGAGGACGGACTTTCTTGTCAAAAGCCCTCCTCATCCTCTGTTGGTACAACTGTCCATGACACATTGCGGCCACCCGTTTTTCATCAATGAGATTCAACTGGTCAAGACGAGACTGAACCCATTCTGCTTCATCAAGTTTTGTCTCCATTAACACCCGCAGGGATGGTATTTCAACCTCAATGGGGAGAACTGCCTCTGACCCATAAACCAGGGAGTAAGGGGTTGCCCCTGTTGAAGTGCGCACTGAGGTTCTGTAACCATGCAGGGCAAATGGGAGCATCTCATGCCAATCCTTGTAGGTTACCACCATCTTTTGCACAATCTTCTTGATGTTCTTGTTGGCTGCCTCAACTGCCCCATTCATCTTTGGACGGTAGGGAGAAGAGTTGTGATGCTGTATCTTGAAGTCTTTACACAAGTCTTTCATCATCCTGCTGTTCAAATTACTACCGTTGTCCGTGATAATCTTGTTTGGAAGGCCGTAGCGGCAAATCAAGTCTTTCTTGATGAACTTAGCAATCACTGAGCTCGTTACATTGGGATAAGAAGCAGCCTCTACCCACTTAGTGAAGTAGTCAATAGCAACCAGAATGAAACGGTGACCATTGGAAGCTTTGGGTTCAATGGGACCAATGATGTCCATGCCCCACATTGAGAATGGCCATGGTGCGCCCAAAACATTCAGAGACGTTGGAGGTACATGGGTGTGATCTGCATAGATTTGGCATTTATGGCATCTTCTCACAAAACTGTAACAGTCTGATTCCATCTGCAACCAGTAGTATCCAGCTCTCAGGATTTTTCTAGCCATTGCGTGCCCGTTGGAATGAACCCCAAATGAGCCTTCATGAACATCTCGCATAATCTTTACTGATTCTTCTCCTGTTACACACCTGAGGAGTACCAAGTCATGGTTTCTCTTGTAAAGGACGTCTCCACTCAAGAAGAAACCTGTTGACAGCCTCCTGAGGGTTCTCTTGTCATTCTCTGTAGCTCCGGGAGGATACTCTCTGTTTGTGATATACTGCTTGATGTCATGGTACCAAGGCTTACTATCTGATCCCTCTTCGACTGCCATACAGTAGTGATAAGCAGGCTGTTCTCTGTGCTGGATTCTGACAGTCGTCAGACTTTTGTCACAACTGACGTTGAACATAGAGGACAAAGTTGCCAAGGCATCGGCCAACTGATTCTCGCAGCGGGGTATGTGTTGGAAAGTGATTTCCTCAAAGGGCTTGATTAATTCTTGAATGTAGTCACGGTAAGGAATCAAATCAGAATTTCTTGTTTCCCAGTCTCCTTTTACTTGATGGACAACTAGAGCTGAATCTCCGTACACGTCGAGCCTCTTGACTTTCCGATCGAGAGCTGCCTGGATACCCAAGATACACGCTTCATACTCTGCAATATTGTTTGTGACATAGAAGCTTAGTCTAGCGGTGACTGGTATAAAGCGGTTGTCTGGGGAGATCAGCACTGCTCCGATTCCGTGCCCCCACATGTTAGAGGCACCGTCAAACAACATTCTCCACCTTTCATCATCTTGAGACTTCCCTGCGTCAAATAATGCCATAATGTCCTCATCTGGGAACTCACATTTCATTGATTGGTAATCCTCAACCGGTTGATGTGCCAGGTAGTCTGCCAGTGTGCTACCTTTAATCGCCTTCTGGGTTACGTACACGAGGTCATACTCTGACAGAAGCATTTGCCAACGAGCAATTCTACCTGTGAGCGCGGGTTTTTCAAATATGTACTTGATTGGGTCCATTTTGGACACCAACCAGGTAGTGTGACTCAGCATATATTGTCTCAGTCGATGCGCAGCCCAGGCTAGAGCACAACAAGTCTTCTCCAATGATGAATACCTCGCCTCACAGTCTGTGAACTTCTTGCTTATGTAGTAGATCGCGTGTTCTTTCTTTCCTGACTCATCGTGTTGCCCCAGCACGCAGCCCATAGAATTGTCTAGTACCGTGAGGTATAGGATGAGGGGCCTGCCAGACACAGGTGGCATTAGGACGGGTGGACTTTGAAGATACGCCTTGATTTTCTCAAATGCTTCTTGACATTTATCATTCCACTTCATCTCTTGGTTTTTGCACAGCAGTTTGAAAATTGGTTCGCAAGTCGCAGTCAACTGGAAGATGAATCGAGAGATGTAATTTAGTCTTCCCAGGAAACCACGAACTTCTTTCTCTGTCTTAGGTGCTGGCATCTCCAGGATTGCTCGTACTTTGTCCGGGTCTACCTCAATCCCCTTCTGGCTAACAATGAACCCTAACAGCTTCCCTGACCTAACCCCAAAGGTGCACTTAGCGGGGTTCAACCTGAGTTTGTACTTTCTGAGACGTTCGAACAGCTTCTGCAGGTTAACCACGTGCTCTTCATCAGTCTTTGATTTAGCAATCATGTCATCCACATAGACTTCGATCTCCTTATGCATCATGTCATGGAATAGGGTTACCATCGCTCTTTGGTAGGTTGCCCCGGCATTCCTCAACCCGAAAGGCATGACCTTGTAACAGAAAGTTCCCCAAAGGGTTATGAAGGTGGTTTTCTCCATATCCTCCGGAGCCATTTTGATCTGGTTATAGCCTGAATATCCATCCATGAAGGAGAACATCGAATGCTGAGCAGTACTGTCCACCAAAACGTCAATATGGGGTAGAGGGAAGTCATCTTTAGGGCTTGCTCTGTTCAAGTCACGGTAGTCGACACACATTCGGACCTTCCCATCTTTCTTAGGGACTGGGACAATGTTTGCTACCCACTCAGGATATTTTGCCACAGCTAAGAACCCTGCATCAAACTGTTTCTTGACCTCATCCCTGATTTTCAAAGACATTTCAGGCTTCATCCGCCTTAACTTCTGTTTCACAGGGGGACACTCTGATTTCACTGGCAATTTATGTTCAACAATATCTGTGCTCAACCCTGGCATGTCCCAATATGTCCATGCGAATACGTCAGCGTAGTCGAACAGGAGCTGAATCAACTTTTTGCGCTCTTTATCCTCCATTGCGGTACCAACCTTGATCTCTTTTCTGTCTTCCTCAGTACCCAAATTGACCATTTCTGTAGACTCCTCATGGGGTTCGATGACCTTTTCTTCTTGTTCTACCATTCTCATGATTTCTGGAGGAGTATCCCAATCATTCTCAACGTCTTCCTCGGCTTGATTAACCGGGTAATCAAAATCACAGTATGAGTTATGGGCATTATTATTTTCAGAGTTTATTTTCGATCTGCATTAGAATGGAGCGGCGAATAAAAACAAAGAAAAAGCAACACAGATAAAAGATGAAGACAGAAATTTTATTGAAAATTCAAAATAACACTTTATTGATTGATGATTTTCGACGAAAACATGTGTGCCCGAATGAAATATCCCAAGGCCTTGGGCAGAGCCGAGGGATCTGCATTACAATGATAATTACTTTAAATTGGAAAATACGGGGAAATCCATGATCTCCCAGTTTTGCAGCTTCTCTCCAACCGCACAGCAGCGCACCAGACCTTCAGCACGGCCACTTGAGCTTGATCCTTCTTCAACCATATTAACCTGGTCAGGGTTCAGCATACCAGCACTCCGGAAGTTGTCTTTAAGATTAGCGATGACTATTCTCTCCTGATTGGGTGCCCTTCCTCTGAGTTTGGCCAACCATTTCTCCCTCTTGTCAGATGTCAGCCTCTCCCGATCAGCAAGACTTGGGATGTATCCAACACCGAACCTTTCAATATTACCCCTCAACTGGATAGGCATTACAATTCCTTGAGCAGCTTTTCCTAAGCCCTTACCAATCTGATACCCATGTCCCAGCATCACCTTTGCAGTCATCATGTCAGCCCTAGACCACCGAGGCTCCCCTTCGACGAAGACAGCGTTTGAAATCTCCAATCCCTGGAAAGCAGTCTCAAAGGACTCTTCTGCTGCTTCCACATAATATTCAGGTGGTGATCGATTTATCAATATTTCTTCCTCTCCGGAGATCACTATCAGCTTTCCCCTAGCCACAAACTTGAGTTTCTGATGGAGCGAGGATGGCACTGCCCCAGCCGCATGTATCCAGGGACGTCCTAGCAGGCAACTGTAGGATGAATTGATGTCCATCACTTGAAAGACGACATAAAATACTTCAGGGCCTACCTGCATCGGCATTTCCACTTCTCCAAAAACTTCCTTCACTGACCCATCAAACGCCCTGACCAAGGTGGAGCTCGGTTTCAGATATGAACAGTCTACATCCAGCTTATCCATTGTAGACTTAGGCAGCACATTCAAGGATGAACCGTTATCAATAAGCACCCTGGCAAGTATATGGTCTCCACACTTGACTGAGATGTGAAGAGCTTGATTATGACTCTTTCCTGCCGGAGGCAGCTCAGTGTCTGAGAAGGTCAAGTAATTGGAGGCTACAATGCTGCCAACAATACCATCAAGCTGGTTTACTGTAATGTCATGAGAGACGTGAGCTTCGTTCAGGACCTTTAGCAGTGCAGCACGATGTGCCTCTGAACTAAGCAGCAAAGAGAGCATTGAGATCTTGGATGGAGTTTGATTCAGCTGGTCTACCACCCGATATTCACTCTGTCTCATTACTCTCAGGAATTCTTGAGCTTCTTTGTCCGACACATCCCTGACTTCTACAGCTTCCTTGTCTTTTCCTTTACGGGCCCTTTCTTCAGTTCCCTTGGATTGCTCTCTTCTAAGGTTTTCAGGAGTATACATCCTTCCACTCCTTGTGATACAACTACCTCCAGCAATGTTTGTTATATCCAGAGTGCCTTTAGGGACCTCCGCTTGCATTTGCACATTGCAGCTCCATGGAGTCATCCTAGTCTCCCCACTAGGGGCAGCAGCAGGTACTGGAATAACAACAGTCGAGGGTCTCGTCACAGCTAGGCTGGAATTCAGATTGCAGGGAATTTCAATTGGTCTCCTGAAGCCTCCATTGCCTGATTGCAAGGTAAATACACCTTCTTCTCTCTCCTGGATTCCCACTTGGACCAGGTGTCTGTCTAAGAGATCTTGGAGAATTAGTTTAAAGCCTTCACATGCCCCAATGCAGCGAGGATTATCACAGGTGTCTTTCCTAGCACAACCTTCTTTGATGATACCAAAACGGCATAGTTCAGCATGGATAAAATTCAAAGGCATCTGAATGCAGTCAACTTTTCTAACCAAACACTGACCCTCCTGATGGCCAACGGCATTAATAGCAGACCCCCCATGCCCTGGCAACGGATTGGTGGCTACATTGGGTTGTTGAAATGATATGCTTTTCTTATCAAGTAATTCTTGCACCACGTATTTGAATGCTTTACAATCCTCCACCACATGACCTACTGCCCCAGAATGAAAGGCGCAGGTGGCATTTGCATTGTACCCTCTGGGATAGGGAGGCTGATATGGCTTCATTTGACGGGTACTGATTATTTTGTTGGTGATGAGATAATTAAACAAGTCCGTGTAGGACATGGGAATGGGATCAAAGACAGCAGGCTTCCTTTCATTATAGTTCCGGTACTGATAATTTGATTGAAAAGGCTGTGCCAGTGGTGCCTGAGGAGGAACCGAAATAGCTTGCGGTGGGTTGCTGTGCGACGGACCACTGGCTCCGATGACTGCATTAGTTTCACCTTCTTTCTTCTTATGAGACCCGAAAAATGGCTTTTTTTGACCGGCAGGAGGTGTCGGGCCCTGAGCTATTCTTCCGCTCCGCATACCATTCTCTACTCTTTCCCCTGTGACCACCATCTCAGAGAAGTTTGAGGCTACGCTGCCAACCAACCTATCATAATACATCGCAGGAAGGGTTTCCATAAACATGTGGACCATTTCTTTGTCCAGCAGAGGGGGTTTTACTTGAGCCGCAAGGTTCCGCCATCTCTGAGCATATTCTTTGAACGACTCGTTATCCCTCTTAGACATGCATTGTAGCTGAGTTCTATCTGGAGCCAAATCATTGTTATACTGGTATTGACGCATGAAGGCATCCGCCATGTCTTTCCAGCAACGGATATTAGTTGGCTCTAACTGCATGTACCAGTCAAGGGGAGCTCCAGCTAAACTTTCTTGGAAGCAATGCATCATTAAGTTATCATCGCGGGCATAGGCAGTCATCTTTCGGCAATACATTGTCACATGGCTGACTGGGCAAGTTGTCCCTCTGTATTTGTCAAAAGTTGGTGCTTTGAACTTGGGCGGCAGGACTAGATCAGGAACCAAGCACAACTCATGGGCATTCCTGGCTCGGGAACCTGCCCCTTCAACAGCTCTTAACCTTTCTTCCAGCATCTGATACTGACTTCTAGCTTCGGGAGGGTAATTCTGTGGGAAACCGCCGGCACCATAGTGAGGGTTATTCATCGACGCCGCGACCGGGGTCATGTGTCGGTGAGCAATATTCTGAGGGACTGGGCCCTGTACGTGTGGGTGAACCATTATTGGTGAATTGAAACCCGCCGGAGTTCCTGGAGCAATAACAGGAATTGGGATCTGAATTTGGGCTTGATGCGTCCCTGTCCCAACTTCATTCACAATTGTATTAGGCTGAGCGTGCCCCGTGGTTCCCGAAGGATCTCTTCCAGGGTTTGCATCAGCAGTAGGAGGCGTATAGCCCAGTGGGAGACCATAGGGAGGCCATTGCGCAGCTTGAAGGGTTTGAGAGATCCCGGACCCAGGAAGGGGAGGAGGATTGTTCGTCCCAGCGACAGCAGCTTCAGTTGTGCCAACATCTCTTAAGGCACTTAGCACTCTTATGACCTCCGCCATTTGAGCCTTTAGGACTTCCATCTCAGCTTGAATGACTTGATTCCCCTGATTCTGATCATGCTGACCCTGACCATTAGGATCCGGACCTCCTGGAATTCCGTCATCCTGATGTGGCTGCGGATCGTTCTGATCATGGTTGGCTTGATCGTTTTCCATGCTTCTTGCTTGCAGACGCGTCCAATAGCGATGATTAACCAGCTTGCCTAATTCTCTGTTGACGGAACACACTTATGAACACAAGAACGAATAAATGAAATGCAATGCGAATGAATGCGTGTTTAGTTTTTCTTGCCGAGAATCGCAGCGTATTATGTCTTGTCATAGATACGCAGGTAAATCTTTGATTATTTTTGTTATATCACTTTCTTTGGATCATACTGAAATTGGAATCTGGAAGCGAAACGGGTGTATTTAAACAAAATACTTCAAAATCTGAGTACGACATTCTGATACAATGATTGAAAAAGGAAAGGTACAATAAAACAAAATGGAAAATTACAATAAAGAAGCTCAAATACAAAGAGCTTTGATATTTCCACTCCTTTTCCTCTTGTTGTTGGTAGAGGTACTTCCGGCTTTTCCTTTGGCTTCCTCAACTAGGGCTCTGCAGTACTCCACAAATTTGTACACCTCAAGCGGGGTGTTGAGGGGATGCATCTCAGTTTCAGCTTTTCTTAATTTCTTGGGCACATCCGCAAGAGCCTGGTTGACCGACTCTGATAGCTTGGAGAACCTATCCTTCCAGTGTTGAACTTCATCCCTCAGCTCAATGATGACTGCCTGCTCTTCAATCCTACCGAGCAGCTCAACATAGCGATGTTCCCAATACTGACTTTCATCCCTCACTTGCAGGTATGCATTGCTGATGTGACAAAGACGCTTCTTCAACTCATCAGAATCCTCTTGCTCTGCTTTTAGGGCCCGCTGATATTCCCTGAGGATGTTCTCAAAAGAGTCTCTCTCTTGCACAACACTGTCTAACTTACTCTCCCATTCAGCTTGTAACATGCGGGATTCTCTCTTTGACTTGGCAAGCAAGCTTTTCGCCGTTCTCTCTCCCATTTTTGCTTCATCCCATAACTCTTTCCACTGATTGGCTTCTTCCAGGGCCTTCTTCTCTTTCAAGCTTCGTCTCTTGATTTCCTCCTTGGCTCCTTGCAGATACCTTTGAACTTCTAACTTGCTCTCCTCTTCCCCTTTTAGTTTCTGACTGAAACTCTCAATGGTAGCAGACTTCAGGGCATTTTCTTCTTTCAACCTCTTGTTCTTCAGAGCCATCTTCTCTATCTCAGCTTGCAAAGATTTCTTCTCTTCCTCTGCCTTCATCAGAGCCAACTTAAATTCGCCTAATTCTTCGACAACAGGGGCACTGGCGTCTACTACTTCCCTCTCGACTTGCAACTCTTTTTGGTAAGGCAGTTGAACATTCTGGATCCTTTTTCCGAGCCACTGAGCGAAGGTGATACCACTAGTCCTCTGAGCGAGCTCTACTTTTCCCATGCGAACCACCGTACTCCAGGCTTGCAAGACCTTTCTAAGCAAACTGTCATCTTTTGGTCCTCCTTCATAGATGTAAAGCGGGAATATCATCTCTTCAGTAGGCGAATTCCTCATCGGATACCCTAATTGCCTCAGAGTCAGAGACGGGTTGTAGTTGATGCATCCCTTAGTGCCCATTAGCGGGACATTTTGGAAACCACCACAGCGGAAGACTACCTTAGGCCTATCTTCCCAGCAAGATGAGAGATACCAACGGATTGAGTGCTCATCTAGACCCCCTAGAAACTGGATCCACTCTTGAATGCTCATAGCTTTCACCTCACAAGTTGCAGCGTAACTAATCAACTTTTCCACTCGTGTTGGGTTGGTGAATGCATGGATGAGAAGCCATGCATACAACAGGTGAGAAGAGCAAGAGATTTTCTTCCTTCTTAAGTCACAATGATGGGTAAAAGCAGAATAAGTGTCGGCAAGGATGGCGGGAATTGGATTAATGGGGCTCCTCTTGTTCTGAAAAGCTAGGAAAATACCAATAACAGTCACATCCACGTACCTCTCAATCTGCGGAAAGAGAACAACCCCAAAAATTGTTAAGGCCAAAACTCGCTTGAAGACAACCCAATTTTTACTTCTAGCATAGGCTCCCATTAAACCTTTGAGGTAGCTCTGCGGGAAACCTATCACATTGTTTCTCTTCTGCTTTTGGAGCTTCAGATCCTCTACACTCACTTGCAATAATGCAGCGAACCCCTCATCTGTGTAGTACTGTTCTTGATACCGGTAGGGGACAGCTTCTGTCTGAGTGAAACCCAAAATCTGCTGATATTCCTCCAATGTGGGGGCCATTTGAAAATTTTTGAAAAGAAAGCACCTGATTTCTGGGTCATAGAATCTACTCAAAGCCGCGATAGCCTCAGTCTGCACCTCTAGCAACAACAACTTCCGGAGGTTCCCATAAGCATTGTCAAACGATCCCCTTTCAATAGGTCCCATCAGGTCAACACATTTTTTCAGACTAGTCACATCTACCTTGTTTACAACAGGGTACCTTGGAGTATACACCGTTTCCCTTCTAGATTCCATGCCGTATCTATGACAAAAATTTCTCATTACTTGGGGTTCTCGGCAAGCAAACCATGATGAAATGCAAAGATGCATGCGAAAATTATCGAAAATGTATGTTTTATGCAAAGGATGATGTGTAAATGATGATGATGATGTTCTATGTCTATGTAACTCAGAGACCAGTCCTTATTGGCAGTGATTCAAGTTTTTTGGAAAATGCGGGTCGTACGTTATTTCATATGGACCGGTATGAGAAAGGCTACATCGGTAACTCTTTCACTCCCTCTTTTTTTTTTTTTTAAAATAAAGTGGTTCATATGTCACTTCGTACAGACCGGCGAAAGAAAGGTTACAACGGTAACTCTTTCTCTATTTTCTCTTTTTTCGAAAAATCTCCTTTTCTTTTTGAAAACGTGCCTAGTTTACAATGCAGCACACAATTTGGAAAGCCCTTGTGACCTAAAAAGGGGTGAGACCTACGATCTAGGGCAATTTAAAGGGTAACCCTCCCATGTGGCTCTATTCACTCCCTCGCAAAGGCTACCAGAGCTAAATCTCTTTTATGATAACACCCACAACGATGGAATGCCATCTGGTGTGAGGTACCATAAAGAGCATACTCTGGCTGAAACTTTCGTGAGAGCAGAAGGACATCGGTCCAATTGGCAGTCACTACTCGTTTCCACTCTCCTAGGTGTTTTTCAGACCTTGGGTTTTAGGCCTCTCTCAAAGCTCATAATCATAAGGGGGTGAGTGTGTGTAGCGGGGACATACCGCCTAAAACTACCCACATATACCCCACCTGCGAAGGAAAACCCAGAACAGTCCAAACAATAGCAAGTGATAACATGTTGTCTACCTAGGGTTCAATATCAAATTAGCTAGCCTAGGGTTTCAACAATAATCAAGTGCTTTGCTTTCCTCGGGAAAGGGAGCCGAGAAGAGGGGAACATAACAAGATGGGGGGAAATGCATTAGGGTACTAAGCACATAAGCAAAGACGAGGAAAAATAAACATGGAAGGAGAGAAAACAAATGCACATGCATACAACATGATAAGAAGAACAAACCGAAAAGGGATAGAAGCAAACAAAGTATCCAAATCGCATCGATAGCACACTAAACCACACATTTAATTAGTTAGGCTTGACCCACTTAAAAAAGAAAAGTCCCCAGTGAAGTCGCCAGCTGTTGCGCCCGAAAAAGTCCCCGAGGGAATCTTTCTTCGTTTACAACTTTTTTTTAAAAAAATCAATGAAGTCGCCACCAATATTTTTTTATAAGGAAAATATTGAAGAAAACCTTTTTGGAAAGCGGATGGCCTTTTGGAAAACCGGAAGATTTGGGTTCGGGGGTCGGTTAGGTATGGGGAAGGTTTTAGCACCCCACGTCTCCTTTCTATCGAAAGGGAACCTTTAATTAAACGTGTGGTTTTAAGTGCTGATTTGGAAAATACTTAAATTTGCCCTTTTTCGAAGAGAGAATGAAAAGACTTACTGAAAATTTTATTTTTGGCGAGAAAGGAGGAAAAAGGGGTTTTTAGAAAAAAGTGCTTGACGGGACATGGCCCGCTCCTACGTATCTCCCGGTGCGATGGAGAATTCAAAGCTACGTAGTTCTTGGTTGTCCTTAAAAAGGTTTTTGTTTTTTAATCTTTTGGAGTTTTTCGCAAAGGGGTTGAGCGTTCGCAGTGACCAAACAACAACGGTTTAGAGTAGTCGCACTACTAACTCTTGTGAAAATGAATTATCATTAACGACCAAACGGCAACGGCGCGAGTGATGGTTAATGATAATCGGTTTTCATTTTGAGCATTGAAAAGGTTTTCGCAATTGAAGGAGAGCGTTTGTGAGGACCAAACAACAACGGTTTAGAGTGGCCACACTACTAGCTCCTACAGGAATGAAATCATCACCCACAATCAAACGGCAACGGCGCGAGTGATCATTAGTGATGATTAGTTTTGATTTCGACGTTTGAAAAGATTTGTTTTTGAAAAGTGTCTTCGTTGGTTTTAATTGGAGAGAACGTCGTGATGAAAGGATTTTGCAATTGGATTGATTTTCGTTCGGGGAAAAGACTGTTATTTGAAAAGAAAAAAAAAGGTTTGTGAAAAAAAAGTTTATTTAGGGGAAAGAAACAAAATTTTTTAAAAAAAAGGAGAGACAGGGGGTGCAGTAGTAAAATGAGGGTGTAGATAAAGGAGGGTTGTATCATTAAAACTGGGGTGTATTTAGCAGCAGCAACCCATTTTTGTTTCAGAACCACTAGCCCACAAATCATGGGCCCTTTTTTTTCTTTAGGGAGGCGCCTGAATAAAATGTGGGGGTGGGGGAAGCAATCTGATTAGGGATTAAAATCAAGCTAAACCCTAGACTATATAAGCCAAATCCTAAACAAAAAAATCTAACTCTTTCACCCTTCTCAGCGCCGCGCCCCCACCCCATTCTTTCTAACCCTAAAATCTCTTTAGCCACCAAACGCCGTAGCCCCTCTTCCCTCCTCCTACTCACGGCGCCGTCCCCTCTCCTACTCACAGCGCCCTTCATCCTTCTCTTCCTCTACGGCGCTGATCTCGTTTCCCTTTCCTCCATTCCAACTCTCTCTCTCCTACACCGATGGTGAACAAAAACGAAGGGGACGGGGACGGTGGTGCGAATGACCACCGCGGAGGTATGTTGGTTTGCGACGGTGATGGCTGGGTGCGGTTATGGTGGCGGTGGCGACGGCTTGGCGGTTCACAGCGGTGAGCTGTCAGCGACGGCATCTATGGTTCAAAAGGGGACGACGAGGGGTTCTGGTACACGACGGGGAGGTTTGCGATGGTACGGCCGGCGAGGAGGAATGAAAGTGGAACACCGACAGAACCACGACAGGCCTGGGCTGCCGACCGCCGTCTACGGTGGTCGGAGGTGAGTGAGTTCTATTTCGCTTTTTTTGTTTCTGGTTCTGATTTTGTTTTTGTTGTGTAAAGAAAAAAAATGCTTGTTTGCCCATAACCCTAATTTTTGTTCACGATTTTTATTCTACCGTTACACTCATGTTGTGATCCCTGTGTTGACTCATTCTCATCCTATTGCCTTACATCATTATTTTTCTTCTGTTTTTTTTTTAAGCAGGGAGATACATTCTGTGACTATATACACAATAAAAAAGTTTAGAGGAAAATGTATTTTTTAGGAAACAGAAAAAAAAAAAATGTTTGGGATAATCTGTGACTATATATGTGATCAGTGAATGAATGATTTTTCTGAGGCTACATGATTTACGTGTACATATCAATGATAACAAATAACCAAGGTAAAAACAAATACTGAAATCAGGTCTTATGAACAAACAAATGACAAATGAATTAGGAACTAACCTAGTCCCAAATTCTTTGAAATGGAAAACAAAGTGCTTTTCTCTTCTCCTTTGAACCGAATTCGTCTGCTCTGTGCCTTGAGAATATGATCTCTTCCTATTATTTTGTGTCCCTGTCCCTCTTTTTTCCTCCCCTTCTTTTTGAACTCTGAATTTTGATACTCAGTGTTGTGTGTGTATTGCTGTTTGTGTGTGTATATGGCTGTGTTTTCTACTCAGTGTTCTCTCCCCCTTTTGCTGGTGCTTGCTGTGTCTCTATTTATAATGGGTTTCTGTGGTGTAGGTGTGGTATGCTAATGCAGGGGATCAAAACTCATGGGGGACAAAGCTGAAGACCAAAACAAACCACCAAGAGGTGGTGTTGCTGCTGCTGCAAAAGCAGCTTTGCTTGTGCAAATTAGGAAAACTCCAAGGAGACAAGAAGAAGGAAGTTGGAGCTTGTAGCTCAAATTGATTTTCCTCTCTGAGCAACAACAGCAGGGGCGTACATCCCCCTTTTTTGTTTGACCTCTTTTTGTTTATTTTTTATGTTTTTTTATGTGTAACAACAAAAAGGAAATAATGTAATTTTGTATTATTTTTTAATAATAATAAAAACAGATTTAAACAAGACACTATTTGACTATTTCTCCTATTTTCCTCTTTATTGATGACCACTAATTAACCAAAACAAATGAGACCAATAACAATAACGCTAAATTACCAAAAACCTTCAAGCCAAACGCGCAATTCATTGATTCTCGTACAAGCACGCACTTGACTAGCAGTTTAATTTGCACTAATGAGGATAAATACGCACACTCAAATAAACACGCTTCTGAAAGAGACACGCATCTAAACAAACATGCCCACTTAATTAGGAGCCACACGCACATGCGATTAGGACTGACATCACATACGATAAACAAAAAGACTCGCAAACATGACAATAACGAAGCAGTATAAGATCATTAGAATGAGGCGCGTACGCAGTCAAGAGTAATGCGCGTATACCTCGACCTATGTTTTGAGTTTCTTTCAACTGCCAGACAAAATACCGTTAGAACTTCGTGTTCACGGAAAGACAATTTTTATTTTATTTTTGATAAACTAGTCGGACAAAATTGGGGTATTACAGGTATTTGCGGGGCACAAGAATATAAATCTTTGTGTTTGTTCCATGGGGATCATAATCTCATGGTACAAATACCTATAGTTAATATGTATACAAATAAATTAACAAATAATAATAATAATAATAATAATAATAATAATAATAATAATAATACCTGATGTATATTGTAATAGAAGTTGCAGATGCCCACAAGTGATCATATACCTCTTTCAGTTCCACCTTTGAAAGGCAGATTTGGTTGCTATATCCCAAGATGTCTGGATCAAGCGATGCAATTATCAAATCTCCACCCATCATTGTTGAGGCATGAACCTTTAGATAGCCGATAAATTCCTTAGAAGGGGGGGGGGTGGAATTGAATCTGTTTCCCTTTATCTACTTGTCGAGACACTAATTTCTTGCTAGCAATAGAAGGGGGGTGTGTTGGGATTGAATCTCATTCCCGCTAGATTCTCGCCTAGACACATGTTTCTTGCAACCAATAGAAGGGGAGGGTTGGGATTTGTCAACATGCCCAGAAATCCGAGATCTTGCTTTCTTTACCTATATTAGAAATATAATTAGTTATTAATATATGACAATAAGCGAATGAATTATTAACAAATATATTAATTGCTCCATACATTGATAAGATTTGTTGGCCATGCCACAAGGGTGCCAAGTGCATCATTCACAGTGACCAAAGTCACACAATCAGTGTCAATTGGTACCGGCAATAATGCTTCATCCACAACAACAAATTCAACTCTGACTCTTGCGTGATTTGGAGGAATGGGTAGATTGTGCAAGGTGGAGTCCTCATTGTTACAAACAAAGCCCTTTGCGACCAATGTAAGCGGGTTTGATGTATATAATTCACAGTTGTTATTGTTACCCTAAATTAAATGATAACCAAATATTAATACCTATAAGTTAATGTAAATGATAACCAAATTAAAAGACCAACGATAATTACCTCATTGGACGCAATATTGCAACTATCCCTGAAGCTATTTGGGTTAGGAGATGGTACATCATCAGTCCTTGGACAAACTTTTTCTTTTAATTCATTAAGTTCTTTGTGTAGCATCAATACCATGGCCTCCAACCGCCTTTGTCTACTTTCTTTTTCCATATCTTTTTTTTGCCTCTTTGAACCCCAAAAAGTGGTTGGAGAAATCCCAAATCCCAAACCCCGTAGACGTCCTGAATACTCTTCAGTTGCCAATGCACGACCAAGGATGTCATTCGGACCATCACAATCAGTAATCTCTCCTTGTGATACTGATTGTGATATGGATTCCTGATTCACCAAAATTATTAGACATTATTAATAGTAAGTTCATAAGTAATGACTCATCTTTGTTAAGTTCATAAGTACATAAGTACAACAAATTTAATAAACATTATAAGTAATATAATTTTATCATACTTACAATTCTTTGAAACACCTCTCTCGTTTTTGGGTCATCAACGACACCATCTTTGTTATGTCGGGCTTCTAACCACAAAACATGTCGGTCAATAGATTCCTGAGTAGGATCTTTTCCAGTCTCCCGCAGCTATTAAAATTTACCATTTATTAGTAAATAAATCAAAAGATTAATTTAGTAAACGAGAGATAAAATAAAAGATAATGTGCCTACCAATTGTTCTTCAATCTCGTGATAACCCTTAACACCAGCTCTATAAGGGTATTCAGGACTTTCCGCTCTCTGGCGATTTTCAATGCTTAATCTCTATAAAGACACATGTTTTTACATTAATACTTTATAATTGTCAAATATAGGTATATGTATGATAAGTAATTGTACAAACCTGGAATTCCTCATCTTCGCATGATGATATAAATGCACTCCAATCCTCTAATGGAATAATCCCATCATACCGTGGTGGAGGATGGTTTCTGATGTTCCCCTCTTTATCTTTCACCCACTTTGTTAGAGTTGATCTGAATCTTCTATGCGCCTTTCCAGCTTTCATAAGACAATAGTCTTTTCGAGAGTCATCCACATCAAAGTATTTCTGCTTACATTCAACAAAATGATTATAAATATGCTTACATATTTAATTATAAAATAACTGTATAGTCAAAATAAGACCCATACCTCTATCAAGTGCCATAGCTCCTATTTAGATTTCTCTAAAGAGGCATCATTTTTATTATTCCAACTTATGATTGTTATTGGTATATCCTGCCTTGCTCTCGCACCAATGAAGCTTTGCAACTCTCTACCATTCTTACCAATCGGTTGGTGTTTAGCATTCCATTTGACCTGCATTATTAATTGGGTAAATTAGATAATAAGCAGGTAAAAGTATGTAACAAAGTTAGTTATTTAGTAAGTATCTTACTGAAATTTTAGGAAGCCCTTTGTTCCCCCGATTGATGATATTCTTCTTAACTGTCATTCCACGGTGATTGAACTTTTTTTGTGCGTTATCATGACTCTCATGACCACTGTCATGTGCACTATCATCACTGTGGGAAGTCATCTCACCTGCAACAAAATATAATCATTGTTATATGAAAAATGAATAAAAAAGAAACACGCGTGATAAAGTAAGTTAATTTTTACAATATGAAAAATGAATAAAAAAGAAACACACATGATAAGTAAGTTAATTTTTACAATATGAAAAATGAATAAAAAAGAAACACGCATGATATATTACCTTTTCCTTTTCCTCGATCTAATGTTACTAGCTACTTGTTTATTTGTATGATATTTTGCTTTTCGCTTCTTGGTACTTTGTTTTTGACGAAACATAATCCCATCGTTATGATCCGTTCTAACATACAAAATATCATCTTTAGAAGTACTTTCCCCTATTATTGGTTGTGATGTCCCAAAGAAAGGGTCATCCTCAATGTCAACATCTTCGTGCGCTTGATCACCAATGTTATTCACCAATAATTTTTTGTTTGTCAATAAAACAATGCACCAATTGATATCAACTGGATCAGTGACATAAAACACCTGTTGGGCTTGCGAGGCTAAAATAAAAGGTTCATCTTTATATCCTAATTTATTGAAATTCACCCGCATGAAACCCGAGTCATCCATCTATACACCATTATTATTGTCAACCCAATTACATTGGAACACAGGCTCACAAAACATATTGTAATCCAACTCCCATATGTGTTCAATGACACTGAAGTATGACATATTCGCGTAAATGGGATTTCTGTCTTTGGCACTTGATGTATGCATAGATTCAGCTACAAGAGTCACCCCACTATTTGACATTTTACTCTGATCATCGTGGGATTTTGTATAGAACGTGTACCCGTTTTGTAGATAACTAGTGTAAGAGAATACATGTATATTTGGACCTTTTGCTAACCATCTCAATCTTTCGGAAATCGAGGTAGGATTTGAAACAAACTCAATATCAATTTGATCTTTTAGCCATAGTATGAAACTCCGATTGTGTTCTTTTTTTAACCAGACTTGATTCTTAGATGGGTGATCACTCTTAAGAATCTCCATGTGTTTGGCAACATATGAATCAACCTGACTATCATTGTGCAGAACATATAAGTGTGCTTGCTCTAGTTCTTTCCTGGATACCCTCACTAATTTCCTTCCTGTCATCCCTTTACAAATGCTTCTTGTGTGACGCACCCTTGGCAGCCCAGTAGAATATTCAACACTAGATAGATAGTCGGTGGAGAACTCAATAGCTTCTTCAACTATGTAGCGCTCAATTGGTAGTGGGAAGGGGGTTTAACTTGCACTTATGCCTCAGGTGCAAGGTTCGATTCCCACGGAAGGCAAAAACTCTACAAGAGGGGTAGAGAAGATCGTGGGGTAACAGTGGGACCGGGGTGGCCGCTGCGGTGGACCTGGGCTGTTACATGAGCTGCCGGAGGTAGATATGTACGTGTACCCTTCTTTATCGGACCCAATTCGAGTCTCAACCCCATACTAACCAAATCCAATCTTGTGTTGATGGTATCTTTAGTCTTCCCTGGCATATTGAGTAAGGTACCAATGACACTTTCGAATACATTTTTTTCAACATGCATCACATCAATGAAATGTCTTACGTGTAATGACTTCCAGTAGGGTAACTCAAAGAAAATCGACTTTTTCTTCCACCCTCGTTTGGCAAGCTCTCCTGCAAAAGGCTTCCCAAACTTAATGTTCAAATCTTTCACCTTTTCAAATAGTTGTTCACCGGTCAAACGCGGGGGAGCTTTACGAGTTTCTGAATTCCCATTGAATGCCTTTCTCCTCACCCGATATTGATGAGTTGGAGGCAAAAATCTCCGATGGCCAAGATATATATTCTTCTTACCATGTTCCAACCACATCCAATCTGTATTATCTTCACATATAGGACATGCACACTGACATTTGTTACTGTACCCAGATAGATTACCGTACGTTGGAAAGTCATTAATGGTGCCAAAAATCATAGCCTTCAGAATGAAACTTTCTTCTCTGAACCCATCATACACCTCTACCCCAATCTCCCACGTTTGCTTCAAGTCTTCTATTAAAGGAGCCAAGTATACGTCAATATCATTTCTTGGTTGTTTGGGGCCAGAAATTAACAAAGACAACATCATATACTTTCGTTTCATGCAAAGCCATGGAGGTAAGTTATAGATCGCCAAAATCACAGGCCATGTACTATGGGAGCTACTCTGGATACCGTGCGGGTTAAATCCATCGGCAGACAATGCAAGGCGTAGGTTTCTTGGGTCATGCCCAAAATCAGGATAATCAATATCAAGCTTTTTCCACTGCGGAGAATCCGCCGGGTGTCGTAGCATGCCATCTTTAATCCTTTCATCATCATGCCAAGTCAACAGTTTTGCATCTTCCGAACTATGGTACATACGCCTAAATCGAGGAATTATGGGAAAATACCACAATACCTTTTCTGGAGCAGAGTCTTTCTTCTTATACCGCGGTGCATTACATTTAGGGCACGACTTTAACAATGCATGTTCATTCCGAAATAAAATGCAATCATTCGGACAAGCATGTATCTTCTCAAAGTTCAAACCAATGGTGCCTAACATTTGTTTTGCATCATACGTCCGAGAAGGGAGAACATTGTCTTCCGGCAACATATCTTTCAATAGCGCGAGTAATTCCGTAAAGCTCTTATCCGTCCATCCGTGGCAAGTTTTCAAGTTATACAGCTTTATCACAGCCGATAACTTTGTGAATTCAGTACAGCCCGCATACAACGGTGTCTCCGCATCGGTTATCAACTTCTCAAACATTTGAGGAGAATCATTAAGATCGTCTTCAACCGCCTTTGCCATCTCTTCAAATTGGTCGCCATCAAATGTTTCAGGATAATCAACCGGATCACATCTCTGAGTACTATTATCCATATTTGAAGGTTCACCTCTTTTCTCACCGTGCATTGTCCAACAAATATAACTTTGATCGATTCCATTGGCCTTTAAATGTCTTCCCAACTCAACCGCAGTAACTCGATTGGCGTAACAACATCTTAAACAAGGACACTTGAACTTACTAGAAGTTCCTAAACGTCGAACAGCAAAGTTCACAAAATATTCCACTCCATCGGCATATTCTTTCGACAGACGATTGGCAGACATCCACTTTCTATCCATATTAGACCGAAATTTAATATAAATTCCTGATAAGAGAACTTAAATATGTTATAGGTGAAAAACAGACAGAGTACAATGTTTAAAAGTTTTTCAATTCATATCCAAAAAAAAAAACAAACTTTCTTTTTTAAAAGTTTTTCAATTCCTCTCCCTATTTTCCCAAGCTATATTTCCTATTCTATTCTTATTCTCGGTAACATCCCCAATAACAGTTTTATTCAAAATATGTCCAAAAATATCAAAAACTAGATAACAACAAAAGTACCTGAAAAGCTAAGAGAGATGAACCGCAAAGCTAAGCGAGATGAACCACAGAGAGCGCAGGAGAGAGATCAACGAGAGCCTGTACCAATAAATAAATTTCTTAAAGTTATTATAATCATTATTATGAACCCAATGAAATTCAAAATGATTGTTAAGACTTTTCTCATTTATTTGCAAATAAGATAAAAGGCTTAAGGACTAAAATGCTAACTGAACAACAACTAAAAATAAAGATCCAACTTATTAAAATTCTACACTTTTTTTGACAAACCCAAAAAAAAATAATCATTGAAAATACTCTATCATTATCTATAACAAAAATTAATCATTCAAGAACCGAAATATCAGGAAATAATTCCTAATTATCCAAAAAATATATAACTATAAATATCCAAAAAATACTTCAACATTTCAGCAACATATACATAACTATATAACTATAAATATCAAGACAAAAAAAAACAAAACAAACGTAATGCGTGGGCTGCGAAAGGAGAAAGGAAAAGGAAAAGGAAACCTTATGGCTGTGGGCTGCGAACAGATGGTGGTGGCCACTGGTGGTCCGCCGCGTCTAAGAGCTGAATGGGGAGGCGCGCCGTTTGGGTGGAGATCGAGGGGGAAAGAGAGGTTGCGCCGTTTGGGTGAGAAGGGTTGCAATGGTGGTGGGGAGAGATGGCCGCGCGTCAAGAGAGCTGGGAGGGTGAGAGCTGGACGCCGTTCATGGGGATCTAAAACAAAGGGGAGCTGGACGCCGGCCGTTTGCGAGAGAGATAGAGGGGGAAAGAGAGACAGTACTGTGAGTGAGAGGGAAATGAAATAAAGGGGATCTGAAAAATTAAAAAAATTGGGCATTGGGGGCGCTCGTGGAAAGCGCCCCTGTTGGTGGATGCGAAAATTAAAAATTAGGGAATTGGGAGCGCTCATAAAAAGCGCCCCTGTTGGTGGATTCGGTTTTAGGCATCAGAGGCGCTTGTAAAAAGCGTTCCTAAAGGCCCTCAAAATACGCAGGGCCTTTAGGGGCGCTTTTTAACAAGCGCCTCTGATGCTCAAAATACGCAGGGCCTTTAGGGGCGCTTTTTAAAAGGCGCCCCTAAAGGCCCTGCGTATTTGGGCATTAGGGGCGCTTTTTAAAAAGCGCCCCTAAAGAGTGCGCCCTTTTTCTACAGTTTTGTTGTAGTGAACAGAAAAATGCCGTTTTTTAAAGAGGAAAAATCGAAAAAACACTACAAATTGACTATACCAAGGACCGAAAACGGAACCCCAAGATGAAAGGAACGGGTTTCAACCAATTGGCAACACTGTCGGATAGGTTATGTTTTCGCAAAGCAATTATATATTTAGTGGTTGATATTCAAAATAGGGCTATTATAGTAATTTCACATGTTTTTCTAGGGCGGGGCGTGGCCCACCCCTGCCCTTAAGAAGATCCGCTCCCGATGATCCTGACAAATGGTACTTGCAAATGGCATGTCTCAAATATTAAGGAACAATGAATCATTTCTTTATTCTTTTTTTTGGTGAGCTTCTTAATTCTATCATGTTGAAATTATTAGGTTGAATATCATCTTTCCAGGTTCGATTCAGAGACCCCGTAGTTGTGTGTATTTTTAGTGGCATTTGCCACTCGGTTTACATGAAATCAATTCCAAGTGACAATCATGAAGTGACAATCATGAAATATGTGCAAATATAAGAAATAAATTGAGAACAAAATCGGTTGATGATTTACTGTGCTGATTGCACAGCAAGGTCATTCCTCCGAAATTGAGAAGCTACAAATCTAAATTTCTGCTTGGACGCGAAAAGTTGCTGCGATTATAGAAGACGTGACGCAGAATCAAACAAGTGCTATGTATGTTTGTAACGCGTCAGCCACCACTTGCCACTTTTGATATTAATATAATATTTATATTTATATAATCTTATATTTATATAATATTTATATAATATTATATTTATATAAATACTTTTTTCTGACCAAATAAATACTTATATTATATATATCTATATATATATATATGTATTTATATATATATATAGTATTTATATATAGTATTTATATACTTATATATATATATATATATATATATAGATATAAATATTTATATATATACTACATATATAAATATATATATATATATATATATATATATATATATATGTATTTATATATATAGCATATATTTGGTCAAAACAAAATATATAGTATATATATTATTTTTTTGACACAATATATACTATATATTTATAGTTTATATATATTGCCTTATATATAGTATTTATATATTTCTTATATATATATATAAATATAAGCAAAATCATTTAGATATCCATTAATCCATCACATAACCGGATAAAAACCATAGCCATTTTTGGACAAATTGAAATAACCGGTTATAAAAAATTAACAAAATATCTGGATTTTTTTTTACCGGATATAGATATGGATGTGGTTTATCCGTTGAATCGATTATTTTGTGCACCCCTACCTTCAGCATACAAATGAGTTGAAATATGTTACTTTTGCTAACTTTAAAATTAGATACTCCCACCATTCCAAATCTATTGATGTTTAAGGTAAATACGCTCAAATAAGTTACTTTTGCTAACCTTAAAATTCTAATCTCTTTATATTTTTTTGGTAAACCCGAGTATCCACCGCACGGACAGCAGTGACTAATCCATTGTCACTAACTGCATCCTGGAATTTTAACTTCTCTCTCCCAACTGGTATAGTTGGAAAAATGCGTTAATTACATGTGATTTCTAAAACATCAAAAAATTTAAGACAAAAATAAAAAGCTAAAATATCTAGTTATTGAACGAAGTAAGTATATGATAGACAGTACAGACTGAAAGTTGATCATGCAAATTATTCATAAGCTTCAAAATATATATTTTATTTCAAAATTAAATATTTACAAACAAATATTTGTTGGAAGCCATCCCTTGATAATTTAGCGATTTGGATTATGTAGGACATGTAACTGGGCCTATATTTTTACCCAACCCATAGTGATCTGACTTAAATGGGCTAACCCAACCTATACTGACACCCCAAAGAAAACTTTAAACTAGATGCCATATTTTGGACCAAAAAAAAACTAGATGCCATATTCGATATTGGTTTAATTTAAAGGATAATATAGTTTTAAACATAAAAATCTAAGAATGAATGAACCTCTTACTTATGTTACAGACAAAAGTTTACTCTAGAAAAGTTTTTTCTTCTACCATATGTAATTATATAAATATAAATAAAAAGCTTAAAAGATATCAAGACAGTAAAAGCAAATCGTTGGGAACTTTTGTTTGATTTGACTTTCATATTTCTTTTCTTGCTTTTTTCTTCTTCATTATTAGCAAAGTGTTTTAATATTTACCATTAACATTTGCCTATAAAAAAAGTATATCTTTATAGAATGGAAGCAAACACATTCTTCGTCAAATTGTCTGATTTCAATGAAAATAGGTGCGCAATACTAAGCTTGTATTTAATCAATCAAACCATTATATGTTCCTTAGCTTTGTTTGGTTAACCAACTCCTCACTGGTTAGTATTGGGCATTGGACTTGTATGATTAAAATTTAAACCAATCAAGCCGTTATATGTTCCACCAATACGTCGTTTAGAAAGACTGGAAAAAAAGTAGGTGTCACACTAAACTTTAATATAAGATCATTGAAGTGGTTAATTGGTTATATGTTTTATTATATCTCCAGCTTTTCTATTGATTTTTCAACGTCAATCTTAAACTAGAGTGGTGGAATTTGTTCTTAAGAAACTGAGATGTGATTTAATCATATAATTCTATTCTATTGGTGCCAAATGCCAATACTAACTATGGAGTTGTTCCAACCAAAGCACGCCCTAATGGAGGAAGAACATCCAACCACTCCATTAAGGTTTTTTTTCCCATTTTCCTTGACCAAAGATTCTATCAGCTCCACTTGAAGATTAATTCAGCTCCAGTTGTATATGTGTATATATATAACAACACAACCAGGAATCTACTTCATCAACAACAATCTTTCTCTTAAATCCTAATAAAACTCACCCTTACTACAATTCAAGTCTTGTGTGTGTAAAATGACCAATATTTTCCTACACAATCCTATCACCTGGAAGGCTACCCTCTGCCTCTTTCTCCTAACCACAACCTTCTTGATTGCCAACTCTGCTAGGATCCTAGATGAAGTGGACTCCCAACCTCAAGCCATAGGCAATCTACCAGGACCTGGAGTCGCCGCGATACCTCAGATAGGCGCTACTACTACTACTACTACTGCTGCTACCACTACACCAACTGGCCAAACGCCTGCAGCCACCTCCACCAATCCTGCCACAGCAGAATCCGGTGAAGAAGATGCCATTGCAGGCCCTTCAGTCGAAGAAACCGAGGCCCCAGCGGCTGAAGACATCTCCCCAGTGGCAAGTCCTATCACTGAGGAAACTCCAGAACTCCCACAACCAGAAGCTGAAGTCCCAGCTGTCCCTGTTGTAACACCAATGACAGCAAAGCCTGTTGCAAAAGAGCCATCATTCTCTTTCTTCATGCATGACATCCTAGGTGGTTCCCATCCATCAGCCAGAGTAGTAGCAGGAATAGTAGCAAACACTGATGTCACTGGCCTACCATTCTCCAAGCTCAACAATAATCTCTTCCCAATTACTGGAGGGATTCCATTAGTTAACCCCAAGCTAAATGGCATTGTCACCAACAACAATCTCCCAAACCTTGTAGGCCTCAATGGTGCTCAATCCTCCACCGTATTCAAAAACAGTGGCACCAGCAACACGGTCTCTGGCGGAAACAACCAGCCATTTGTTTCCGCGGGTAACCTCCCCGGTGGGTTTACAATCCAGAAGCTCATGTTTGGGTCGGCGACAGTGATTGATGACCAGTTAACAGAAGGGCACGAGCTTGATTCTTCTGTGATAGGAAGAGCACAAGGATTCTACTTGGCAAGCTCATTGGATGGTACTAGTAAGACCATCGTGTTGACTGTTTTGGTGCATAGTGGTGAACATCATGATCATGATGGGGTGGAAGACACTATAAGTCTCTTTGGGATTCATAGGACAGCGTCGCCGGAATCTGAGATAGCAGTGATTGGTGGGACTGGGAAGTATGAGAATGCTAGAGGATATGCTGCACTTGACACCCTTCTCAAGGAAGACCAACACACTACAGATGGGGTGGACACCATCCTACATTTCAATATCTACCTCACTGAGCAGTAATAGTAGTACTAGTGACTAGAGTCCTAGACTAGTTGTGAATGTGATTGGCTTTCATATTTGGAGTTTGATTTGTGTATTTTGTTGGGTAAAACTTAAAACTCACACTGCTTCTGTTATGCTTGATTAAGTTTGAAGAAGCAACACTTATTATTATGCTTCTTTTTTGTCATTTTTAGACAATGCCTTTTTCAGATTTCTCTCAGCTTCTTTACCTCGTTCCTGCTACAGTACATACTGTGAGAACTCAGAATATTCTGTTGTTTTTTTATAAGCGAATGTTAGTGGAGGGAGGGAGAACTCCAGATATGAACTCGGAATCTCCATTCCTTTAGTGCACTCCTTCGGTATCCCTTAACTCATCAACTGAGCTACCTACTTGGGATATATTCTCTTGTTACTTGTACTACTATATTACACATGTGACATGTCCCACATCAGTTACACCAGCTATTTTGAATCATTACCATCATCTTAATTTTAAGGTACTCGTGAAAAATATGGGTACAGATAATAACTAACGAGTAAAAGACAAAGTTAAATTATTACTTTTAAAACAATTAATTATTTTCAAAAGTAAAAAAGCTGGTGTGGCATCACTTTATTGGGCCAAGAGTACAGGTACCCAACAAATTAATAAGTACCGGAGTAGTCACTTAATTTTAATTAATAACCATTTCATTTTTCTTGGTAAAATTACAGCTACTATATAATTAGCATCATGAAATAGAGGTTTCAAAACAAATAATGACAGGATCTTTAGCCCTGAAATTAGAAGTAAAATTTAAATGGAATCGCATACCACTTTCAGAATAATCAATATTTTTTAATAATTAAACTATAAACAGATGCTCTTACAAATGATACATTTAAAAGCCTCGGCATCTTTGCGCATCAAGTACTATGTAGTTAATAGCAGATAGCATAGCAGTCAACCCTCAAAATGCTATAGCAGTCCCGGGTAGCAGTATGGCCGCTGCGTCGAAATCTAGGGAAACAATACAAATACTTTATGCCATATGTATATAAAGACTAAAAAAATAGAATAATGCACAAAACTAAACACATTCATAACTAATCATCAAAGTTCAATAGTTCAATGCTATTATAATCAAACATAATATAAAGCAAAATAGCAAATTTTAGCCTCTAAGACTCTGTTTGACAAGTCGCATTTACTAATGGATAACAAATTTTATTAGCAGGTGATGAGTATACATGTTTTTCGGGTAGTATTTAGCGTTTTTTCAAACACTACTTCAAGTAGTGTTTGAGCGGATAGTGTATAGCGTCTCACTTAAATTCATTTTATATCCTTAATAAAATAAACCAAACAATTTAATCATGAATTAAATAAATATTTCATTTTATGTCATTTTACATTTATTGGTTAGTTTAACCGCTAGTTTTACCAAACACATCATTTACTGTCAATTAGTTTATCCGCTCATCCACTCATCTGCTATCCGCTAGCTTATTTGTTATCCGCTACTTTTTACCGAACAGAGCCCGAGGCACAAAATAACACATATAAGCATTTAATTAAATATAAGTGATTTCTTAAATGGTATCACCAGTCTCTGAACGTGGGCAGAGGCTCTTGTAGTGATGGGGTAGTCACTGTACCTAAAAATAAGATAAAGAGATAAAACTAGGTATAATAATAATTCATAGTTATCACAAAAATAAGATAAAAAGTTAAAATTATGTATAATAATAATAAGTAATTTTTTTTGACAAAAATAATAATAAGTAATTGATACTCATAGTTTAATAATGTTTTATTATCTTTTACTATTTAACTAACATTTTGTCTCTTCTCTATTCTATTTTTTGTTCACTAAAAGAGTATTTCATCTTATAAATTTGAAATGATGATAATATTGTTCTTTTTATTTTGCATGTCATAATATGCTTATGTTTTAGGGTTATTATTGTTTATTTTTATCACTTTTCTGTTTTGACATATTGTTGTGTATGAAACTTGTGTTTGAAATTTTCTATGATTGTTGTTTATATCGAAATTTTTAGCATTTTTAGTTCACTTTTAATGAAGTTTAATTTGCTAATAAAAAAAATTCTTTGTACATGTAGCCCCCTCATAAAAACTAAGTTTCTCTTTTAATGAAGCTCTTCTTCTTCTTCAGGGGCGGCGTAGTCTTTGTTGGCGCCTAGTGAATGTTGTTGACTCACCAACACAACCACAATAGCAACCTCCCCTCAAATTAGTGTATCATTCTGAAAGACCAAATCGATAACTCCAATAGCTTTTTCATCTTCAACCAATTATCTTGTTAACTCACTACAAATATCAATGTCTTCCAAGTAAATGGGATCAGTTAAGTCCCAATTGTCAAAATTGTCAACAAAAAAAGTCACAATTGTCAAAGCGTTCCTCAAGTGTTTGCTTATACTTGACAAAAATCAAATCTTGCAACTTTTGGTGCTCAAGCTTGTTTCTTTTCGTGGAATGAATCTACTTTAAAGTTAAAAAAAAAAAAAAAGGAATGTTAGCTTCTTTCACAACAAATTAAATGCCAAATCACGTTTACTTACTCGCTCAAATACTCCAATTACACTCACAAGCTGAAGAATTACATGCCAAACTCAATAATCTAATTGAAGCTTTTTGCAAGCTTAGAACATGATGTCAATAAGTTTTCCATCACTCAGCAGTAACGAATAACCAACTAGGGTTAATATTAACTCAAAAGCTCATCAAAATCTAATCGAATTTATCAAAACAGTTCACTTTGACTTATTCGAAGCCATGGCAGTTATGTTTCTTATTGCAGCTTTCAAGCTAAAGAGTCTTTCAAACTTCTTTTTGTTTTTTCTCTATTAGATGAAATGGCAAATAAACACCACACACACTGCCACCGCTCACACTCAGGTTTGAACCCGGAAGCTGACGTCTGCATGTCGCTGAAATTTCCAAGCCAACTAACAGTGAGGGAAAACTTCTTATAGAATATGCTAGCTCGGCGGTAGCTCTGTCCTCTTCTTCATGAGTAGCACTTAGCTTCTAAATGCATTTAAAAAACCCCTAATCAATTTTATCATTCCCACCAACATCTGTGTTGCCATGGTTAGAACTGGAGATTAAGGTAATGGCCAGTTGCATGCAACAGATAAAAAAGTTGGCATTCCCACCTATTATCAATGAAGGCAAACATATCTTTGTATTTGTCTTCATTGTCATTGAAAGTTTTCATCATGGTTTTGTTGGCCCTATCCATAGCCTCATAGATGTAATCCATGGAAGAATTTTCTCATTATCAACAAGCTTTGGTACGTGCACAAGAGGTTCAATGGGCTTAAGATTGTAGAGCCTATCATTCCAAAAGGATGGCATTAGTATAATGTCTCGTGCGTTTTGCCTTTTAGGCACCTTTAGATACACTTAAAATCGACCAATCGTCCGAGGTACACATCCTACGAAGGTTGCTTTTCTGTTAATGCAACCTTTACAATGTGAAGAAGTAGATTGCGAACAAGTAATTCCATTCCTTACCAATTTGGTCTTAATTTGGTCTTGTCAGTGTATTTTCTCATTGTATTTAAAGTCATGGTATGAAGCACGGACACCTCTAAGATTAGGCATCTCCCGGTGTCCGACACCCATACGACACTCCTCCAACGCGTCTCCGACACCTTAGACAAGTGTCCCAAAAAAACTCTTTTTTCTTTGCTTCGACACATCTTAGACACTCCTTAGACACTTCGGAGACACTTCTAGAGGTTAAAGATGTGTCGAAGTAATGGCGATTTTAAAAGGGTTGAAAACATTAAATTTGATGTAGAAAAATATACTGAATATTATTTCAAGTGTATTTAGAGTACAAGCACTAATGCATTTAAATAGGCTATTCTAAATGTAAATCTAACGGCCTGATAATTGGGCCGGATAAATAATTACAAATTACACTATTTTACAACACTCCCCCTCAAGCTGGTGAATAGATATCTATCATTCCCAGCTTGGATGTAAGTTCTTTGAAATGCTCTGTTGGCAAGCCCTTCGTTAACACATCTGTCAATTGGTGTCCGGAAGGAATGTAACTTGTAGTTATTAACCTGCTGTCAAGTTTTTCCTTAATGAAGTGACGATCTATCTCTATGTGCATTGTCCTGTCATGTTGAACGGGATTATGAGCAATACTGATAGCCGATTTATTATTGCAAAATAACTTCATAGGACCTTCAAATTGTATCTTCAAGTCATTTAGTACAATCTTCATCCACAATAGTTCACAGATTCCTTGTGTCAAAGCTCTAAATTCAGCCTCAGCGCTTGATCGAGCCACTACATTTTGCTTCTTACTCCTCCAAGTAACAAGGTTCCCACATAGGAAGGTGCAATAACCTGAAGTAGATCTTCTATCACTTATCGAACCTGCATAGTCAGCATCAGTATAAGCTGTCATAGTTAAGCTCCCACCGCTTTTGAACAATAGTCCCTTTCCCGGAGAGGCTTTGAGATATTGAAGAATACGATCAACAGCCTGCAAATGTCTCACCCTCGGGTTATGCATGAATTGGCTCACCACACTGACTGCATAAGCCAAATCAGGTCTAGTGTGTGCCAAGTAAATCAATTTTCCCACCAATCTCTGATATTGGACCTTGTCAACTTTGGCACTTTCTTCTTCAAAGCTAATTTTATGATTCTACTCTATGGGAACACTTGTAGGTTTGCATCCAAGTTTTCCAGTTTCCTGCAATAGGTCAAGCACATACTTTCTTTGAGAGATAAAAATGCCTTCTTTTGAGTAGGCTACCTCGATTCCCAAGAAATACTTAAGTTGCCCAAGGTCCTTCATTTCAAACACTGCTGATAATTTCTCTTTGAGTAGTTGTCTTTTAACCAAATCGTCACCTGTAATAATGATATCATCAACATAAACAACAAGTATAGTCAGTTTTCCATTTTTGAATGTTTGAAGAAAAGAGTGTGATCTTCTTGGCTTTGCTTATAGCCTGAGTACACCATTGCCTTTGTAAATCTCCCAAACCATGCTCGAGGAGACTGTTTTAGTCCATATAAAGCTTTCCTTAATCAGCACACCTTGTTTGTTCCATTTTTTGAACCAAATCCTGGAGGAATCTCCATATACACCTCCTCCTCTAAATCTCCATGCAAGAATGCATTTTTGACATCAAATTGGTTTAGTTCCCACCCGGAGTGGGCAGCAAGTGATAGTAAGATCCGAACAGTGTTCATCTTTGCCACAGGAGCAAAAATCTCCTCATAATCAATGTCATAGGTCTGAGTGAATCCTTTAGCCACTAGTCTTGCCTTGTACCGATCAATAGCACCATCTGATCTGTGCTTGAATGTATAGATCCACCTGCAACCAACGGGCTTCTTGCCTCCTGGTCTCTCAACAATTTCCCACGTTCCATTCTTCTCAAGTGCTTTAATTTCCTCATCCATGGCTTGGGCCCAATTTCTATCTTTGAATGCTTCTTGAACAGATGATGGGATTATCACGGAGTCAACAGCTGAAATAAAACTTTGATGCTGCACAGAAAGATTTTTAGTGGAGACAAATTAAGAAATAGGGTATTTGGCACAAGACATTTTCCCTTTCCTCAAAGCAATAGGTAAATCATCTGTATCAGTGTCACTAGTGTCAGAACTGTGGGAATCACTAATAGGAGGGTTAATTTCAGTACTTACCTTCGGTTCAGGCAATTGAGGCTGTATCTGGAGCAGGTCGGGCTTACTTCTTCTCTAATACACCATAATTGGCTCACCAGCCTTAGTGTTTGCTGGTGTCGAAGATGATGGTTCCTGCAAAATAGAAGACAAAGGAGGAACCAAAATAAAAGTAGGAGACTCAATAGTTGGACTTGTGGAAGTAGGACTAGTAGTAGGACTTAAGACAGGAGTCACAGGCAACTCAGGTAGAAATAGAAACTCAGACTCATATTCCAAATCATCATGAATGCTCTCCCCCTGAAGCTGATGACAAGTGAAGTAGGATACATTCTCATGAAACGTGACATCTTTAGAGATAAAGTACTTACGACTAGGAGGATGATAACATTTATATCCTTTCTTGTCGGGAGAATAACCCACAAAAATGCATCTGACTGCAAGGGGGTCCAACTTACTTTGGTGTTGTTTGTGAACATGGACAAAAGCAACACAACCAAACACTCAAGAGTCAAGACTCTGCAAAACAGGAACAAAAGGAAACCATGAATTCATAAATTGAACAAGACTGACATTACCTAACATTCGAGATGGGACCCGATTAATTAAGTAGGCAAAAGTCAATACTGTTTCTCCCCGGTATGAGTTAGGAACTGCCATTTAGAAGAGAATGGCTCGAGCAACTTCAAGTAAATGACGATTCTTTCTTTCTGCGACACCATTTTGTTGTGGGGCGTGGACACATGTAAACTCATGAAGAATTCATTGTTGACTAATAAAATTTGAAAGACTCTGATTGGCATATTCTTTGCCATTGTCAGAGCGTATTCTTTGTCATTGTCAGAGCGAATTCTTTTAATGCCTTTGCCAAATTGTGTTTGCACCATGTGATAAAATATGATAAATAATTCTGGTACTTCTGATTTATCCTTAATCGTGTCGTCATGGTTGGCATTTATCACTGTTCACATACGAATTGTTCATCCATACGACATTATTGTTCATTCTGTACGGCAGTCACTGTTCATCCGTACGGTGTTACTGTTCACGGTTGGCAACCACTACGGCGTTACTGTTCACTGTTCATCCGTACTGTCCATTACGGGAATACCATTTATGGTGTGCAGCCACTACTATTCATGGTTGGCATACTGTTTACTCCTTTTTTGGGCCACTCAGTTCGTTTTTCTTTCAAGTGTATTTAGAGTACAAGCACTAATGCATTTAAATAGACTATTCTAAATGTAAGTCTAAAGGGCCTGATAATTGGGCCGGATAAATAATTACAAATTACACTATTTACAACATTTGATTACATCATTTTTAACTTTTTGGTATAATTTGTAATTGAGACCCTAAATTTAGGGACCGAATTACAAATTATTTAAAAATTGAGGGACAAAATTACAAATTATTTAAGAGCTTTTTTGTCCTTAAAAGAAACAAGAGGGAAGGGGAGAAGGAAAGTGAGAATTTGTACATTGCGATATGTAAGTGCCCACTTGTTAGTTGTTATGACTACAAAAAAATTTCTACATTGCGATAGTCATATATATATATATATATATGTGTGTGTATCTTAGTCGTGTTGTATCTTAATTTTTAAAAAAACTTTGTATCCGTGTGTTGTATTGTATGCCGTATCGTACTAAGTATCCGGGCTTCTTAGGTTACCCCTCATTGACCCGATCTCATGTAACACTCATTTTCTCTGAAATTTTTGGAAATTTTGTTTTTAAATTACACTACCGAAAATTTTTAAATGAGAAATGAAGGAGATAGAGACACACTTGACACTAAAGATTGAAGTGTCTTGTTGTTGAGTTAGTGATTCTTAGAGATGAAAGTGAGTATCAAAATTTTGGTCGGAGAGCAAAATGGAGACCCTACTTAAAGTGACGATTTGGCTGAGAGACAATTACTTAAAGAAAAATTTTCAGCAGTGTTTGAAATGATGTAATCAAATGTTGTAAATAGTGAAATAATTTGTAATTGAGACCCTAAATTTAGGGACCGAATTACAAATTATTCAAAAATTGAGGGACAAAATTACAAATTATTTAAGAGCTTTTTTGTCCTTAAAAGAAACGAGAGGGAAGGGGAGAAGGAAAGTGAGAATTTGGATTATCTCCTTCTAGTTACACTCTCTCAATCACTCTCTACACTCTTTATCTCTCTTAAAATACATAAAATAATATATATATATATATATATATATATATAAAAGAGGGAGAATAAGTAAGAGAGATGATAAGAATTAATGAGATAGAGGGTGTAGAGTGATTGAGAGTGTAGAATTAGAGGATTCAAACCCGAAAAGTAGAGCGTACCAGGTTTGAACCCTCCTCCCAGCATCTACAAACACTTACGCGTGTTTTACCACCGGGCTATGTTTTGTGGACAAATTATTTAAGAGTTTTAATATGTAGGAGCTCAATTACAAAATATTGACTAGTACTTAAACTTATTTAGAAATTCCTAAACAGTTCATAAATAAACGGGAGTACTAAAATCTAAGAAAATTATGTTGAGGAAAACCATTCCAACATACTATAATTTAAAAATCTCATAAACCAATATGAGTTCTAGGAGCACATACCTTATGAAGCGATTTTTATAAATGGATCACGATCGGTAATCCTTCGAGTACACCATGAACAAGATCCTCCACGTCTACCTTTCACTCTTCAACTAACAACCGTAATTGGTGTAAAATGTCATCAGAGCATCAGAAGATTAGGAGTGGACCACGATTGTCTGCAGTTGAAATTTCAACTGCAGCAATCTCAAGCATTCAAAAACACTGCTTTATGTAAAAAAGAAATATAGAAACATCAAGAAGTTGGCCTCATTTATGATGTGTCAGAGTGTTCAAATCCCAAAAATATTCTCTATTTTGGATCTGGGTACCATCTCCTCACTCTAAATTTCTAATTTAAAAAAAATTACAAACATATCTTAATTTAACGGTAGTTGGATATTAACTTCTGTCTATCAGCAACCTTAATTTCTGTCTATCAGTCTTGACCTCACATCATAACTCAACACACTTACCAGTTTACCAATGATGTCTAATCTCGTAAAAATATACACGTGATAGTTTCTAAATCTATATAAATCAATAGCAATATAAACTTGCAAGAAGTATATCAAATTATGTATTCAACTCATTTTATAAAGGGTTCTATTTACTTACGGTATCAATGGTACTGTTCAATCTGTTCTTCACTAAAATAAACACGAGCTATTCACATACTGAAGTGATGCATCCCATTCGCATACATTTGAAGTGATGCATCTCTTTGAGAAATTTTCAAAGACAGTTTCTATCAGTCAATTTAAAATTTTAGTGCAGAACTGGTTCAACAGTACCAATATAGGTTTTTATCATTTTATTTTATGAAGCATATAAACTGTTAGAATACAGATAGTATCTAGGAAATATTCATATTATCTTGAATTATCTCGTAGGATTACTTCCATATTTTATAGTATCATAGAGTATCTCCGTAGGATAAGTTTTCATATTACGTCATTATTATCATGATTCATTTCCCAATTTCCCAATAGTTAGGATTGAGTCAATGAATCCCTATAAATAGGGATTATTGTTTAGTCTTTTGTAACCAAACTGCTATCAAACATTTTCAAAAATACTCATAGTTTCATAGTCGTTATTATTTTGTCTCACCACAGCTGCCGGCGGCAACATCTACCGCCGACAGCATCACCTTTTCAATTTTTAGTTTATCTCATCTTACGGTTGTGATCACCCTTTTCAGTTTGTCTTTTTCCGCTGTTTTCAACTTTCCGGCGTGTCTTTTCAATTTCCAGTAGACTCACCAACGTCAGCCATCGCTCGCCGCCACCGGAAAAAAAATTGCGGCTGTTTCTGGCGAAACCACCACCAATAGGGGGAATTCGCCAAGATACCTAATCTTGGTCCTCTCATTATAATCAAAGATGAGTTCAGTTTCAGATTTATGGTTACTTTTTGGTTTCAGTGCACAAACACCTACGCTACAGGTTAAACAACCCTTTCTCTCTCCTGCTTAAGGCATTTTCTTTCTCCTGTTTAAGTTTTTTAATTGTTTGTGTTAGAGAACTGCAACTCCGTGCCCTCTGTTTCTGCATTTATGTCGCATCATCTGCTCAATCACTGTGTATCTCTTTCTGGTCTGGTTTTGCTCATCTTTTTTGTTTCAGGTTGTTCGTTGGTTTCTGATTTTTGTTGGTCATCTGTCCAAATCAAGCGTGCTTTCTACCTTGTCTCAAATCAGTCTCAAATGGCAACCTCTCTAGTCAGTGGTCCCAGCACACTGTAGATAGTCTTTGGTAGTCCCTTGTCCAACCACCGTCAAGATTGAGTCATTGGCACCGGTCACGAATGAAATGTCCCTTTGGTAGTCTCATTGTCCAACCACAGTCAAGGTCAAGTTGTCGGCACCTGTCACAGATGAAATCTGTTGTTTCGATAGTCATCTCGTCCAATCATCATCAAGTTTGAGCCGCTGTCACCAGTCACAAAACTGTGACCTATCCCACATTTAAGTTGGTTATTTCAAGCTGAAGATAATGTCTTGTCCAATATTGTTTCAGTTTGGTTTGAAGTTGTTACGGTTTGGAGTGGTTACACCTTCGATTAGGACTTCAACTTTTGTAAGCACTGGTCCAATATTGTTTCATGTTGGTTTGGAGTTGTTACACCTTCAGTTAGGACTTCAGCTGTTGTAAGCGTTGGTCCAATATTGTTTCTTGTTTGGTTTTGGCTACAGTTAGCATTGGCCCAATATTGTTTAGGTTTGGTTCGAAGTTGCAACATCCTCCTGTTCACGCTTCTGCTGCTGTTGGCGCTGTCTCAATATTATTTAAGTTGGTTTCGAAGATGTGACGCTTCCTTTGAAGGTTTTAGTTGCCAAAGTGAGCACTTGCCTAATATCTTCTTTGTTTTGAAGTTGTGACATCTTCAAGTTTGGACTTCAGCTGCTAGAGTGAGCACTGGTCCAATTTGGTTTAGTTTGATGTCCGATTATGGTTTCAGGTGCCATGTAGGGCTCGCCCAATACAATTGCAGCTTGGTCCAATTTGGTTTAGTTTGATGTGGTGATATCTTCCGATTACTTCTTTGTTTTGAAGTTGTGACATCTTCAAGTTTGGACTTCAGCTGCTAGAGTGAGCACTGGTCCAATTTGGTTTAGTTTGATGTGGTGACACCTTCCGATTATGGTTTCAGGTGCCATGTAGCGCTCGCCCAATACAATTGCAGCTTGGTCCAATTTGGTTTAGTTTGATGTGGTGATATCTTTCGATTACGGTTTCAAATGTCATGTAGCGCTGGCTCAATACTGTTGTAGTTTGGTTTTTCTTCTTCAATAGCATATTTTGTAACAAGCTAAAAGCTTAATAAGCTTTAGTTTGAGGGGGAGTGTTAGAATATAGATAGTATCAAGGAAATCTTCATATTATCTTAAATTATCTCGTAGGATTAGTTTCATATCTTAAATTATCATAGAATATCTCTTAGGATAAGTTTTCATATTACGTCATTATTATCATGATTTATTTCACTTGTCAAAAATCATGATTTATTTCCCAATTTCCCTGTAATTAAGATTGAGTCTGAGTCCCTACAAATAGTGATTAGTGTTTAGTCTTTTCTAACCAAACTACTATCAAGCATTATCAATAATACTCAGTTTCATAATCCTTATTATTTTGTCTCCTTTTACGTAAATTCCCACAACTTTAACATAAACCAACAAAAACCCAAATCCTACAAATATCAAGATGATCCCTTTTAATGTACTTATTGTACCCCGTTAGAATAAATTAAAAAATATTTAACTTACATCAATGCCAATATAAATAAAAATAAGAACACAGTACTATAGATAAAAATGGGTCAAGATAGGTCAAGCTCATCTTAAACTATGGTTTTCTCAAATCTAAAGTCTAAATTCAAGAGGCATTTAGGTAAATAGCTTAATTAAGACTTGGGAGCAATTCCAAGTCGACTTTGTAGAAGTTGTTTCTATAAGCTATTCTGGGAAGCTTATATAAAAATAAGTTCAAATGGCTATGTTAGTCAAAAGTGCCACACAAATCCAATGTTGCAACTCCTCGAACACCTTCTCCATGGTTGCACTAAGAAGCCTCCCCACAACCCCAAGAATGGGTAGACATTAGAATTGGGAATTTCAGATTTACTCACAGGGTGTTTTGCTTGTTTTGCCGCGTAACTAGATTAAACCACCACCCGGTAAACATTAGGTTGGGGAAAAATGTTTACACGTGATGGGATATTTTGCTTATACTTCCTATAAATATTAAACTCAGAATCTTAACCTATTTTATTAAACAAATGGACGTAACCAAGCCAAATCTGAGTCACCTGACCTATTTCCACCCTTTAAACAACACCTTAAACTTTCTTCACCTAGCAAAATCAACTATCCCACCTTTTATCTTCATACAGACGGTCAGATGGTCTAAGATAAAGGGATGCAGAGGGAGAAAGTGGAGCATTACAGACTAGAAAATGCACTCCCAATGTCCCCCTAGCACTATACTACAGTCTTCTCTTTTTATCTAAACTCTGCCGGATCTCGGATCAACTAGCCCACCCATTAACAACACCATAATTTAGCCCACCCTTTTTGGTTTGGACCATCGATGGCTACCGACGAAGTGTCCCAACGCTTTCAACGAAAGACTAATCTCCGCTTGTGCTTAGGATCAAATTTCGCACTGGCCAACACCAAATTTGTTCACTGCGGGAATCAAACCGTGAAGTACCGGGTCGACCCCCCCGTGTCCCAGGGTAGATTAAGCCACTGGGCCAGCGGTGTTGGTTATTTAACCCACCATTTAATAACACCTTTAACTCTTTCGCCAAATAAAATCAACTACAAACGATACTATAATATCAGATCATGAATTAAATACAAAAATAAACTGTTATATTTTGGTGCCGTTTATATGATACGATTATGCATTAACCTTTATTGGATACATAATACTAGATTCATTAATGACTATTTATGCTTACTACTTATATATGTACACTTCTAAAATTCCGGAGCCAATTTGACAATCAGCAATTACTTACATCCACATTCTCAAAATTTCTTCACATTTTCATGAAGGTCTGATGTAACTACAACTGTACCTATCCAATGGCAAGTTACATATGTCAGCAACTTGATTGAGGTTAAACAGAGACCTTAATTGTGACAATGAATTTGAAATGAAACATTTGAAAAAAAGAATTGGTGCGTCTTTCCAATCACCATAACCGGAATACCAAGGAAACCACCTTGAGCCAACATAAACCGCTCAGTTGGGGTTATGAAACAATGGGAAGAATCAGAAGAGCTATGTACAACACTGTCCTTTCAGAGAAATGGCAGAACCCGTGACAGAAGTTGTTGGACAAACAGTACATCTTCAGAAAGATCTTGCATTATAATTTAGGATTAAAAATCTGCAAAACAAAATAAAAACAATGAAAAAGGGAGAGGTATGACAGAATAACATGGTAAAGTAGATAAGTGCTGAATTTGAAATTGAAATGATGTCACTGGCAATGGACAAGCAATAAGAGTTTCTTACATCACAACAGACAACAAATGACAGGAAAACAAAGACGTGTGTTGCATAACTAAATTCATCACCATGTTCGAAGACATCCGTGATGTTGACTCAAAGAAGAAAAGGAACCCCAGAGAAATACGGCCACAAAAGGGGGGGAGAAAACCAGCTGCTACGTCAAGACTCAAGACATGAGACAAGACAACTTAGGGTTTCAGGGGTCCATTGGCATAATAGATCGGCGGACGGTCTTATTATTTTTTCTTCCACATTTTCCTTCGGCAAGTGACCAAAATTTCCTTTAAAAGACTAGCATTTATTCTGTATTTAGAATATAAGAGAATCTTAATATTATTTGAGAGAAAATTGAATTATCTCATAGGATTAGATACTTATCATTTAGTTATTTTCATGATTAAGTTTTTTAGAATTAGGCGTCTTGTATCCCTAAAAATAGAGGTTGGTGGTTAGCCTTTTGTATCATTAGATATCATCAACTATAATCATATTTTAAAGTCGTTACTATTTTTATCCCTTCTTTTATCGAAAATTCTAACTTCAACAAAGTAATGGACAATACCATCCTTTTTGACTGGTCGTGTCACGGTTCTGATATTGAGTTCCCAAAAGTTTGGGATCGTACTAATAGTATTCAAAGTTCTCTCTAGGGCTTCCGCACCTATTAACTGAAGGCATTCTGTTCATAGTTTTCGATAAAAGGAGCTCACTCGGCAAAGCATAGTTACATCCGTCATCACATGCACAGTCGTTGTCTCTATGACGCGCCATTGTCGTTGTCAACACACACATCTTCATCCATCCCAGACACTAGCAATCAACCCCGCACCATAACACCACCATGAACAGAGCTCCCACATGCCACCATCTGCTGCTCCGATCACCATGCTTGTCTCTTCCTATTCACACTGGTGATTCTCTTCCACTTTTTCGGCCGGCTGTCCAACCCACTTCCGGTGTCGGTGATTTGGGACTTCTCGTCACAGATCGCATTTTCTGGTTGTGCACAATTTCTGCCTATGCGTTTTCCCATTTGCATGTTTGGTGGTTTTTCGTTACACTTCTCTGGTATTATGTTTGTGCAGTTCTCTATGCACACCAGGCCCTGTACGCATGTGTTCCCTCTATGCACATCTAAAACTCAATTTGTCATCTCCTCTAGTCGTGAGTTTCATGCACGAGTTCATTATCTCTACTAGTTGTGAGATTTGTGTTCAGTCATATCTAAACAAAGTTCATTGCCTTTGGTCGGCTGATCCGCATTGCACCTAAACACTCATAATTGTCTGGGAGTTTTGCACCTTCTGATTCCTGCTCAATCTGGTCTGCTCGTGTTGACACCATTCATAGTTGTTTTCCACTGCAACTTAGCTTTTATTTTGTGATTTTTTGTTTTGTGGTTGTCACCATTCTTTTAGCTTTCCCACTAGTTCTGTTTGTCTTGTTGGGTTCAACATTATGCTTCTATTTGACAAGAACAACTTTGTCTTATTTCAAGCCAAACAACCAAATGTTGTCTCGCTGCCAGTTCCAGTTTGTTTGTTGGTCATATGTCCAAGTAATTCTTATCAGTGTGTTTTTTGCCTTGTCTCAATTCGGTATCTAATGGTCTCAAATGGCAGGCTCCCTAATTACCAGTGTCAGCACTGTCGATATTAGTGTCCAATAGTCCCAACGTCCAGCCAGCGCAATGGTTGAGCTGCCAGCACCATTAATAGAAAATTTTATGAACCGTCCCACAACTAAGTTGGTTTTTCCTGGTTCTGGTTTGTGGTGACTCACTAATAGTGATTATGGTTTGTTCGTGACTCGGCCAATAGTGGTTCTTGTTCTTGGTCCCCATATTACAGTGCTTTTGGGTGTTTCTTTGGTGCTATTGGTACTGTTTAGTTGCGCTACAGTTGTTTCCAGACCTCAACACCACTTAATCCTTTCGATTTGGTTTGAAATTGTGGCACCTCCCAGTTAAAGCCTCAATTACCAAAGAGCTGGTCTACTGTCCTTACTGTTTGGTTTTCCTGAAGTTTGTGAATGTAAGTTGTGGTTTTGACACTAGTTTTGTCTCGGTATTTATTTATTTTTCTCTTTAAAGGGTACATTTGTAACAAACTTAAAGCTTATTAAATTTTAGCTTGACTCGTAGTGTTAGAATATATGAAACTCTCATCTGAGAGTTTATCCGATCTTATCAGAGAGTATCTTGAATTATCTCGTAGGATTAGGTTTAGATCACTTTGCTAATATCATGATTAATATCCCAATACAAATAGGATTAGAAGTACTATATCCCTATAAATAGGGGTAGGTGATTAACCTTTTTGTATCATCAAATCACAATCATATTTTAAAGTCTTTATTTTTTTCTATTCCTTCTTTTATCTAAAACTCATAACTTCAACATATAGAGTAAAGATAAATTTCATGAAAGGACAAAACAGAAGTTGACGTAAAATAAGGATAAAACATAAGAAATAAAAGAAATGTGCAACTGCTCAAGAGAGCTCCCAATTTTTCTAGCAAGCTTCCTCAAAGTTTGACTAAGCACAAAAGGTGAATCACACAAGCTAAAGAAATTCTTCCCAGAAGACCCCAATACAGAGGTTATCTCCAAATTTCCATTATAATGATAAACTGCTCCCTTTCATCATCACTTAAATTGCAGACAGCCAACCCCCCCCCCCCCCCCCAACAATCCAAATCAATTAAAGTGATGCTCTGAAATTCAATTTCAACCAAAGATGTCAGACTGCAAGAAAGATCGCTGTTGCTTACCTCATTCTCCTTTCCAAACTATTAATTCACTCCGTGGTGCATATAGGGTAGCGGCTCGTTCCTCTGCCTCAGTATCATTTACGACACCACGACATTTTGGGAAGCCACAGTAACAAGGAAGCCGTTCATCTATTGAAAAAAATCTATCACATGAATTAAAGAAAGTCAGCACAATATTAAATCATGAAGAATTATAATATATTAGGAAAGTGTGATGCTACACACACAACTAAAACCAATACAAAAGTGAGTTTAGTATGGTTTTTTTTGTGCATGTATCTTCACTCATTTGAAGAAGAGGGCAACCTATAATCATATGTAAGCTCTTCCCATTGTTTAATGTCCCTTTTTGCAAATATTATAATATGCTCATCACCATTAACACTTATGACTCTTGAATAGCAATTTGGCTGCATGGAAATGAAAATAACAGATAAGTAATTGATTCATTTCTTCAGCAATGAAAGTTGCATGGCTACTTCAGAAGATAAATAAGTCGAATTGCAGTATTTCCAAACTAAAGTCAAAATATAATGTTGGTTTAACATCAGGATAGGTGTATAGCAGCATTATCCACGCAATATACTTTCATTTGATGGGACACTATACTTATAGTCTTTTACTAATTAAATTGTTCCCACAAAATATAATCTGTCTTATTGAAAGTCATTTAACATGTATGTAGAAGCTATGAATCTGTTACTATGCTGCAAGACAAGGCTAAAGTTTCCTCAAGAATATAAATCCTCCATAACAAAAATTAGAAACCTTCTAGACTCCAATCTCAAATAATTAGCTAAACACTGTGATTCAATTTCAAAACCACAATCAAGTGAATCTCATACATCAAATGAAGAAGGCAGATTAAAATGGTAATGTTTAACAAGCATGAATGGATTAATCGGAAAATGTAAAAAAGGGGGAATGGACGCACTGCACAGGAATGATTAATCAAATGAGCAATGCTTCCAGCTCTAGTAGCATCAATGACTCGTTCATCATCAATCCGAAACATGTAAGTTCCAGCACCCTGCATAAGGGCAAGAGACACGAGTTACTAAATCCTGCACAAGCATATACTTCACATTTGAGAAGGTACAATAGTTGAAACACCCTTGTTTCATGTTGACAATCAAAGGTTCCACAAAAGTTCAACATGTTGATACATTATTTCCAAACAAATTAGCTGTGACAACAATGTCAATCTTAATACTAGCAGAATTGATGTTAGTGTTGACAGATTGTGTGCTCTGTTACTTTTGAATTATATTCTAGAAGGCTCAAGATCAGATCATTCTGATCAGACCTGATTCTGCAGTTGAGAGTAAGATAAGATTATTTAAATCCTATATGATTCTCCCTCAATAATAAGATATATAATTTTCTTCTCCTAAAATTATTGTTTCCCTCTCCTAAAATCACATTTAGGAGAAGGAATGAATGGGATTTAAAGTAGTTGGAAACTTATAATTAGTTAGGGTGGTCGGTTAGTTAGCGGGGATGTCGTGTTAAAAATAGGAGAAATAAGAATAGAAGGGGGAATTCGGAACATTTGATAGCAGTTTGTGAAAGGAGAAATCCTTTGTAGAAGGGGAAACCCTAGGAGGAGAAACCTCTCTTATCATCATTCTTCCAATAAAAATGTGTCCTTTCTTTTCATTTCATTCTTCAATGTTCAAATCATTTCCTAGGTCTCAAATATTTGATAATACAAAAACACTTACCACCAAAGAATTGTATATGAAGCTCTCTCTCCAGTCAGCTATAGGAGGTCTGACAAGTTCACCTGTGTATTCAATCACCTGAATAAATAAAATCAGTGGGTCAATCCTTTAAAGGTGAAATGCTCTAATACAAATGAGATTCATTCAAACGAAAAATATTCTTACCATATCTCCACCTTTATATGGATGCTTTGCAAAGATGCCAAATCCATGAATTCTTGATTTACCTAAAATTAAATAAAAACACATTTATTTTTAACGGGAACACTCCATGGCTAAATCTCAAATTATAACCCTCCTTTCCAGTAAAAAATAACATTCTACTAAAAATATACAATCTCCCTTTTCCCCACCACTGTCAAAAAAATATCAAAGACAAACATTCCTACCAAATGCTAGTTGTTTCCGAAAGGTTTCCCTCATGTACTTATATTTCTCAGCAACAGAAAGTATGCTGTCTGAAGCACCAACCAGAGAGGTTCTCAGCCTTAGTTGGCTACTAAAGAATTTAGAGCAGACTCCTCTGCCAGAAGGCTCTTGGTTGTTTAACAATCCATGTTGGCAGTATCCACCTACTAAGTAAGGTTGATTCTCCACAAACAAACGTTTCAACGATGCAGCTGCAAGTGCTTCAGGTTCTTTTCGACCTCTCCTGCCAAAGAAATCATATGGCTCTGTACAAGCAGAAGAATAAAAGACATTTGTAAAGAAAAGTCATTTTTATTATTTAAATTGAACAGCTTATTATAAAGCAGGAGAAAGGCCAAACAAAGAGAATTAGAGAACAGGAAGTGCATTTCCTTTGGCCAATATGAGAGCTAAAAATAGAGAGATAAGAACATCCAGCAATTTTACCAAAAAAGATGCATCCTAAATGCAAAAATCCTCAAAAGGAACAGGGGGCCCTTCTTATTTATGCATGTATTTTCATGGCCTTGCGTTGAAACTAAGCATTAATGCAAAAAGCACCCTTAACCAAATGACAACCTAATCAACTCCAAACACAGCACAAGTTGGACAAGTATTTTGAGCAAGAGATAGAATGAGAATCTTTAAGATCAGCAAGGAAGCACAAACACTTCAACAGCAAATTAATTTGGTATGAATCGAGGGCACTGGCCATTAATTTGGTATGTATCGAAGCATAAGTGAGTGAAGTGATACGCGGTGTAACAGCAAATTAACTAAGAGTTTCCTCTCGCTGGATGTAACCTCTGTTTTGTTTTTCCTTGGTTGCTGAAGATTATGCATGTAACAAATAAAATTGACAAATTGGTTAAGTAAAACAACTTCCAAATATCATACCACTTCTAGCACAACCAGATGGATTGAGTGGTGGTTCATAGTCTGAACATTGACCAGTAATTCGAACACGTTCATCGGCTACAGAATGTTCATGAGATGGCTGCCTATGTTTCTTGCAGAAAGAAAGCAAGCGAATGCACTGATCCTCATCATCATCAACAGAAAGTAGATAGAGCCTGTCCTCATTCTCAAGCTATAAATCATAAAATTTTAAATATAAATAATTGCAAGAGAAATAAATTTTTAGCTATCAAACTTTGGAAGTCAAGATAAAAAATATAAATAATTGCAAGAGAAATAAATTTTTAGCTATCAAACATATATTGAAAAAGCAAAAAGGAAAAATACCTCGACACAGAGACCAGCTGCGCGTGCACAAAGTGGATGATATGCGACTCGACAAGAACTGTTTGAACACTGTAGAATTGACATTTGGAGAGAAAAATCACCATGATAATTTAGAAAACAATAAGAAATTGCTCTAGTATAACAAATACTAGCCAAACCCCTTGCATGTGTAATAAATAAATGTGTGTGGAAGGTGCATTAAGTCAGAGACGACAGAAGCTAATATTGACAATACATATATATATATATATATATATATATATATGGATGGCTAAGATTAGTTCATTTTAATGCCCTAGCTTGATGCAGCAGACACAGATATAACCTTCTCAAAACATGTCAATGAAATTCATGGATATTTTGATTGTAAATTAAGGCAGAAGGCGGTTTTTAATGTGGTTTAGTTGGTGTAGATTTGGTGTTCCGGGTGCAAAGAATTAAGTTGCCTATTGACCGGGCAAAAACCTAATTAAACTATTCTTCAACTAAAAACGCAAACAACTTACTTGGATGCAGGCACCATAAGATACACCACATATGCTGCATAACAACTTCCAACGATCCTGTTCATACACAAAATTTACAGGATTGGAGGGGAAGGAATTAAAAAAAACATTTGGTATATGTACTGACTTAGAACTAAATGTAACCCCTGACACAAGCAATCTGGCGAAATTAAAATAATGTAAATTTTCACAGCATGAAAACACTGAAACGCAAAAAGAAAAAGAATGATAGGTATAACAAGTTATAAAAGCCAACCTTACTAATTCTACTCAAACCATCAATAGGCTCCATTCTCTTGATATCAGCTAAGCAGGTTTCTGGCAAAAATTCTAACCCTTAGCAACCATAAGCAAACTAAGGAGACTAAAAGAGTACATAAAGTCATAAACAAACAAACCAGGTATCCACATGGCACAAGCCAAATGAGCCCACCGCCCATCAGTTGTAGGCTTCATCGCACCACCTAGAAGAACCGCAATTACAATAATCAATGACATGTGATTAAAAATTTTAACACAACATGAAAATTAAAGTCTCGGAATACCTATGAGCGGACATAAGCAACAAGGTGGGGGAGGAGCACTCGAACGACATAATTTGCACAACCATAGCACTCCATTAACAGGTTCAAGTTCTCCATAGCACCTACCATGGACCTGAGTGAACAGTATAATCCACGGCTCAATATCAATAAATGGATTAAGTAGTATAGATTTATTGGTTCATTAAGCAGTACCAAACAGATTTAAACCTTTACTAATGTTACATAATTAGTAATAATCGAGGCGTAAAAGGTGGTATAAAGATTTGTGAAGGTCATACCATCATTCTGCATTTGTCACACTGCAGAAACAGATTGTTCTCGTACTCCTTACAACATAAATAACTCACATTTAGTAAGCAAAAAATAGAATCAAATTATAAGAAAACAAGCAAGAAATATAACAATATTTCTATTTTCTTTGAACAAATTTGGTCAACGGAATAAAGGGAAAATAAGAAATAGAAAAGATAACTAAAAGAACATGCAAGAATGTAAAAACAAAAGCAGGAAATCTAGAGGATTAAAGAAGGGTGGGCTTTGTACCTCATCCATATGGCACACATTGCACTTATCGAGATCAAACCAATTAATATGGACCTGTCTATAACCAATAGGCAATCTGGAACCTAACTTGGAAATTGAGCGCTTCGAAGAGACTTTGGATTTAGATAATCCCTGGAAATAACACTTACTTTCAGTGAACATTAAGCATCGGGACACAAGTTGAAAAGTGTGTATATAGCAAAAATATTGGGTTATATCAAAAGCTTGAAGATAGCATATTGAATAAACGAGAGAAGGTGAAAGATGGAATATGAAACTAATCCTTTTTAAATGGGGAAACTAAAAAATGATCCTAGTGTAGCCAATAACAATTAAAAAAAGTCCTTGCATAGCGAGAAGGGAAGCAGGTGAGTGGTTTGACAACAACTACAAAGCGTCAACTTCTTTATACAACAATAACCAAGTTTTAACCCCCTAGATGGGTCCAACTACCTGAATTGGTCAACGCCAGGGATACGTATCAAAATTGAAATTATCTTTAATTCACTAACTCTCCTAAGGGATAAAGAACGATATTTCATGGTTAATTATGCTATTTTCCAAAATATTAATTGTGTTCCAGTTAGTTCAAAACTGAGAATTAACTTATAATAAAACAGCACACCTGTATAAGTTTAGCCACTTTAGGATTGGAGAAACCAAACATATCAGACCCAGATTCATAGCCACTTTCTACCTCACTGTCAGCAACAGAACCTTCAGAAACACCCTTTTCCATTTCCTTTATCCTTTCGTATACTTGATTCCAGCAAGCAGATGGTGTGTGACCATTGAACTACAGTAGAACATTTACAACAACAATAATACAAGCCATAGGTATTAGAGGTTCTTTTCTATTATCTTTTACATGATAAGGGAAAAACCATGTCAAAAAGTAAGGTAAGTTAGTTAAGCAATTTAACAATTAACAAACACAGAATTCATGCTATCAAAGAGGTATGGGGTATGCCATAGGATATGTTTTTTTTGCATCAGAGAAAAAACAACGTTTCAATTTTAAATTTTCATGAGAAAAATAAATGTCAGCATGTGGAAAGCCATGTCTTATAATAAATACTAACCTGCTCACCACCATCAACCGTCACTCTAAATAATGGTCTGGCTTTGCATTCTGGATCTCTCAAAACCTCCATCTTATAAGGGACAGATACTTTAGGGTCTAAAGAACCAAAAAGCAGGGGAAAAAAGAAAATGACAGAATCAGAATAGTTTGAATTCAAATATGAAGGATATATATATATACACACACATATGACATGTTGATATTTTTTAGAACATTCAAAAAATCAAAACAAAAGGACAAAAACATCTTAAACCAAAGTCCAAAACAGTAAGAAAAATATGCTTCACCAGTAACTGAAGTGAACTTCCTCACTGCCGTGTACCCTTCAGGCCACATGGATCTCCCATCCCTAAAAGATGAAGAATCTTCAACTATTTTTCCTGAAACAAAAAGGAGTTAAATCCCTGTCACTAGTGTGTCGATTTGGCAGTCACCAAATTTCCAATAACAAAGAAGTAACTTAGTAAAATATTGCATTAGCAAAAAAGGGTTTGCAGTTTTTTATATACATAGCATCATATGACTGACTGATTCATGAAATTTGTTTAGCATATTAATGAATATAAGTTACGCAAACTCGTAAAGGTATAGAATGGCTTCCCTCACTAAGGTCAAGTTTTTTGTTAGGTCACTGGTACTCAACACATTTAAGACAAACTTCCTTGCTGCAAATTCATGGGCATCATACATACTGCTTTTTCGCGTAACTTGTTATGTGCGCCGTTCTTTGCAAGTATAAGTTTTTCCCTACTTTGCAGTCTTTGCAAGTATAAATTTTTCCCTACTTTGGAGCAGTTTTTCATAGTTCAATGCGAAATTTTAGTAAATATTTTGTGCATTTGATTGGAGTACAACGCTTGCAATCAAGGGTGTCTCTTTATCCCAAAACTTGCTATAACATGAATACAGGATTATATTTATCATCTCTCCTTGGCATTCAGATCATTGATGTTTCAAGGAACTTGCGATTTCCAACATGCAAAAGGATGTTTCAAAGGGAGCCGTTTCAAGAACTCAATTTATTCAATGACAAAAGAAAACATAGATTTGAAGTGAATTAATTAAATATTGAAAGGTTATATTTTGATGGTTTTCTTGGAATCAACAAGGGAAATCAGAAAACAGCTATATGATGCAAGCATCAACAATAAAAAGAGATCCTGATTGTCAAAAAAAACAATAAAAAGAGATCCAGTCAGGGGGGAAAAGGCTAATTGAAGAAATTCATAAGACAAAATACTAATAATCTTGAAAATTTACCAAGGCTTATAATTTGCAAGCCTCCTACTTCATAAGGAAAGGTTTCAATGTTGTGATGTGCTGCCCAAGTCCCTTTGTCATTTAAAAGATCTTCACCTGAATCTGTACATCCTCCATCCTCTCCACTTACATTGTTACTGTCATCAGCTGTACATCTTCTCTGCAACTCTAGCATCTCCAACGGAAGCTTCTGTTCACTTAAATACCTGTTCGAAACGATTGCAAACAAACAACTTGAGCAACCATTGGAATTTTTTTCAATTCTGAGTATCAAAGTAAAGAATTTGAAATGCTACATTACTGAGAATGAAGAGTAATAATAATGTTAAAATAAGCCAGCTAGACCATATACACAGAAGATGAATGTGAGAGTACGGGATACATAATGTCTTTAGAACTACCCTCAGCAATTAAAGCATGCATATAAAACATGGTGCACTAGAATGAATCTAAGACCACAAGTCATTGAAAACTGAAAACATCGACCAGACAGTTGAGATACTAAACAAGTTGAAAGAAGAAGCTAGGTGAATAGAAAGGAAAAGCAGTTCATCCAGACTTTCTTCCCGAGTTTAATATAGTTTATTATTATTCCACAATGCAATTTTTGTATAATGTCCACTCTAGCACAATAAGGACCTATGATAAACCTGAACCTGAAACAGCATGACGTGCAAAAAATCGCACTAACCTTGTCCAACAAAATTGCAATGGCAACATATCAATGTTTCCAGCTTTTGATGTTCAAGTTAACAAATGTGGGAACCAATAAAGAGAAGAGAAAAAGCAAGATTAAATTACCTTTTTGCCTCTTCTAAGCCTTCAACAAAACTATGTTTCTTGCACTTCGAGTGTAGATCTGTAAGAAGTCCACTCAGAAATGATTTCACCTGTTGCAGTCTAACCCTGGAAGACAGGAAGAAGATGGTTCACCAAAAAAGGGGAAATGAATATACTGTATGAAGAAAACAATTTCCACTATCTAATGTATAAAGAAAACAATTTTCACAAAGCAATAAGCATAAAAACAATTTTTTTGTTAGTTTTAACAGAATATTAAACCTTGCAAAGTCGTGGGTGCCAAAAAATTGGACAGGAACTGATCCTCCTCCTATAATCGTTTTTAAACCCTTACAGTTGCTAGCAAGTGATTCATCCAGAACAACAGCAGGCCACATTGCATAACCTGCAAAATAAACAAAATAACAGAAAGGCGCATCAACTTTAGCGGTTGCAAAATTACCAAAATCTAATTGTAACTGAAAATGCATGTAATAAACAAACAGGCAATTGCCATAGTATAGATTGCATACCAAGCTTCTTCGGTATGATACCAGATATAACTTAATAATTTACCATATCAAGTTTAGATGTATAAGTACAGAATCACAGCAACAGAAACAATAAAAGAAGTTCCTAAAAGAGAGATTGTACTAAAATTTGAAGAAAAAAAAGAACAAACAAGTCAAATAAAGGTATCCACACACAATAATCTGTGAATGGTATAACTGAACAAGATTGAGCATAAACCTGTTAGCTTGGCCCATACGATATCCCCAGGCTCAAAGTCTTGACAATCATCCAAACTTGCAGCCAGTGCAAGCATCTCTTCAACATCATAATCAGAGACATTACTGTCACGAACTTTGGCATAACTCAATTTTAAACGTTTCATGTCGTCACGGGAAACATGGTATTTTACATTTTCGTTTGAGAGAATTAAATTTTCCTCATCTCCGTCATCATACTTGACCTGCACATATTTCTTTATCAGTGAAAGGAAGAAATCTCAAATAACATGTGTAATATCGTCAAATATGTTCAGTCATAAATGCACAAAACTTTTGTTTGCATCTATTCGAATCATTTGAGCAATAACATAGATAAGTAAGTACCGTACATGATGTATCTTATTTTCCCTATCATAACCTTTGACATAGCCAGTGTATGATCTTGAATCCATGGGCCAATAAACCTGCAAAAAACAAGGTTGACATTGATGAACTGTAGTTATATGAACAAAATCAGTATAATGAACATAGAATAATTAAGGGTGCATTTCTGTTGTATCCATTTTTAAATGCTGCACCAGTGCACCATATAATGTTGCTGTTTGAATGATAGCAAATGAAAAAGTTAAACCAATCTAACGGTTATAATATATTGTGCACAAGTGCACCATTTAAAAATGGAAGCGCTGTAAATGCCACCCAACTATATATAACCCTAAAGTTACAGAACATTGCCTTGCATCTTAATCCGACAAATGCCTCGGGATCAGCATCATCAAAACTCAACCTGCAATAAGTACAGACAGCATTCATGTGAGATTTCCTCCTCCCTAATATCTGGATCCTCTGCAGCCTCTCCAACCAAACCAAACCCCAGCCATTGCATTAATCTAACGACTGAGAGTAATATATTTCCACCATTATATTAAACCAACTGTCGAGGTTTGGCTAGAGAAGCTGCAGAGGATCTGGGGTGACCCAAAAAAATCATATACCCACAAAAATATATCACCTAGCTTTATTCACAAAACTAAACATTCCCATTTCCCTGGACATTTAAGCAAAGTTCATCCCATAGAGTTTTGGTATTTACCGTCTAAACAAACACTGCATTTCCAAAAATCACACGCAATAATTCCTCTTTGGAAACCACGAATAAGTTTAACATTCACAAAAAATTTCCTCCTTCCAATCACATATATATCATAAACCTAAAAACTAAGAGCTAAACGTTTAAGCAGAATTGAAGTTCACATAGCCTTCTTATCAAGAATCCAAAAAACAACACTTACAAATACAAAAAAACACACAATACAAAAATTAAATTCCCGTTTAGAGAGAGGAAACTTACGCAACCCATCTCTTCACGGCCTGAGATTCAGGCATTAATCTGGGAAGCTTAACAACAGAACCACACTTGCTATTGTTGCCATCAATACCAGAATTCCCAATTTGAGTGCGACATTCCCTCAATCGAGGTCCATCTAGATTCCTCGTCGCATTCCAATTAATCCCTAATCTCTCCAACTCGGTGCTCCCAATTTTCCTCTTCTTATGCACAAGACCTGGCAGTGAATGACAAAACGACGGCGTCGGAGAGGAACGCCTCTTACGGCGGCGAGAGTAAACGTATAGAATAGGAGGTTTAGGGTAAACTACAGTAGAGGACGTTGTAGCTTTCTTATTATCAAGCGGTGAATCGATTTCGCCGTTATCGCTGATATTGTCGTTGTCGTTGTCGTTGGTGGTTGTGGTGGTGGTGATGCTGAGCTTACGAGCTTTAACCTTCTTGGACATGACGTTAGAAGAGCCACTGCAAGGTGACGTGGCGGAGTAGAGGTGATCGAGAGGAAGGTAACGAATGGGAGTACCGCGCGTGGTATGCACGTCGATGTTAGTGTCTTCTTCGCCGCCAACTCCAACACCAATCTCTTCAGATTGGGGAAGGAATGCCATGGGTGAACGAAGAAGAAAGAAATTCGAAATTCAACAATGTTAGGGTTTTTGTTTTTCTGAGAGAAAGAAAATAGAATAGAAGAAGAAGAAGAAGAAAGTGTACGTGGTGGTGTTTTGTGTGGTTTTTGTTTTTTTTTGGCTTAGAAGGGGAGGGGTTATTGTTATTGTTTGTTTGGTATTTTGGTATTTCACCAAAAAAAATGGGTTTCCCGCCGTGTTATTTGCAGGACTGAATCACTCACTCTCTCCTCTTCTTTGTTCAAAGTGAAACTGAGGGGACTGCTGTTAAATATTATTTTCATTATCATATTATCATATAAAATAAAAATATCCTATCATATATAGTGTAGATTATATGAAAATTATATGAACGAGTGAGAATGACAACTTCTGCATAAGAAAACCATGCCAAGCTTAGCTCTCCCACTTGTTAGGTGTTTGCTTTGATAGTTAATGTGTTGAATTGAAAGAGAAGAACAAAAATACTAATTAATAGGAAGGAAAAACGATAATAGTTAACACTAAATATTACGTTGCATTGTGGAGATAATAGTTTTTAACACTAAATATTGTAATATTTGCTTTTTGTCTCGAAATATTAGTTACTCTCCTCCTACTGCAGAATAAAATCGTACCTTGGTGCAGTCGTTGCATCAGCTACTACTCTACCACCATTGGATTTGTGTCTCCACACTCACTATCCATTAACAACCCTTGATTTGTTTTTTCCAAAAAAATTAAAGAAAAAAAGTAGGTATACTATGGAGAATTTGTTTGACAAGATTAGAAGTAAAAAAACGTAACTGGAGAGATGGAGATAGATAGATGACTGGCGACTGCAACTAATCTCCACCTATGAGAATCTAGAAAAAAAAAACATGGAAATAACGGAGAGAGAGGTGAAAGAAGTAAGATAGAGATATATAGTGTTTGCTTGATTAATCTTTTAAAAACAGTTTTTTAGTAAGAAAGAACAAATTTGATATTTGCTAATTTTTTAAAAAACAAAAAAATTAATGTTTTTAGTGGTTTTTTTGATTATTTCTATAGTAATTATCGTCTTTTATTTGAAATATTGTTTAATTTGCTTTTTTTATAGGAAGAATGACGATGAACGAAAAGATGAAAAAACAAGCTTCTTGAGTTGAATCGTGTAATTTTGGCATGAGTAGATGATGTGTGGCAAATGCAAAGGAGTTTAAATGATTGTATGTGACTCTAAGAAAATATATTTGCAAACTAGCTCAATGCACGATTTTGCATTCACCACGAGAGAATGTGCATTGCAACCTCCGCATGTTGGCCTAGTCTTCTCCCTCCCCCCCCCCCCTCTCTCCAACGACTAATGTGCCTATCTGTAAAGACAAACTGGCGCTCATGTTAGCAAGTGTCTCAGCCCTATGATAGGAATAACAAATGCCTTTATGCAAAAATGTGAGTCTATTTATTTAGAGTTGGCTTAAGTGAGGAATGATATGTATGTTGTGTCGAGATTAGACAATGGGTAAAGATAGTGGGTTTTTCCCCCTTCCACATCTCTCTTGCGTGACTTTCCATTTCTTTTATTCTCGTGAAGTTGTCTTCTTCTTTTTCTTATCATGGGTTTGAGTTCTCTTGTCCTTTCTTTTCGTTTCACATGTTCTTCCTTTTGCATATCCTTCAATGTATTGAAGCATCCACTATGAAGTATTGTCATGGCCTTTCTCAAGATCTTTTGATGTTCGTTCATACAAATTTGACAGTGGGTTGAAGTGTCGGATCATGTCAAATAGTGAGTTGAAGTGTCAGATCTTGTCAGACAGTGGTATGGTCTTAATCTCAATAGAATGTCTATTTTACCTCAAGGCAAATCTAATTTTTAAAATTATGTTACTTTTTATAATAAAAAAAAAGTCACATTTTATGACTTTTTCGGTATTGCCAATCAAATAACTTCACATATTAAGTTGTAAAATGATGTATTTTCATGTTTTGTGAGTGGTACGTATTCACCCAATTTGTTAGCTATGTATATGGGATCCCCAACTTCTCTGTGCTAGTACATTTCCCTACAAAAATTTGTGTCGGTATCACATATCAACATATTGTAGTATTCATTTGTTCAGTACATTACGTGTTTACTTTAGCTATGTTACTGTGGAAGTTTCACGTGCTTAGAGAAGACACATAGTTTTAGTAAAATATTATGATAAATTTTGTGGCAGTACATGTTAAAAACCGGGGTCTCTTCCATTAAGTCAATGCACAAAAGACATGTAGAGGAGATTTCGGTCGTTATCTCTTAGTCGCTTCTTCTATGTTGTGTGATTCAGGGGGTATGGGTAGGTGGCATGAAATTTTGGTTAATATCACGAAGGTAGTTGCTATGTGTACAAAGGGTTATGGTGAGTGTAAAATAGCACTTGATTGGTTTTTTATACTTAACAAGTTTTTTGTTTTGCCATTTCACTTTTCTCCTTAGAGGGTTTACCATCTCAAGTAATAGGGAAAGGTGTTTGTTAATATTTATTTTGTTTATTGATTTGATTGATAGAGGGATGGTTTGTGGAAGTGTTTATTTATTTTGTCTATTAATTTATTTGATTCGCTACAATATTTTGTGATGGTCTAAAAACTGTTATTGTAGACAAAAATAGGCAACCGTTTTATATTATGTTGGTGCAAGTGCAACACACTAAATTTTATATTTTGTATTGCACTAGTGAATATATTTATTAATTGAATATTATATTATAGTTAAAAAAACTATTGTTTCCAAAAAATATATTTATTGATATAGTTAAACTCATCGATAGATTTGGTTCATAAAAAACCCGCTATAGATAGGACAACTAGATTACAATTAAGACTTCATAGAAGTGGAGACCTAAACCTTATATGTTTCACTTGTCTTACATTTGCGCTGTTGTGCTTAACATGCCCATCTAAACATATGTTCTAGCATGGCTATGCTTCTTTCCTTAAATGATGTAGAGCATCTTTTTTCTTTTAAAGAATAATTAATTAAAAAGAAAAAAATATATTTTTTTATAAGCAATGATTTATTGATGGGAGCAATAAATCAACCCCAATACAACGACGGTAAATCAAAAATTATTGATACAATGAAGGGCGTTGTTCCATCAAAAAGAGTCGAAATAGCTAGAATGTCTACCAACTCCAAAATATACATTTAATATGAGCCAAAATGGAATCAAAAGTAACATCTCCCCCTAAACACACACTCATTTCAGGGCTAGCCAAATACACCAGCAGGCTGACAACCAAATCAAATGTTTGACCTTCCTCGCTTAGATCCTTTGCACAAGTCTCCAAAACAAATAAAATGTTGCACTATAACATGTGAAATGGGTACCTGAATATCTAACCAACTGTTAATCTCATACCACACCTTTCTCGCAACATTACAAAAAGTATGATAGTCGTTGCTTATTTGTGTCTTTCTTTTCACAAAATTTGTGTCTTTTTCTTTTCACAAAATTTGAGTGTATGTTTGAATTGCAAAATTTATGTGTCCACACTTATTTGTGTGTCCATACTTATTTATACATTTCTTGGTTTCACACTTGTGTTGGGGTTGTAGTTGAGTCCAACATAGGTTTTTCTATTGGAGTCTCTTCCTCTCCCAAGTAACACACAAATTCTTTTTAAAAGAGCTTTTCTGAAACAAATTTATGGGAATGGATTCTCTCCATTAACATTTTGGTGAAGTAAAAGAGTTTTTCACACTTGCATTTTGGATGATGGGAGGTTGACTGATGGTCGAGGCACATGACCTTCAATCTAGGCGCAGAGCATCTCGAAAGTGCAGTTTCATATAAAAGCAGCATGGAAGATGCAATGGATCTAGCATAACATGAGGTATATGTTAGACCTCTTAATATTCTTTAAATTTGTACTATTGAACCTCTATTTTGGTAACAACTCTGCAAAGGACATTTCAATATAATTTTGTTTGTTTAGTATATAGTATTTATGTTGTGATTATTGTTAACATTTGTATTCTGTTTTGACAGGTAAAAAAGAGGTTCAGCACATAATTTTTTAATAGGTCGGATCATATGGTTGCAATCTTTTTTATATCCTCAATTGAGGAAAATTGAAAGGTTAAACGCGAAGGAGTTCGCTGCTCATATTTTTGATGGGTTGGAAATTGATGTGCAAGTCACAAATGTTGCCATACATCATATCCTTATCCATAATGCACTAAAATGCTAGTGGCTATTTTTTAATTGTAGGTGAATGGTGCTAGACTGTGAGGTATCAAATGAGGGAATATTCGCGTGTGTGTTTCATTGAGTGAAAAAGAGTATATATGGGTTACAAGTAACGGTAACAGAATTAGTTACTGATAGGCAGTAAAAATGCTAATTACAATTTAACCCCTAAATGTAAGGCTAACACACACTCAACACTAAACAATATCTCAACAATCTCTCCCTTAAACTGATTTCCCATTACATACAGCAAATCAGTTTAACATTGGTTCTTTGCACATTCCCAATTGTTCTCTTAGCCTCACAAAACTCTCTGCACTTAGAGATTTTGTGAACAGATCTGCAAGCTGCTCCTTGGTGCCACATTGTTTCAGTTCTATTGCTCCACCATTCACCAGCTCCCTTATGTAGTGATACCTGACTTCTATATGCTTGCTGCGGCCGTGTAGAATTGGATTTCTTGAAAGCTTTACTGCTGAACTGTTATCACACATAATCAGAATGCTGTCTACAAGTGTCTGCCCAATTTCATTCAGGATCTTCTTCATCCAAACTTCTTGGCAAGCTGCTGCATTTGCTGCCACAAATTCAGCTTCAGTACTAGATAATCTGACAATAGGCTGCTTTTTTGAAGCCCAAGCCACTGCACCATTGCTCAACAGAAAAGTGTACCCAGATGTACTCTTTCTATCCTCTAGATCACCTGCATAGTCAGAATCAGTGTATCCAACTAAGGTATTGTTCCCTCCCTTCTTGTACATAATGCCAAAATCCAATGTACCTTGAAGGTGCCTCAAGATTCTCTTGGCTTCCAACCAATGTGTATGAGTTGGATCACTCATATACCTGCTAATCAGACACACAACATGCATAATGTCTGGCCTAGTAGCAATTATATACATCAGACTTCCCACAAGTTGTTTATATAAGGTGTTGTCTACCTTTTCTCCACCCGTATCCTTTCCCAATTTGCAGCCAGGCACCATAGGAACTCTTACAGGGTTACAATAAGCCATTTCAAACCTTTTCAACACATCTGCTGCATACTTCTTTTGGCTTATCCAGATTCCTTCATCAAGTTGAGTGATTTCAATACCTAAGAAATACTTCATCTTCCCCAAACCAGTCATAGAAAACTCTTTCATCATTGACTTCTTGAACTCAGTCATTAAATTCTCATCATTCCTAGTAAACACTAAGTCATCAACATATAAACTCACAATCAGAATTTTACCATTCTTGCCATACTTCAGGAACAGTGTCTGCTCACTCTTGCTTGCTGTGAATCTCTGCTGCACAAAATATGCTTCTATACGACTGAACCATGCCTTAGGGGCTTGCTTTAGTCCATATAAAGCTTTGTGCAATTTGTATACTTTGTTTTCTGCTCCACTCTTCACATACCCTTTAGGTTGCTCAACAAATACTTCTTCAATTAGTCTTCCATACAAGAAGGCTGATTTGACATCAAGTTGGTACAAAATCCACCCCTTTTGAGCTGCAAGAGCTATGATTGTTCTAATTGTATCCATTCTACTTACTGGAGCATAGACCTCTGTATAGTCATGTTGGTGTAAGCCCTAGTGGCCAATCTATTTTGAATAGATTATTAGTTGTATCATGATTTTATGTCATATATTTGATATATGTGTAAGGCATTATTTATTATGTTATAAGAGTATATCATAATAAAGTCCTTAGAATAGATAGTTCGTTCAATAGAGCATTAAATGTGATTTGATCGTGAGACCCCATTGAATTATAGAACGCTATTCTTGAAGTATCCGTAGTCGAAGTATTATTGTTAACAAGGACAACAATAATGCATAGAGGCTATTGTGTTGATGATTGATGACCACATCTCACGAGTCATGGATATGGAGATATCGAATCATAACACAAGTATAAATATTAGGAGTAATATTTATACTGGATTGACCCACCATGAGAATGCTACATAATTGTTGTGTAAGTGTCATTAGCGATTCTCATGCGGCCATTGTGAGTAGTCCTTCGACTTGAAGTCACTACGATCCCTATATGTGAAGTTGTAGACTTTAAAGCCATCAAACGTTGTCCGTGACAGGACAATCATAAAGGTGGTTATTGGGCCTGCAATGAACCATGTGGAGGGGTGTGAGTGATGTAGATAGGATTCGTCCCTCCTACATAACAGGAGTTATGTCTTGGGCCTATCGATAGAGTGAGACCGTGGAAATGCATGGCCATGCTATAATGGACCAGTATGTGATATTGCGTTCATTATTATTTACGTGTCTACTCTGGGATCGATAAATAAATAATTGGACTTTGCAAGTATGACACACATTGTGACTTGCGTTCAATTAGACATTTGGACGAAGGGACAATTACTGCACGATAAATTATGGTCGCAGAAGGTTAAAATCGGATCACCGGTTTTCTCATTAATTGGGTGACAATGATGCATTGCTAGATGCCGCTCATTGTTTATAATATTTTGTATTATTGCCAATTAAGTGGGAGCCTATAGGGTCACACGATTGAACAGTTAAATTGGAAAATAGTTATTTAATTAAATAAAGATTTAATTAAATAAAGAAGGAGTTGGGCTTGTAATGTACGAGGCCCACTAAGGCAACAAATGATAGAAAGGAGCATTATATATATGTGATATATTGCGTCTCTGTAGCGACTGAAAAATCCGGAGGATGGATTCTTCGAAGTTCTTGAAATGAAGCCGCCACCAAAGTTTTAGTTTAAGGGCAAACATTGGAAAATCCCTATTGAGTGGATAAAGGGGTCTTGCGGAACAGATTTAGGCTCGGGAGTCGTTTATTCGTAGGGAAGGTATTAGCACCCTACGACATCCTTCCTAAGGAAGGTTACCTTTTAACTAAATGTGCAAACATTTATTAATTCAAAAATAATGTTTTTACCCTTATAATAATAATAATAATAATAATAATAATAATAATAATAATAATGATAATAACAATAATAATAATAATAAAAAGACTCGATAAACGGTTAGTTATTTTTTGCAATTTTTTAGAAATAGGAGAGAAAAGGATTAAAAGAAAAAAACTGCTTTTTATTAATGCAATTGACAGAGGTCGGCCGCCCTCTGGTCCTACGTATCTCCTGGTAGAGAATCAAATCGCACGTAGTTCTTGGTAGAAAATATTTGTGTGTTGGTGTTTTTTATTTATTTTCGAAATTGGGAGATATATTCGTGACGACCAAACAAGTAAACTCAGAGTGGTCGTCACCCATAGGCCGTTTTGAAAACTAAAGCCATCAACGGTCAAACGAGCTAAGCTCAGAGTGGCCGTTAGTAATAAACCATTTTTTATTTTCGGGAAGACATTTATTCGTTACTCGGAAAAAAAAAAAGGTTCGTGAAAGAAAATATTTATTTGTAGAAAAGAAATTTTAAAAAAAGGAAAAAGAAGGAAAAGGGTGTGGGTATTTAAAAAGGGGTGTGAAAAGGAGCAAGATATTGTATTTTTAAAAAGGAGGTGCGAAAAAGGAGCCCAGCTCGTTTTTTTGTAGGCTGGGCTGCAAAAAAAGGAATGGGCCGTAGGGAGGGGGGTGTACGCAGCTGAACATGAGGGGTGGAGATCAATATGATTTTTTTTAAAAATGGGAGGGTGCATTACGAAGCCTGGGGGGTGCGATTAGTGGCACCGTAAAAAAAAGTTAACAAAAACAAACACACATTGAGAGCCCAAAAGTCCAAAACACATACAATCTCAGCCCTAATTCCCCTTTACTCTCACACTCTCCCAGCGCCGCATCTCATTTCCTAAGAGAGAGAGGGTGAGAAATTTCCGGAGAGAGAGAAAGAAGAATGGTGGAGACGGAGAAGGGAAAGAGGGGCGAAGGAGAAGGAGGGACGAACGAAGGCTCCGCCGGCATCGATGACGGCGAGGAAAGAGAGAGGGACAGTGATGACGGTTTCGGTGAGAGAGAAACGAAGGCGGGGAACGACGGCCACAGGTTCTCGAATATGGTGTTGATGGCGAGACGACGCCGGAGGGGAACCGTGGTAACGGTACCCGGCGATGGCGAGGAGAGGAAGAACGGCGAACGATGGGGGTCACGAAGAGAGGTTCACGGTGGTGTGGTTGACGGTGGGGGAGGAGAGAGACGACAAAGGGGGGTTCGGTTAGTTGAGATGATGATGGTGAGTGGCTTTACGGTGGTTGGAGGTGTTCGCTGTTGGTGGTTTTATGGCGCGTAGGTGGTTGTGGGTGGTGAGTCCGTGGTGACTCTGTGGGTTGCGATGGCTACGGTGGTGGGGATGGCGAGGCCATGGCAGTGAGTAGAGGGTGAGGTTGATGGGGATTGTTTCGGTAGATGTGGTGTACGGTGGTGAGGCAACGGTGGTGGTCGTTTGGGGGTGGAGGGCCGTGAGTCACTGAGGGTCTTTGGTGGTGGTTCCGCGGAGAAGAGGGAGCGCGTGAAGGGGTGATGAGAGAGGGGGCGGTTCACGGTGGTGGTGTGAAGGTGGCTGCTCGCGGTGGTGCGAGGTGTGAAGGTTCTCACCCTTATTTTGATTTTTTCTCTGTTATCCGTGTTCCCCTCCCCTCCTTTATTTTGATTCTGTGTTTCTAATTGCTTCTGTTTTTCTTCTGTCTCCCCCTGTGTTGTTTTCCCAGAAATTCCTCCCCCTCACTGTTTATTACTCTTTGTATTTATCAGTGAATTTGTGTGGTGTCTGGAGCACAAAATCAAAACTCCCAGGAGACCAAGATAGAGACAGCAGCGAGAGAGGAGCAGAGTTGCTGCCAAGTTATGGTATTTTTTGCCTAAAATGAAGATCAAACAAAGAGACAAGAAGAAGGGGGTTTGAGCTCAAAGCTCAAACTGTTGCTGCAACAGCAGCAAGGCGCAGGCTGGCTACATATTTTTGTTTGACTTTCCTTTATATTTTTTTTTTATGTGTAACAAACAAAAGTGTAATTTTGTATTATTTTGAAAAATAAAAAAAAACAGATTTAAGCAAGCTTAACTATTTGACTATCTTTTCTTTTTATTGACAACTACTATTCAACCGATAATAATAATAATAAATGAAACAAAAAACAACAAGGCTAAATTGCTAACGACTTTTGAATAACACGCACAATTAGCCACCCCTCGTATGGCAAACGATATATTTTTGCAAATAGAGAAATATTAATTAGAATCAGATATTCACAAAAATACATTTTTATTTGATTTTCAACTAGTCGGACAAAATTAGGGTATGACAGCTGCCCCTCTTTATTTATATTTTACTAGGAAATATGAAGGGTTTCCAAATTTCTCGAGTAAAATTGAAATAAAGATAAAAAGACACTAATTTTGTCAAGACTATTTTTTTTAGAAATTATTGAAAGATAATGGGTTGACATAGAATAAAAGTAAATAAGGATCACCGGGGATCTGAAGGAGCACTGGGCTCTGATGGTCTAATTCGCAGTCAATGCTTGGCGCGTTGATTGGAGTTAAACTGAAGGACCGACGAGGTCTGAAGGGCATGCCTTAGCCTGATGGACCCATAGGTCTGATGGAGCGCAAACTAGCAACGGTACTAGTAAAACAGTCTGCTTGGGGGGTGGCCTTTTTCGAGCGGCCATGGGGGCAAGGCCAGGTCGTTGACCTGATTTGCACACCTCGAAGGACATGCACTGTGTTTTTTAGGCGGACACAGCTAGTCTGAAGGGCCTGGGGCCGGATGATCCGTCGGTTGCTCGATAACGCGACGTGCGATCTGGATTGAAGGACCATTGTTGGTCTGAAGGAGCGCTTGGGCTCTGAGGGACCGCTGGGGGTCTGGAGGGGTACTGAGATTCTGAACTGTGATATGAGACCAGCATTTGGAGTGCTGACTTTGGGGGAACAAAATATTGGGATTGACAGATGGCGTACTTGCCTAGAACACACCTAATGAATGCATTTACCTGAGAAGGGAAAAGCTATCTATATTTGGTATGTCTAACAATGCAATGAATGATGTATGCGTGCAATATAGGTATGTGAAATGGTAAGTGTTCGATGGGGTGAATGGAGGTTGACGAACGTGTGTGAATGCAGATAAAGTAGGAATGTGGTCGTGCTGATTGATTTTGGTGGAATGATGAATGTAATGGAATGAGCAATTTTTCTCTTTTTGCTTTCCTGCTTTTTCTTAGTATATAAATGGTGTATGAAATGCAAAGTGCGAATGTGATGCAAATGTAATGCTTTGATGCGAATGCCATGGTGAATAAAGGAAAACACGTGAACGCGAATGCATGGTACAATGATATGATTAGTGATGTAAAAACCTTTTTCTTTGGGCAACGATTAGACCGGCATTCAGCACATCTATCGAAGCAAACAATGTTATGCATGTGACGAACGTGCAATGATTGACATCTGGTGGGGATGATGAATGAAATGGGTATGTCATTGGCGTTGAACCTGAAGGAACGAGAAAGTTGACAAACGATGTACGAGATGTGAATGTGACTGTAGTGATTAGTGTGTGATGATGAATGTAATGGGTGGATTTTTCTTTTGCTTTTTCTTATTTATTTTGCTTCTTTTCCTGATGCATGCAATGCGAATGTAATACTTCGATGCAAATGCTATGGTGAATAAAGGAAACAAATGATATGATTGGTGATGTAGAGAGCTTTGGCTACGATGAGACCGGTACTTGGCACGTCTATCGAAGCAAAAAAGTGTTATAGGTATGCAATGTGATGAATGTGCAATGCGAAAGTAAATGGACTACAAAAGGCTGTGAATTGTGGGTGCTGGAGTTGGTCGGGAACAAAAACCGATGAGTTGTGTATGCGCATGCCGATAACATGTGAATGCAAATGTACTGTTGATTGCATGATGGAATGATCTATGCTTTGGTGGGAGTAACGGGTGCAATGTGGATGATTTTTTTCCTTTTTGGTTTTCTCTTGTTTTGCCCCTTTTCATGAATAAATGAATGAATGAATGAGTGAATGAATGAATGAATGAACGTGCACACGTAATGCTTAGATGAAGGATTGTGGTAGCCGCATGAGTTGATGTTGTATGATGCAATGATTAGATGTTTGTTGGGATGTGGGAGGTTTTTTTTCCTTTTTTTTTGTTTTGTCTCTTCGCTTTATTGTCTCTTTGGTATTTGATGAATGCACGAAATGAGAATGCGAATATGATAGGTGTGCAATATTGTGATGCAAACGCCATGGTGAATAAAAGGAAGTGCATGAATGCATGGTGCGATGCTATGATATGATTGATTGGGATGCAGACAAACTTTGGGTAATAATGAGACCGACATTCGGCTTTTTATTGAAGCAATACGTGTTATGTACGGGTATGCATGTACGGATACGCAATGCGTAATGCGAAAGAAGCCAAATTGTGTAGGCAAAAACAAGTCAAATGTGAATGCATGTACAACACTTGCATGAGAGAGTTGTGATGGGTATGATCAGATGCATGGTTTTAATTCTAGAATAATGAGGACATGTATAACGCATGATTTGTTGGTAACAACACTTTTTTGTTTTGTAAGGATGCAAAAACGAAACTTTTGATGCCGGAAACAGAGAGATGAACATTTTGAATTGATCGTTCCTTGGAAGAAAGATTTTTGATGGCTTGGACTTGAACTCTGGTAAGCTCAAGATTGTCATCTTGAAAAGTGTGGCTTGCAGCAATGTATTAGTGTCATTTCTAGAGATCGAGATGTGTATTTGCAGATGGGTTCTCATTTAGTTATGATGACCCATGATGGCTAAGCTTTCAAGTCTAAGATGCTAACTTAGAGGGATTGTCATTATTGTGTGTCTCTCCCTTTGAAGCATTTGCTTAATAAATATGAAAAAAGTGCGAATGCAAATGAATGTGTCAGTTGACTTAGGGTTCAAGACATGCAGGGTATAGTCACATGAGTGGAGTGGAGGATGAGGTTTATTGGCTCAAACTTATGAGAGATAAGCTTGCCCCAAGGTAAAAATGTTTGACTGCCCCAATTTTGACTTCAAATAGTGGGGAGTGAAACAGTCTGCCTTTGTCTAGGGAGGACAATGACAACTAAGGATATAGACTGGTTGAGGGATTGGGAACTATGCAGGTATTGGGGTGACGCGTGGCTAGGAATGAATGGAATGGGAGGCAGGAGGATTCTTTCGGGCCGAGGGATATGAAGCCCCGGTCTACAAGAGGACAAAGTTGCCCCAATCCATGAAAGGTGAAGATTTCCCCATCCGAGTGGGATTGTGACAGGGTGTAAAGTTAGAATGTAGTATATGAACGGGATGAAAGATGAGGGTATTTTGGGGATGCTAAAAAAAAATCTCCATGAGTTTGAGTGGAATGGGGGGTGAGGTATTGCCCCATTTTGATATGATAAGTCGAGTAACTGCCTTAGTAGGGATTTGTGGTTTTCCTTGGGAAGGATTCCACAAGCTAAGACAGTCAAGAGTTTTTGGTTCGATGAAAATTCACTTTGTTGATGATCACTGTTATGAACTTCGAGCGTGCAAGCCCTTTTAAGTTTTTTTCTTATTTTCCTTTGTAATAATATTTTCCTCTTTGTTTTTTTTTTTAGCAAATTATTTTGATCATTTTGTCCTAGAGTATAAGCTTTGAGAAAAATGGAAGCAACCAATCACTGATCAGAATAGGCCTTAGGATTGTAATATGGCCAATAGTTAATAATTCATGAAGGAAATGATTACTTTGCTCCTGAGAGTGTTCGGGGTTGGTTGAGACAAAGAATCTTTTATGCGCTTCATGGTAGAATGAACCTGTTTTAGGGTTGTAGCGCATTTGAGGGTTTATGGAGGATAGGATGCTTAGGCCAAAGGAAGTGTTTGAGGGTTTATTTCAGACAAGGATCTTTTATAAGCTCGATGGTGTGAAGTGTCAGCTCACAAATTCTACCGTTTTGGTTTTCAGGATTTTTCGATCCTCTTTTTTTTTTAATTTCACTTTTTTGTGATTTTTCTTTTTTCTTTCGAGCTGAGCGAGCTGTTAGATATGGGATTGATCATTGTCTAAGGTGTTTTTTGGCTCGAAGTGGGTAGCAAAGGGCATTTCTCTTTTTTGGATTTTTGGATATAGGAAAATGGCCAAACTCCAATTCAAATCATGATTGCTTATTTTCTTGAAATTGTAACTATGGGACAAAACTTCATTTTAATATATTTGCTTTTCTTTATTTATTATTTTTTTATGCCCTAATTTTTGCTCAGGCTGCTCTCGCGAGTTTTCAACCTAACGGGCTTTTCTTTTTTGGATCTCTTTTGTGTTTTTTTTTTACTCAAAGGACTTGCACGAGTGTTTAGAATGCCAGCAGAAAATCTTAGAGATCATTACTCTGCCCCAGTATGGAGCGTACAAAGTGTTATTCGTGAAATTTCATCACCGGGGGAAAGCGAATGAAATACTCTTGTGGGGACTGGGCCTTTTATGGATGGTTGGGTCTGGTTTTGGAAGTGGCGGAGAGACGGGGTAGTATAACTGACTCAAACAACGGTAAAACACACATGTCAAGTTAGTTTATTTTGCAAATGCTTCATGGAGAGTTAACACCGCTTAAGATAGAACAATTTTAATTGTCAAAGCCACACAAGTTAACAAAATAGACATTTAAGCTTCTCGTCACGGGTGTGAGATATATGTTGGCTAATGCCTTTGGTGGGGTGTGTCTCTTAGGCTAAGGGTCAAGCCTGCAGGAGCAAGGGTTTGAAGATGTGGTCAATGTTGGAGTGACCATGATGGTGAATGAGTCATCGGTGAATTCCATTGAAGGGTTAAGTGGGTAGGTGGTTTCCATGAATGTGGTGGGTATGAGTAGGATGTATATGGAGTGAAGGGTGGAGGACTTGATGTCGGTGAATCAAGTTAGGGTGTGACAACATTTTCCAAGGAAAAGGAATCAATTCGAATATATTTTCAAGAAGGCATCGTTTCTCGTCAAACAGTGTGTCAAAAAAGAAAAAAAAAATCTTATGAGTTTCGTTTTTTTTTTTTTTTGGAAAAAATTATTTGAATAAAACAGAATGCATGAACATATGGATGTTGTTGTACACAGACAATGATGCAGGTAAATGAAATGCGTAATCATACCTTAAGAAAGTGTGTGATTTTTATTTTTTATTTTTTACTTATTATCTTTTTTATTTTAAAATTTCAACTAGAGTGAGAGGCTAATCAAAACAACAACAAAAAAAACTATTGAATGATGAATAATGCAAGAATAGAAGAAAATGAAGCAAATCCTAATGCATGTGAGAGGAATAAATGACTTTTGTTTTTGTTCTTTATGACGCATGAAGGAGCTGTTTTTGAGATGCATGAGAATGAATGACTTTTGTTTTTGTTTCTACATGATGCATGAAGAGGAGTAATGAAATAATGAATGAATGTAATTTTTTTTTATAATATCAAGGTGATATTATTTTCTCATTTTTGGCGTGTGGCTTATGCAAGATGAAGTAAAATAAAAAAATATGATATTTTGTTATTTTCTAGATGATGAGATGCATGTTGGTACCATGATAATGAAAACGATGACCGTATTCTATTATGAATGCATGATAATTTTTTATTTTCCAGTTGAAAGACTAACTATGCTCACGCAACAAGAATAATCAAGTTAAACGCACCTTATGTCCTAATGCATGAAGGAACACATGGTGAAAAATGACGAAAATGCAGATGCGAATGCATGAAATGCGTGCATGAATGATCACTTGGAAAGGTCAGTTATTCTAAATGATTTTTGGAGACAATGCGGCACGTGACCGATGCAGAGCCTCTTTCCTGTATCAGAATGAAATGCTAAATACGTATCTATGAATGATGCGAAAATGATGACGTAATTTTTGAAATGATGCATGTTGAAACGGTATATAAACGATGTGTGGATGAAATGGCGTATGGATGAACAACAGTTTTTGGATGACTGAAAAGGTGCGTGAATGCTATGCATTTCATGATGTTGCAAATGATGAAATGCCTATATTATTTGATGATGGAAATGCATGCTAAATGAGATATTCAATCACAATTTTTTTAATTGTGATCATGTTTTTTATTCTTTTCTTTTTCGCAAAAAGAAAGAAAAATGCAATGTATGAATGAACGAATAATGTTGCCTGATACAGATGCGAGGAATGTGAATGAATGATCGCTTGAAAAGATTGACTATCCGAAATGATTTTTCGGAGGCAATGCAATATGATGATGAATAATGCAAGAAAGTGGCATTATTTTTATTTTATTTTATTTGAAAATGATGCATGCAAGATGAGTAATGCATTTGAGGTCGATAAGGATGAAAAACCCTTTTTTTGTGTTTTTTTTTATGAAGAGGAGTAATGAACATAACTTTTTTTATAATATCAAGGTGATATATTTTTTTCTATATGGATATGCAAGATGATGCAATTTGGATAAATACAGAAATATTTTTGTTGTTTTCTGGATGATGAGATGTATAGTAGTGCAATGATAATGGGCTGCATGTGAAAAGAATGGTTTTATTATGAATGTGCGGTGATTTTTATTTTCTAGCAACATATAATGCCCATGGTGACGGATATGCAAATGCATGTATGCATGAAGAAAAAAATGTTTGATCCTAAATGCAATTATTTTTATTTTTTAAGAGGTAGTGCAACATGTATGCAAACTCTCATTTTTTATTTATGGGATGACAAATGACACAGTTATAACGAAATGATTTTTTTGTTTTATTTGGGAAATGACACATGAATATGGAATTGTTGCATTTAAACTAGGATGACCACATGAGGGAAATGATGTAATTCATGACTTTACAAATGATGTGATGCCTGCGCTTTGTGATCATGATTTTGAATGATTATGAATGAATGCCAGTGCATGTTAAATATGATGCTGGTTTTTTTTGATCAAATGATATGCTAACGTTATATGGATAAAAATTGTTTTTTTGTGTGCGGGGAAACAAAATGCATGACACTCGTAACGACCTCTTTTAATGTGTGGAAAAGAGTAATGAACATAACCTTTATATAATATAGGGGTAATATTCTTTTGGTGTACGGATATGCAAGATGAATGATACATTCGCGATGCATGATAGTGCAATAACAATGAAATGCTTATGGAAGAGTGATTTTAGTATGAATGAATGGTGATTTTTTTTGTGTTTTCTTTGAATAAAGTATAATGCATGAACATATGGACGTTTGTTGTACATGAGCAACAATGGAGATGAATGAAATGAGTGATGGTTTATCCTTTTTTTTTATGCTTCAACTAAAATAAAAAGCTAACAAAATGCTATTGGGTGATGAATGATGCAATAATGAAGAAATTTATAATTTTGTTTTGACGCATGTTGAAGGACTGATGCATTTGAGATGGATAGGAATAAATGACTTTGTCCTTGTTTTTTATGATGCATGAAGATGATGCATTTAAAAATAAATTTTTATAATAGCAATGCGATGTATGAGTATGAGAGATGATGCAACTAGGATAAAATGATGCATGTATGGAGAAATTGCGCATTTGGACTATGATGCATGTATGGAGAAATGATGCATGTTGGACTATGATGTATGGAGAAATGATGCATGTATGGAGAAATTGTGCATTTGGACTATGATGACAATATGAGCGAAATGTTATAGAATGTCTCATGCAATTTGTAATAATGATGTTGCAAATGACAAGATGGCTACACTATTTGATGATTTTTTTTTTCGATATTTATGAATTATGAATATATGATGAATGGTACGGTAGGGAAATGGCAATGTGATGCATATGATGAAAAAAATGATCTTATTTTATGATAATTTTTTGTATGATGAATGAAAGGAATGATGTCGTCTCGTATGCATGCAAATGAAGGAAGCATGAAATTTTTTTGAGTGATTTTAATTTTGGAGACAAACTAACCAGATTGATAGAGAGGGTAAGCATAGTGCCCCTGTGTCCTAGGTGGGTCATGTCTAAATTGGGATTTTCAACATGATCTAGGGTCACTTATGTGATCAATCTCTCAGGTGGCTCTATTCGCTTCCTCACAAAGGTCTCCAGAGCTAAAATCCCCTTCATGATATGATCCACAACGATAGCGAGCTACCTGGTGTGGGATATCATGAAAGAGCGTACTCTGGTTGAGACTTTCATGAGAGTCAGACAGATAAAATCCAGAATGACTGTCACTAATAATCTCCACTCGTCCTAGGTTATTTGCAGACCCGGGTATAGGGCCCCACTCAAAGGTGTGTGCAAAAGTGTAAGTGAGGTGTGTGATGAGAGCACAATACCTAAACTAACCAAACTAGACAAGATGTACAACAATAATAACAAAAAAGTCGTCTACCCTAAGGTTCAATAATATAAAGAAATGCTAATAAATAAATAATATAAGAATAAGGGTAAAAACAAAATATTAATAAAATTAACAAATACTTACACATTTAGTTAATTTGGCTTGACTCTCTTAATATGTCCCCAGTGAAGTCGCCAGCTGTAGCGACTGAAAAATCCGGAGGATGGATTCTTCGAAGTTCTTGAAATGAAGCCGCCACCAAAGTTTTAGTTTAAGGGCAAACATTGGAAAATCTCTATTGAGTGGATAAAGGGGTCTTGCGGATCAGATTTAGGCTCGGGAGTCTTTTATGCGTAGGGAAGGTATTAGCACCATACGACATCCTTCCTAAGGAAGGTTACCTTTTAACTAAATGTGCAAACATTTATTAATTCAAAAATAATGTTTTTACCCTTATAATAATAATAATAATAATAATAATAATAATGATAATAACAATAATAATAATAATAAAAAGACTCGATAAACGGTTAGTTATTTTTTGCAATTTTTGAGAAATAGGAGAGAAAAGGATTAAAAGAAAAAAACGGTTTTTTATTAATGCAATTGACAGAGGTCGGCCGCCCTCTGGTCCTACGTATCTCCTGGTAGAGAATCAAATCGCACGTAGTTCTTGGTAGAAAATATTTGTGTGTTGGTGTTTTTTATTTATTTTCGAAATTGGGAGATATATTCGTGACGACCAAACAAGTAAACTCAGAGTGGTCGTCACCCATAGGCCGTTTTGAAAACTAAAGCCATCAACGGTCAAACGAGCTAAGCTCAGAGTGGCCGTTAGTAATAAACCATTTTTTATTTTCGGGAAGACATTTATTCGTTACTCGGAAAAAAAAATAGGTTCGTGAAAGAAAATATTTATTTGTAGAAAAGAAATTTTAAAAAAAGGAAAAAGAAGGAAAAGTGTGTGGGTATTTAAAAAGGGGTGTGAAAATGAGCAAGATATTGTATTTTTAAAAAGGAGGTGCGAAAAGCGAGCCCAGCTCGTTTTTTTGTAGGCTGGGCTGTAAAAAAAGGAATGGGCCGTAGGGAGGGGGTGTACGCAGCAGAACATGAGGGGTGGAGATCAATATGATTTTTTTTAAAAATGGGAGGGTGCATTACGAAGCCTGGGGGGTGCGATTAGTGGCACCGTAAAAAAAAGTTAACAAAAAAACAAACACACACAGAGCCCAAAAGTCCAAAACACATACAATCTCAGCCCTAATTCCCCTTTACTCTCACACTCTCCCAGCGCCGCATCTCATTTCCTAAGAGAGAGAGGGTGAGAAATTTCCGGAGAGAGAGAAAGAAGAATGGTGGAGACGGAGAAGGGAAAGAGGGGCGAAGGAGAAGGAGGGACGAACGAAGGCTCCGCCGGCATCGATGACGGCGAGGAAAGAGAGAGGGACAGTGATGACGGTTTCGGTGAGAGAGGAACGAAGGCGGGGAACGACGGCCACAGGTTCTCGAATATGGTGTTGATGGCGAGACGACGCCGGAGGGGAACCGTGGTAACGGTACCGGCGATGGCGAGGAGAGGAAGAACGGCGAACGATGGGGGTCACGAAGAGAGGTTCACGGTGGTGTGGTTGACGGTGGGGGAGGAGAGAGACGACAAAGGGGGGTTCGGTTAGTTGAGATGATGATGGTGAGTGGCTTTACGGTGGTTGGAGGTGTTCGCTGTTGGTGGTTTTATGGCGCGTAGGTGGTTGTGGGTGGTGAGTCCGTGGTGACTCTGTGGGTTGCGATGGCTACGGTGGTGGGGATGGCGAGGCCATGGCAGTGAGTAGAGGGTGAGGTTGATGGGGATTGTTTCGGTAGATGTGGTGTACGGTGGTGAGGCAACGGTGGTGGTCGTTTGGGGGTGGAGGGCCGTGAGTCACTGAGGGTCTTTGGTGGTGGTTCCGCGGAGAAGAGGGAGCGCGTGAAGGGGTGATGAGAGAGGGGGCGGTTCACGGTGGTGGTGTGAAGGTGGCTGCTCGCGGTGGTGCGAGGTGTGAAGGTTCTCACCCTTATTTTGATTTTTTCTCTGTTATCCGTGTTCCCCTCCCCTCCTTTATTTTGATTGTGTTTCTAATTGCTTCTGTTTTTCTTCTGTCTCCCCCTGTGTTGTTTTCCCAGAAATTCCTCCCCCTCACTGTTTATTACTCTTTGTATTTATCAGTGAATTTGTGTGGTGTCTGGAGCACAAAATCAAAACTCCCAGGAGACCAAGATAGAGACAACAGCGAGAGAGGAGCAGAGTTGCTGCCAAGTTATGGTATTTTTTGCCTAAAATGAAGATCAAACAAAGAGACAAGAAGAAGGGGGTTTGAGCTCAAAGCTCAAACTGTTGCTGCAACAGCAGCAAGGCGCAGGCTGGCTACATATTTTTGTTTGACTTTCCTTTATATTTTTTTTTATGTGTAACAAACAAAAGTGTAATTTTGTATTATTTTGAAAAATAAAAAAAAACAGATTTAAGCAAGCTTAACTATTTGACTATCTTTTCTTTTTATTGACAACTACTATTCAACCGATAATAATAATAATAAATGAAACAAAAAACAACAAGGCTAAATTGCTAACGACTTTTGAATAACACGCACAATTAGCCAACCCTCGTATGGCAAACGATATATTTTTGCAAATAGAGAAATATTAATTAGAATCAGATATTCACAAAAATACATTTTTATTTGATTTTCAACTAGTCGGACAAAATTAGGGTATGACAGTCTCCAAAGAGTTAACCTAATAGAGTCTATTTTGTTGTGCCTCCTCCTTCACAGTAGCCGTCAGCTAGCACCGACGCCATTCCGAGGAAACTGTTCATGTGGACTGAATAGAGACAGTGTGCTTGTGGTGTTGGTGATTTGTCTCCTCGACGCTTCAAGAGGTAAACACATGAACCTATTGTGAAAATTTTGTGCTTACGTGTTCCTTGGCAAGGGGTTATTCCGCTCCGAGGTTATGTCATCTTGATGGCGATCTCGCGAAATCCCAACAAGTCAATGCCTGGTTGTTGAGAATAACCCTTGGCAACCAATCTTGCCTTGTATTTATCCATCTCTCCTAATTCATTGAATTTAGTCTTGAACATCCATTTTACACCAATCTTCTTAGACCCCTTAGGCAGATCAACTAGTTCTCAAGTCTCATTTTTTTTCAATAGAGGCAATCTCCTCATTCATAGCCTTCCTCCACTTAGCACTCTGGACAGCAACTTTAAAGGTTTCTGGGTCATCATCCATTTGCACCATATTGACCTCTTCTTCATCAGACAACCCTGTTCCAGTATCATAATCTCTTAACCACACTGAGGGTCTTCTAATTCTCCCCTCACCATTACTGTCTTACTCTGCAGTGTTTCTTGTTTCTGGTTTTTCATTCACTGCACTTTCAGCTTCTGTTACATCAGTATTCAGGGTGTTTGTTTTCATCTTCACTATTCTCACTCTCTTCTTCCTCCTCTGCTACAAATTCTGGTTCACCCCATTCTAAATCAACAGCTATTTCCTCCTTGTAACTCTTGCTCCAATCCCACTGTTTATCTTCTTCAAATACAACATCTCTACTTACTATAATCTTCTCTCCAATAGGATCATATAAACGATATCCCTTGGATTCATCACTCATGCCAAGCAAGACACATTCACAGCTTTTATCATCCAATTTACTCCTCTTCACATTAGGTACATGTACATGAGCCAAATATCCAAATACTCTCAGGTGGGAAATTGAGGGTTTGTGCCCACTCCAGGCTTCTTCTGGGGTTCTGTCTTTCACTGCCAAAGTTGGTGATCTATTCAGTACATAAATGGCCCAGTTCACAGCTTCTGGCCAAAAGGACTTATGCATTTTATTCCCAACCAGTGTTGATCTCACCATATTCATTATTGTTATATTTTTTCTCTCCACTACTCCATTCTGTTGGGGTGTGTAGGCAGTTGTCAAATGCCTCTTAATACCATTGTCTAGGAAGAACTGATTGAACTCAAAGGACACAAACTCACCTCCTATGTCAGTTCTGAGACATTTAATCTTCAAATCAGTCTCTTTTTCAACCATGCTTTTAAACATTTTAAAACATTTGAATGCTTCTGATTTTTCAGTCAAACAATAGACCCAAGTCTTCCTAGAGAAATCATCTATTAAGCACATAAAGTACCTTTTGTTGCTGTTGGAAGTTGGTGTAATAGGTCCACACAGATCAGCATGGATGAGTTCCAACCTTGTGCTAGCCCTCCATTGTCCCTTCTTGGGTATAGAATCCCTGTGTTGCTTGCCCTTTATGCAATCCACACATATTATTTTCTCTCTTGATAGAGTTGGCAGTCCCCTAACCATTTCTTTATTCTTCAACAGATTCATCCCTTTCAAACTCAAGTGCCCATACCTGTAATGCCATAAATGGGATGTGTTTTCTTGTGCAGTATACAAGCAATCATCACTTCTGTTTGTTCTCTCAACACTAGGTGGATCCATGAGATTGAACATCCTATTGTTTGTCATTCTACTTTCAAACAATAAACCCCTTTCAGGATGGTAAATTTTGCAGCAGTTTGACTTAAACAGCATTATTAAGCCCCTTTCATGTAATTGACCCAGACTCAGCAAATTGTTCTTAAGTTCAGGGATATAAAACACATCTGATATTATGTATGGAATCCCATTGACAATCAGTTTGATTTTCCCTTTTCCTTCTACAGCCATTCTAGTACTGTTTCCTAATCTATCAGTTTTCTTAAATGTTTCGTCTAATTCAATAAAACATGATCTATTTCCACTCATGTGATTTGAGCAACCTGAATCGAGGAACCATACATCTTCTTTGTCATTTTCTGGAGTATCTGCCATCATCATCAACAGCATAGGTTCTTCTTCCTCATGCTCAACATAATTTGCTTCCTTCTGCCACTCTGGACAATCACTTCTATAGTGTCCCAACTTCTTGTATTTGTAGCACTCAATGGTGTCAAGATTTTGTCTTCCCCTGCCTCTTCCTCTAGGGTTTGCACCTCCTCCACCTCTGTTCTTTGACCGGTTCTCCCCTCTTTCTTGAGTTGTAACCTTCAATGCCTGCTCTTCTCCCTTATCCTTGTGAAATCATTGAATCTTTTTGTTCGTGTACAATCAATGAACTGTGGAGTTCATAAATTGACATCTTATCTGTGTCCTTTGATTCTTCAATCGAGCAAACCACATGAAGAAATTTCTCAGTTAGGGATCTGAGAATTTTCTCTACAATCACCACATCTTCGAACTTTTCTCCGTGAATTCTCATTTTGTTCGCAATCGCCATAACCCTAGAAATGTACTCAGTGATTGATTCACTTGATTTCATTTCCAGTGCCTCGAAATCCTTTCTTGCTGCTTGAAGAAATGATCGCTTCACTCTTGTATTTCCCTGACATTTCTACTTCAGTGATTCCCAAATATCCTTCGATGAATCTTTCTTGAGAATCGTCTCCATCGTCACCCAGTCAATAGCTTGGAACAGGTAGTTCTTCGCCAATTCCCTCATCAATCAAGTACCAATACTCCTTCGATCGTAGAAAATTCTCCATCAGCATACTCCAATGGTCGTAATGACCATCGAACTTTGGTATGGAGGGTTGAACGAAGGTTCCATCGCCTGCATTTGCGTTTGCCATCGTCGTCGTCGACGGAGATCAAGAATTGCAATTCTGTTTTGTTTCTGTTACTGTTCACCAGGCCCCAAGAGATGGAGCTCTGGTACCAAATGTGAGGTATCAAATGAGGGAATATTCACGTGTGTTTCATTGAGTGAAAAAGAGTATATATGGGTTACAAGTAACAGTAACAGAATTAGTTACTGATAGGCAGTAAAAACGCTAATTACAATTTAACCCCTAAATGTAAGGCTAACACACACTTAACACTAAACAATATCTCAACATAGACAGTGAAGAAGTGACTTGATAAAAAGGTTGAGGATAACCTTTTTGACATGTATGAACGAAAAACAAAATTGGTCAGGAACTTCATGTAACAAGTTGTCATATCGTGTAGAGAAGAATAAGGAGGACTGGTTGATGCTGAAACTCGGCCAACAAAAAGTGAGTGTTCTAGGGGCAAGAGAATGAGAACTGAATTTTATATATAGTAAATGTAGATGCAAAGTCTCCTTTTAATCTTTACCGTATTTGATAGGCTTGAGATTGCGCATAAAATAAATAGATAGGCATGAGATTGCGCATAAAATAAACAGATAGGCTTGAGAATGCGCATATCTTTTTAAGTGTTTGCATTTGACTAAATTTGTAAAATGTCTCTTGTGCGACTTTTCATTTCTCTTATGAAATTGTCTACTTTTTTCTGTGAACACCACACCCAATTTTAACTTGTATTTTTATCGCTATTGACGATTTTTCCGTTATTTTTACTATTTTTAGTAGAACCTTTTTTTATTAGAAGAACTTAATTAAAAAAGTATGTTTTAGCATTTAATATTAATTATTTTTACACATTAAAAAATGAAAAAATTAAAAAACAAGAATTACAACAACAACAACAAAATGAGAGGCATCTTCTATTTTTGGCTAAAAGTCATAGTCTCATTTATTGTATTTCCACTATTTTCTCTGTATCATCTGCTTTTATGAGCCATGCCTGCAAACATCAAACAAGAAAATAAAGAAAGGTCAATGGTATGTGTCATACCCTAATTTTGTCCGATTATTCAAAAATTTCAAAAAAAGAGGTTTTGTTTTCATTGTGTCACATATCATTGTTATGCGTGTGCTTTTGGCATTTTCGTGCAACAATTGTTTTGATACTCGTTTTATTTTATTTTGTAGTTATTATTTTAGGTGCAAAAATACAAAAAAAAAACATAATTGAAAACCAAATAAACATCAAACTGAATAGTCAAAATCCTTTTATTACATAAATCAAGTTTTTGTTACACACATATAGACAAAACTGTAAAAAATGAAATAGTACAATTTTCTTTTTCGAAGGAACATTTCAGCCTCCACCCTTTTTGCCCTAGCTGAAGAAGATTCCTAGAGTAAGATCCAATATGCTGTCCTTCCCTACCCTGCTGCTTATAG